>CM038679.1:546149664-546732037 GCA_021605205.1 Aegilops longissima | reverse complement strand
GCCCTTATTTCCTCTTTGGTGCTAAGGAGGCCATCGCAGGCGAAGAGTATCGAGGCATCAAACAAAGGTTGCTATATTGGTGCAACGAGACCAAGACCAGGAGGACGGCAAGACCAGGGCCTCTATAAATAGGTCTAGCCACCACAGTAGTAGCCATCGGATCCAGGGACGCGCACAAGCTCATACACACAAGAACACCTCAACCTCAGGAGGCTGTTCTTCCCTTGTACTGTTCATCATCAGCCCTAGAGGCAATCCACCACCACCAGACTGGAGTAGGGTATTACACCACAACGGTGGCCCGAACCAGTATAAACCTCGTGTCTTTCTGTGTTGCGAGTTCGTCCACGAGATCTTAGCGAGCTAGAGCGTAGATCAGTAGGAGGGAAAGACTTCGCGTGCACCCCATTGTTCGAATCTTAAGGGTTTGCCGGAACCCCACATCCGACATTTGGCGCGCCAGGTAGGAGTGTGCCATAGCTTCCCTTCCATCAGTTCGTCGCTCCATCGCTCCGTCATCTCCATGGCGGACGTTCGCCGTGCTCGAGCTGAGCGTCGGGCTGCCCTCACCTCCCGCGTCGCTCAGACGGCTCCCGTCGGTGGGCCACCTCACCGTTCTCCGTCTCCTGCCGCCAACGCTGCCACCTGCCCGACGGGGAACGAGCAGCAGGCGTCCTCGCTGCATCCTTCGGTGCGGCAGGACGGCCGCACCGCTACTCCATCACTGACCCCTGCCGGTTCTTGGTCTCACACTCGCCGCGCTCCCATGGAGGCACGGGCCACGCTCCTCGCAGCGAACGAACTCCTGCGTTACCGCCCCGTCGCCGACCTCTATGAGGAGTGGCTCGACCGCGTCGCCGAGGTCGTCCGCGCCGTAGGGGGCTCTCCGGCGCCGTCCCACTCTCTGCCTCCCCCTCAACCAGCCACGGGCGACGAGGCTCATGGTGTGCCTCCACCACCTCTGCCCCAAGATGGCGCCTTGGCACCAAGGCGCGTGGCCCTGTGGCGTGACCCGCCGCGCTCGGTGCCCGCGCACGAAAAGAGAAGCTGCCAATAAATCCCGCGGCCAAGAGAAGCTGCACCTGCGCTCCCCGCACCACCTCGTCAAGACCACGCGCCGCCCGCAGCGGTGCAACGCGGACCTTGTCAAGACCAAGCTCCACCTCTGAAGCGGGCCCCGGTAACCACGGCCGGCCGCCGCGCCTTCATCCCCGAGCCGCGTAGCATCGCCTGGCCAGGCAAGTTCAAGCCGGATCTGCCTCCTTGCTACGACGGCACCGCCGACCCCGCGGAGTTCCTGCAGCTCTATGAGCTGAGCATCGAAGCGGCCAACGGCGACGAGAAAGTCATGGCGAACTGGTTTCCCATGGTTTCAAGGATGGAGCCCGCCGTGGCTCCCGAACCTGCAGCACGGCTCGATCTCCTCCTCGGATGAGATGCGCGACCGCTTGCCGCCAACTTCTGTGGCACTCGTGACCGCCGCGGCGCCGCTGGTGACTGCGCCGCATCAAGCAGCAACCAGGAGAGACCCTCCATAAGTACATCCAGCGCTTCAACAACACCAACCTCAAGATCCCCAAGGTCACGGACGAAGCCATCATCTCCGCGTTCTCTGATGGCGTCTGTGACGTCAATATGAAGGAAGAGCTCGCTATCCACGAGGAGCTCTGCACATCTCAGGAGCTGTTCAACCTGACGACCAAGGGCGCAAGAGCTGAGGAGGGGCGCCTCTCTCTCCTTGAGCTGCTAGCCGCAGGAGCGGAGGAGAAGAAGGCCAAGGCCAAGGACGTGAAGCGCAAGGAGGCGGTGGTGCTCGCAGCGGAGCCCGACACCAAGCGGGACAGAGATCAGCCCGAGTCATCCAAGAACAGCCGACCGTTCTGCGCCTTCCACAACCTGACCACCCACAACACCAGCGACTGCCAAGAACTCAGAGCCATACGGGAAGGACGCTACGGTGGACGCCCCGAGCGCAACGACCGTGGCTACGGCCGTGGAGGAGGACGAGGAGGTGGACGCTGGGACGACCGTGGCCCGCGCTAGGAGTGGCGCGACCGGCCTCGTGAGGACCGCTGGCAGGACCAACCTCGCGAGGGCGCCTGGAGGGACCCGCCTCGTGAGGATCGCCTGTGGCAACACGGTCTTCCCCACCGCCGCCACCAAGAAGGAACGACGACCACCACCAGGACGAGGGGGCTGGGGGCTTCCAGGAGCCGCGTGCGATCGCATGCATCTTGGGCGGCGCCCAGGCCCCAGCCTCTCAGCGCTTCTTCAAACAGTTCACTTGTGAGGTGAACACGGTGGTCGCCAAGCTTGATGCCATGCACCTGATCAAGTGGTCCCAATGCGCCATCACTTTCAACTCGGCGGATCAGCTCAAGTGCGCAGCCACCGCTGGCGCCCTCCCTATGCTGTGCTCCCCAGTCATCAGCAATGTGCAAGTCACCAAGACCTCATCGACGGCGGCGCAGGGCTCAACGTCCTGTCCGTCGACACGTTCGACAACCTCCAAGTGCCATATGAACAACTCAAGCCCACCAAGCCTTTCTCAGGAGTGACCGACGGTTCCACCACGCTGATAGGGCAGGTCCGCCTGCCTGTCACCTTCGGGGAGCGCAAGAACTACCGCACCGAGCTCATCGACTTTGACGTCACGCACATCCACCTGCCGTACAACGCCATCCTCGGGTATCTGGCCCTGGCCAAGTTCATGGCAGTCACCCTTCACGGCTACAATGTTCTCAAGATGCTAGGAAGCGGAGGAATCATCACAGTCCCGTGTGAAGAGAGGGATGCAGTGTGCTCCCTCGAGCACGCCTTTCAAGCCGCAGCAATCGATGACCCCAACAGCAGAAGTGACGGCCCTCCGGAGGCCATCCCCAAGAAGAAGCAGCCGCGCCGTGCAGGACCTCAGGAGGATGGCGTCGCGGCAGGAGCCTCGTCAGGATCAGCGCCCGCTCAGGCGCCTCCATCATCGCATAGGAAGGCGCGCGGTGCCCTCCTCGGCAGGGCTCAGGGGCTCTCTTCTGGAGGGCCTTAGACCTTGCCAACCTCACGAGGGAGGCGCTTGGGTACCACTTGGAGGCGTGCTTCGTGGCACGTGACCCTCAGGAGAGCACAGGGCAAGGAGTGCCCACCACTCAGGAGTTCATCACCAAGACCACTCAGGAACTGCAAGATGCAAGGGCCATGTGCGGCAACCGCCGCTCCCTCCGCGCAGCTCCGCATCCTGGCGAGGATGCTAGGCTGCGTGTCTGCATCGACGTCCCCGGGCTCAACAGGGCCGCATCTCAGGAGCGCTTCTAGCCATCGTGTGTGGGCCGCTATGAGGGCCCACCACACAGCTTTGTTTGCATGCCTTTCAGCTTGCCGAGCGTGGCATCAACCTATCAACACGACCTGCGGCGTGTGCTGGCGGTTCAAGAGGCCAGGTACCACGCCGTCCCGGAGGAGATGGAGACGGTCTACAGGGAGCCTCCCGAGCCCCCAGAGCCTCCAGAGGCTCAGGGTCCCGGTGGCTCATGAGGAATCATTTCTTCGGCGCACGCCTTCAGCTGCACCAACTCTACTTCGTCTACAGAACCAGGTGACACCTTCCAAGCTCGTTTAGCTGGGAGCGCCCCTCGGGCTGCATTATTCCCAGGCCACGTGGGTCCGTCCCTGTGGCATGTATCCCTTTTGCTTATGTCTTTAGCTTACCTTGTTGGGGGCGCCCCTCGGGCTGCATCATCCCCAAGCCGCTCGGGCCGGACCCGGTGGCATGTATCTTCCTGCATTTACCTAAGCTGATCTACTCTCCATGCTTAACCTGCCAACTGCTACCACCTGCCTAATCATCGCCTCCCTTGGGGCCTCCACACAAGCACGACGCTGGTGCATGGGTCCGTCCCTGCCACACCGACAAATCTGAGCGGTCGAGCTCTAGCTCGTGGCACGCCCCGCGCACGTCACCTCACCAGGCCCTCAGTGCCTTCACCTCATCCAGAGCAACCAGCGGCAGGCTGACAGTTGTAACGGCAAACCATGTTTCTTCTTGTGCCTGTTCACATGGATCCCGGGGGAAGGATAGCAGGCGGCACTGCGAGTCTCCTTTTCTCTCGTGCAATTAAACTTATGCGTTAAAGGGGCTCTCGAGCATCGCGGCTCAGAGCTCTTCATCGGCTATCCAGCCCTCACCCCTGGCCTTGACCACGACATCGCGACCTGGCATACCAGCGGCGGCTGAGCTCGCTCGAGGGCCGGGACCTGAGGATGTAGAGCACTAAGGAGAGCATGAGGAGAGGGAAACTCGTATGGGCCGGTCTAGCTATGCCGCACAAGTAGGCGCGGAGCCCTAGCGCAACGTCAGAAGTCGCCACGAAACCAACAAGATAAGTCCTGCACTCGGATCAGCTAAATGTTTGGGCCTAATGGTCACTCACGCCTTGCCGTAACCCCGTTGCGGCCACATCGACTCCCTTTCTCACCTTGCCATGGCTGCTTGAGCGCTAAGGGGGACCTCCTGAGCATCGCGCTTCAGGGGCTCTTACTGGACCTCGGGCCGTACACCTCCTGGCCTTGACCACGACATGCGACCTGGCATACCAGTGACGGCTGTAGCCTGCCTGGGGATCAGGACCTGTCAGCGTAGAGCAACAAGCTATCGCGAGGAAAGAAAGGGGGACCGAGCCTTAATGGGGCATGCGTTCACCAAATTCTCATAACAGGGAAGATAAGCACAAAAGAAATTATAGACCCTTACATGCCCCCACGGGGTAATTCATTATTCTTCGCAGGAAACAAAAGCTGATGCTAAGGGGAATCCTATCTACACCCTTCCATGGCAGACGCCATCATTAACAGTGGGCTACGGGAGGCCGGCGCCAACCCCATCCAGATTAGCGGTGGCGACGGCCGGACGCCGCGGCTCTGCTCCGAGCGCGGCGAGAGCTCGGGGGCACGTAGCTATTGTCGCTCGTCTCCGGAGTCGCGTAAAGCTCAGGAGAGCTGCTGGACTTCCAAGGGCTACTGCTGCTGGAGTAGCCGCGAGCAGAGCGCGCGTCGGTTTGGCGCTCCTCTCTGGAGCAGCACTCCAGGCGGCGGCCCTCAGCATCGAAGACCTTGAAGAAGAGCGTGGAGACGCTGTCATACTCAAAGTGGATCGCGAGGGCACCCCTCGCACGGCAGACCAGCGTGATCTCGCCCCAGCCGCGAGTCATGAAGATCTTGCCGGTGGGGACTGCTTTGATCTCTGCTCTGGTCGCCGTAGCGCTGCAGTCGGCGTGCTGCAGCCAGAGCTCGAGAGGCCCCCTCGACGGCATCACGTCGGAGAAGAACCACGGGAAGGGGATCCAGGAGCTTGGAGGCATCGGCGCCCACAGCACCAACTCGCGCGAGGAGTCCGCGACATGGATCCCAGGGGCAGCGGCACGCGTTGCCGTGGCGTGGTGACCCCGGATGCGGCGTGCGGAATGTGGGGACCCCACTCATAAGTCGAGATCACCGAATGCACGCGTACAAGGATCCCGAGATCAATGCTCACCGAACACACAGAAGCTGAATAACAAGAGTCTTACATCCATATGTACCGTTTTACACAAGTAAGACCATTATGGTCAAGTCTTGAGTGTATCATCGCAGCGGAAATCTTCAATAACAACTTGGACCCATGCCATCTGCCTTAACCCTACAGGCATTCTGACTTGGAAGCGTCCTAGCTCGCATGTTCGTCACCGAAGTATTCTTCATCATATCCTGTTCTTTCATGCCTGGCCAATAAAATAACCAGTGGCAAGCCAATGAGTACTTTGAATGTACTCGCAAGCAACCCATGTTTTGGTTCGAGATACGACAATGCATGATATAGGTAAATTTTTGCAGAAAGCTAGTTTTGAGTGCAATGACATGTTCAACAACTAGTAAGATATGCATCAGGAGAATTCAAGTATCCATGAGGACAGGTTACAGATATCAACATAAATAGAGTGGGCACCAACCCAACTCAATCATGTCAAGTCCCTTGACTTGACCCAAGTAGTTATCCAAACACACACACCCGGTTTGTAAACATGTGGACGTAGCCCAAGAGCGGTTACCCAATTGTCCTTGACCGTGGACACGGCTATTCGAATAGTTTTACACTCTGCAGAGGTTGCACACTTTACCCACAAGATCCGAGGAACTTCCGTGTCATCCACGACCCGCGGTACCTCAAGTACCCGGGGTAAGAACCCGATCACTATCTTTCCCTAGACGACACTAACAAGGAGTCCACTCGTTGTTCCGTATCCTCACGATGTACATCATACGAGACTCACTCGAGATCGTAACATCCGAGAGGGACACAACGGTGTATCCGTGCCTGTGAAAACAGTCATGGCCGCCCTACAGCATGACCCGTCCCCGAGAGAGAGCACCAACTCTCCCCCGTCACTAGTAATGCGGGCTCCAAGCTAGTATCGGCCTAGGAAATCAATAACGCCCTTTCCCATATAAGGGTAGAGTGGTTGCGCATGTAAGGTTGGAATAACGGTCGCAACTTAAACCAATCCGTTTTGGAAACAACACACACACTCGCCTCGCTACACCACTTCGTCATCAAGTGGTTACCCAACACATCATCTCCCCCGGGCATAAGTGGCACCCGATGGGGTTTTCAAAAGTCTTTTGAAAAAAATTGTCTCCATCGCCATGCATATTCCCGTCCCTTTTTGCGTAGCACTACTTTAGCATCCTATCTACTCCCACCAGCATAACCCTCATAAGAAGGTAGGGTCACGCACAATGCAAGTATCAACGAGGAAGTAACGGTGGCAAACCATCAAAGTGGTTACCACCTCATCATGATTCCGTTGTAACAACAATATGGTGCTATATGACATGCATAAAAAGGGTTTCATAGACATGGTCAAAGGGCTGCTTGCCTGGCTCCTCAGAGTCTTCAATCCTTCTGGTCCATCTCCGAGTATTTCGTTTACTTCATCAACTAACGTCGGAAACAACACAATAAGCAACACAACAAGGCAGAAAATAAAAGTGCTCCAAAAATTGTGAGTTGGACTTTTCTAGGATACCTTTGGTCATATGAGGAATGACCAAGGTGATTTCATTGGAAGTGGATCAATGGATATTTCTAAACATTTCAATATGATAGAATCAATGGATTTGATGGATCCACAAGTTGTACACAGAATGCCATTTTATAAAAATGAGTAAAAGTACCCATTAATTCAGGCATGATTTTAGAAACATTTAGAAATTGGTTTCACTGGATTTGGAGTTGAAATGAATATAATATGGATTTTTGAAGTGGACTTATGTGGATAAATGACCTTTTTAAAGGTTCAATGAAAACCAAGGACAACAAAAATGTCCACTGGGTCCTATCAAATAGGACTTGATTTATGGAGTCTCTGGAAATTTGAATCATCAAATTTGGAGTTCATTTGATTGTTTTGTGGATTTTACAAATTTACAGAAAAAGAAAAAGAGAAGGGAAAGGGGGTGTACCCTTATCCAGCGCACCAGGCAAAAGATAGAAGTGGGCCGGCCCAGCGGCTCAGCTGCGCGGGTGTTAGGGGCGACGTCGAAGGCGTATTCCATGGAAGACGCCTTCCCGAGCAAGGCGGCAGCGGGCAGAGCCTGTTTCCACTTAAACGGGTGGGGCCCGCCCACCGGGTCGCTGACGAGCGGGGCCCGGTGCCCAGCCCGTCTCCTACCTCCCGCTCAAACAGAGCAGAGGCAGGGGAGGCAAGGCCGAGTGGGCGCCGGCGTTCTCCCCGGCGGTACCGGCCACCTCCGGCGACGCCCGGTGTACCGGCGCGCTCAGGAGGCCATGCCGCATCTAACCGTGGGTGGCACGGTCGCCCAGGGCCACCGGGTTGAGCAAGGCGTTGACCGCGGCGGACGAGGCTGACGGTGATGCAGTTCACGAACAGCCATGGGGAGGAGGAGCACGGAGGGTCTCGCGGTGTGGTGATGCAGTTCACGGAACAGCCATGGGGAGGAGGGGAGAAGCACGGAGGGTCTCATGGTGACGGTGGTGGCGCTCTAGTGCGGTCCAGAGGGAAGGAGGAGGAGAGATGGGTGCGATTTTGGTGGAGTCCGGCGGCTCGGCCCGGCCATGGGGAGCGATGGAGGCTCGGGAGAGGAATGGCTTGGTCCAGAGGATGCTCGGGAGGAGAGGGAGCAAATGGAGCAGCGAGGAGGGTCTGAACGGCCTTATATGGCGAGGCCACGGCTCACCGTGACGCGCGCCTCTGGCACCATGAAATGGCAGCGTGGCCACGGGAGGAGGCTCGGGGTTGTCTGCGGCGCTCGTGGGCGTGGTCCAAGTCGGGGGAGAAGGAAAGGGGGAGCCGGGCGAGGTCAGAGGCGGGCCAGCCGCGTGGCCAGGGAGTGTCCGAGTCGGGCGGCGCTCTGTCCGCACACGAGGAGAGCCGGAGAGGGAGAGAGAGGAGGGGGACGACAGCTTGCCGTGCACTGGACGTCGAGGCGACCTCGGGGGACACGAGGGGGAGGCCCTAGGTGGTCCGGTGGCTTGGGCAGAGAGCCGCTACAGTGCTAGGGCGCACTGTAGCGCGCTCCAGAGCGCGTCTTTGGTCGGCATGGCCATTGTTTTGGCAAAGTGGGCGCGGCCACTAATGTCTGGTAGTGCTAGGGGGTAGTAAAGAAGTGTGGAGAGGCATTGGATGCCCTGGAGAGCCAGTAGGAGAGGAGAGAGGTTGAGGGAGAGAGAGAAAATGGCTGTCCAGAGAGAGAAGGAGAGGGTTTCACTCACCAATGTTTGAGCCATGGCCATGCTAAACTTACTAGAGGTAAAGGAGAACTAGAAGAGGCTCTGGTAAAAGGTTGGGCTCAAGGAGAACAAGGGAAGAGGTGAAAACATCAACTTTTAAAAATTGCCAGAAGGTGTTTCATGTAGGTTTGGGCAAGAAATTTAATTTCATTTGACATGAAACTTAACAGGATGGAATGTTACATAGAAGTAGGGTGTTCCACCAATTTTGAGCTCATTTGGGAAAAATAGCCAATGTAACTTTGGTAAACCCTAGAAATCAGCAGAAATGGCTTTACCAATATTTAGTCATGCAAATCTATTCTCCTTGATGCACCACTTGGTGTAGTGTCATCATTTGAGTATTTTAACATGTCCACAAAAATTCAGATCAAAAGGACACATTTGGAAATGGAGAGTTGTTCAAACTTGAAAAAGGACAGAAGTGGTTTTGAGAGGGTTTCATGGGGTTATACTATTCTCCATGACATGGTACTTGTCAAGATCATCAAACATGTCATATGTGACATGCTAGAATTTTCTTGGAATTTTTGGAGAATATTTCCTTTGTAAATATTTCAAAAGCTTGAAATATCCAGAAAGGGTTTTTGAGGGATTTGACCAATATTTTGAACATGACCATGTGTTGAAACTCTTATATATGGGAATATATGCCCACTGAGTTTCCCTGATTTTTGTCAAATATTTTTAAAGCTTTAAAATAATTTTAACCTATTAAAGACCATTTCTGGTCTTAAGAAAAAGCCTTTAAATAAAATATAAAAAAACTTTTAAAATTATATTTTTGTGGTTTCTGGGTATCCTATATCTAATAGGAGTCAAATATATTTTTGAAAGATTTTTACTGCCCTTAATTAAGTACTTGCAGTGCAAACCTCAATTCAGGGGTTTTTGAAAAACTAATTTTTGAAAATACTATGTGGCCAAATTATTTTTGTAAGAAAATACTATACTGCTCTATACACATGGTATGGTCATTGGGCAGAAGTTTGGAGCAAGGGGATGAAGTATAAGAGTTGGAGGATTTATTTGATTTTTAGAGCACTTGCAAACAGCAGACAAAAACCAAATCAAGCAAAGTCCAAAACACTCAAAAGTTTTTGTGGAACCACATTTTATCATGATTTATCATCTTAAGTGTTGTGCCATGAAAATCAGGGTGTGACAGACCTACCCCCTTACAAGAATCTCGTCCCCGAGATTCCAAACTAGGCGCGGAAAGGGGTATGGAAACTTGGATTCGGGGTAGTCTTCACGTCCTCATACTGCTTCTGCTTCTGTTTGGTGCTCCATTGAACTTGAAGTACTTGATGGTGTGGCTTCGTGTATGACGTTCTTCTTGATCCAGGTTTCTAATGGGTAGCTCGTGGTAGGTCAGATTGGGCTGGGGTCGATGGCTCATGGTCGATGTCCTTGTAGAGACCGGGCTAGTTGGGGAGTTGGGAACGTCTCCGGAGTGGTGTCGTGTGGAAAAACATTGTGCACAGTAGGTAACTCAGGTGGTAACTCCAGCTGGTAGCCGTCTACTCTTCGTCTTGAAGTGATCTCGGAGGGGGTTGTTAAATCTTGGAGTGATCTCGAAGGGGGCCGATGAATCTTGGTGTGGGTCTCCTTGTCATGGAAATGCTTGGTTCCTTAGAGAGAAGTGGCTTGCAGATACACATGGTCTTTGACGCGGAAGTATACTTCTTGAAGATGGTGGTTGGTGTAGTTCTTCCTCTTAGACATGACGGTCTTCTGATGTTCCTTGACCAGCTCAACGATTCTTCTTCCGTCTTCGGGTAGACAAGTATGTCATCAAAGAAATATGACAACTAGCTTGTCCAAGCACTCCATGAAGTCTATGGGGTACGTAAAGTGGGCTGAGGCATTGGTGGTGGTCAGGTTGAGTATCGGCCAAGGTCTTATCGATCTAGAGCCAAAGCCCAAGGTCAGGATCCGACCATGTTGTGGCTTGGTAGGGCTCAAGGGTTTCAAGGATTCTAGGGTGCGAGTGAACGTTTATCATCTTATCCTTGAGCACAGTTTCTGAGATGCCAATTATCCTATCTAGTCCTTTAAACAAATCACATCATATCACCGATAGCATCATTACGTATATGTCAACTCCAACCATCACTCATGCTATTCATATCATCATGACTCCTAAGAGGAGGTCTAGCAAAGTCATATATGTCTACGATCCCCAACGTCATATGTATGGCTACCCCTAAAAATCCATGGGTATACAAGCTTCCAAGATGGAGTTAAACATGACAATCCAAGTGCTCACCCTATTCTTCCAAGGTCTAAGATAAAGCACCTCTATCCTAAGGAAACACGTCGTAAGCCACTCCAAGATCTTGTTTCCTTCCTATGAATCAACCAACAGCCCATTAACTTCCATCAATCACTACATAATCCATTTAATCCTACAAATCCAATGTTTATGATGTTCCACATGATCTCCTAAAGTCCATATAATCCCCAAACACTTGAAAGGGCTGTCTCTACTATAGTAAGTCCACCAATTCCATTATCAATGGTCAATAAACTCCAAGGTCAAGCTTATATCAACTCCGACAATTAATCCAATCTCCTAGTTTATTGTCCACCGAGAAACGTGGTATCACGATCAAGATTATCAATCTGAATCCAATTTACTACGAACCATGTAGACTTACTCAACATCTATACTCAACTAGGATCACCTTTTTAAATCCAAATCTTGTGCCCAACGAGAATTTCTACACTTTCCCCCAAGTTATTTACGTAATAAGTATCTCCTATCATTATCCCTGGCTAAGTCAAATCCTTATACTTCCAAGAACTTTTAGCTTGCGATCATAATTGTCCCATTAATTCCAATTTATCCAAGGGTAATGAAAGCTATGCTACTCTATATTAATGATCCCACCAAGTTCATCTGCCAATATGAAAACCTCATAATCCACCAAATAGTCTCAGATGATCCCTCAAAGTCATTGATATAAACTCATCAAGTCATTTGTCCTCTATTCCTATATCCTCAAACTGGTCTTCCCTATGGCATCGTCAGTCCTGGTGCTATATTAGGATGATAATGTGCTTGTTCACTATGTCCGCTAGTTCCATAATGAACCCAGTGTTGTGCGAGGTTTACAGAGGCTTAACTGGTTCTCTTGCAATTCTGTGGGTTAAGCACATGGTTAAGGACCGGGCATCTCATGAAGTCTCGAAGGGTCTAGGAATGGGTTTCTAGTCTGGAGGGTTAAACATAACTCTACGGGGTTTCACTTGGTCGAGGAGGCTGCAACAAAAAGTCTTCAGTGCTAGTTGGTTGCCGAAGCAGATTCCTTGGTGCATCTTGTCTTGCTGGTCTTCAGTTGAGGAGAGAGATGAGAGGGATAAGTAGCATAAAAAAAGGGGGATGCCTAAAGGGGGTTCTATAGTGCAGGTGCAAACAAACAAGTGCCAAAAAGGCCAAACACAAACAACAAAATAAGGCAGGTGATATAGTTGCGTACTTGTTGCCTAGGGCAAAAAGGGCGACTGATATAAAAAACACAAACAAATAAAAACAAGCAACACACAATCATGGTTCTATTCGAACCATCATACGGACTCGACTGCGCATAGGGGGTACACGACTCATCCTACCCTAGGGGTTCTCGGACTAGTAGTCGTGCTTTACTTCGTGCCTCGTGCATTCTTCTGAGCTTTCCTCCGGTGTTGCTACGTCTCTTGTAGTTGTTCGATGAAACGATCCAGGTTGAGCCTAAAGATTCTTCAACAACTTTTTGCCTGCTGAAGTGATGGGGTGAAGGTGGCTCCTCGTAGCTGGCATTGACTTGGTCTCCTTTTGTCTTCTTAATCATGACGATCCCTCTTGCCTTCTAAGGCGTCGAGTGTACCGGGTAGGCAACCCTTTATGTAGTGACACTAACAACGCGTAATAGAGGTCCAACCCATCAGTTACGTTGATGACAACATCGATACCAAGAGCGGGGGACGAAGAGAACCTTTTTCCTGTTCACTATAGTGAGGTGGACCGAATGGCTAGGTTCTCATCCACCGGTGGTTGCCGATACAACAACGGTAGTGACAGGGTTACCCTATTAGCGATGTATACCATGATCTTGCATATCCTATGCCCTGATCGTCGTAGGCTAAGGTTGCATCGTCTTGGGGCAGTGTCAAGGGTGTCACCATCTCCTGGGCCTTCAGGTCCTCATCCCTCGAGGATATAACTTCTGTTGGTATCATCTTGTTGTGATGTCGCCAATCTTGTGTTCCGGTGATGTGAATGAATGTCTGGCAAGGCATCTTCCTTCTAGATTATCCACGAGGATTACAAGGAATCCAGTGGTCAGGGGCATAAGGGTTCTAGCGACCAAAGGTTTTGAAGGGGAAGAGATCAATAAGGAAAGTATACCTTAGTTTTCGAAAAACTGAGAAGGGAAGAGAAGTATAGATAGTTTTGAAAACTAGTAGTAGTTTTGGAAATAGTTTTACCCTAACTAACGACCATGCTAACTAAGGCTTCCTACAGTCAGGATGGCTCTTATACCAGCTCTGTGGGGACCCCGACTCATAAGTCGAGATCACCGAATGCACGTGTACAGTGATCCCAGAGATCAATGCTCACTGAACACACAGAAGCTGAATAACAAGAGTCTTACATCCATACGTACCGTTTTACACAAGTAAGACCATTATGGTCAAGTCTTGAGTGTATCATCGCAGCGGAAATCTTCAATAACAACTTGGACCCATGCCATCTGCCTTAACCCTACAGGCATTCTGACTGAAAGCGTCCTAGCTCGCATGTTCGTCACCGAAGTATTCTTCATCATATCCTGTTCTTTCATGCCTGGCCAATAAAATAACAAGTGGCAAGCCAATGAGTACTTTGAATGTACTCGCAAGCAACCCATGTTTTGGTTAGAGATACGACAATGCATGATATAGGTAAATTTTTGCAGAAAGCTAGTTTTGAGTGCAATGACATGTTCAACAACTTGTAAGATATGCATCAGGAGAATTCAAGTATCCATGAGGACAGGTTACAGATATCAACATAAATAGAGTGGGCACCAACCCAACTCAATCATGTCAAGTCCCTTGACTTGACCCAAGTAGTTATCCAAACACACACACCCGGTTTGTAAACATGTGGACGTAGCCCAAGAGCGGTTACCCAACTGTCCTTGACCGTGGACACGACTATTCGAATAGTTTTACACTCTGCAGAGGTTGCACACTTTACCCACAAGATCCGGGGAACTTCCGTGTCATCCACGACCATGGTACCTCAAGTACCGGGTAAGCACCGATCACTATCTTTCCCTAGACGACACTAACAAGGAGTCCACTCGTTGTTCCGTATCCTCACGATGTACATCATACGAGACTCACTTGAGATCGTAACATCCGAGAGGGGACACAACGGTGTATCCGGTGCCCTGTGAAAACAGTCATGGCCGCCCTACCTGGCACGACCCCGTCCCGAGAGAGAGCACCAACTCTCCCCCGTCACTAGTAATGCGGGCTCCAAGCTAGTATCGGCCTAGGTAATCAATAATGCCCTTTCCCATATAAGGGTAGAGTGGTTGCGCATGTAAGGTTGGAATAACGGTCGCAACTTAAACCAATCCGTTTTGGAAACAACACACACACTCGCTTCGGTACACCACTTTGTCATCAAGTGGTTACCCAACACATCATCTCCCCCGGGCATAAGTGGCACCCGATGGGGTTTTCGAAAAGTCTTTTGAAAAAAATTTGTCTCCATCGCCATGCATATTCCCATCCCTTTTTGCGTAGCACTACTTTAGCATCCTATCTACTCCCACCAGCATAACCCTCATAAGAAGGTAGGGTCACGCACAATGCAAGTATCAACGAGGAAGTAACGGTGGCAAACCATCAAAGTGGTTACCACCTCATCATGATTCCGTTGTAACAACAATATGGTGCTATATGACATGCATAAAAAGGGTTTCATAGACATGGTCAAAGGGCTGCTTGCCTGGCTCCTCAGAGTCTTCAATCCTTCTGGTCCATCTCCGAGTATTTCGTTTACTTCATCAACTAACGTCGGAAACGACACAATAAGCAACACAACAAGGCAGAAAATAAAAGTGCTCCAAAATTTGTGAGTTGGACTTTTCTAGGATACCTTTGGTCATATGAGGAATGACCAAGGTGATTTCATTGGAAGTGGATCAATGGATATTTCTAAACATTTCAATATGATAGAATCAATGGATTAGATGAATCCACAAGTTGTACACAGAATGCCATTTTATAAAAATGAGTAAAAGTACCCATTAATTCAGGCATGATTTTAGAAACATTTAGAAATTGGTTTCACCGGATTTGGAGTTGAAATGAATATAATATGGATTTTTGAAGTGGACTTATGTGGATAAATGACCTTTTTAAAGGTTCAGTGAAAACCAAGGACAACAAAAATGTCCACTGGGTCCTATCAAATAGGACTTGATTTATGGAGTCTCTGGAAATTTGAATCATCAAATTTGGAGTTCATTTGATTGTTTTGTGGATTTTACAAATTTACAGAAAAAGAAAAAGAGAAGGGAAAGGGGGTGTACCCTTATCCAGCGCACCAGGCGAAAGATAGAAGTGGGCCGGCCCAGCGGCTCAGCTGCGCGGGTGTTAGGGGCGACGTCGAAGGCGTATTCCATGGAAGACGCCTTCCCCGAGCGAAGGCAGCAGGGCGAGCCTGTTTCACTTAAACGGCGGGCCCGCCCACCGGTCGGCCGACGAAGCGGGCCCGGTGCCCAGCCTGCTCCTACCTCCCGCTCAAGCAGAGCAGAGGCGGGGAGGCAAGGCCGAGCGGGCGCGCAGCGTTCTCCCGGCGGTACTGCCACCTCCGGCGACGCCCGGTGTCGGCCTTCAGAGGCCACGCCGCATCTAACTGGTGGCACGGTCGCCTGAACCACCGGGTTGAGCAAGGCGTCGACCACAAGGACGAGGCTGACGGTGGTGATGCAGCTTCAGGGAACAGCCATGGGGAGGAGGGGAGAAGCACGGAGGGTCTCGCGGTGACGGTGGTGGCGCTCTAGTGCGGTCCAGAGGGAAGGAGGAGGAGAGATGGGTGCGAATTTTGGTGGAGTCCGGCAGCTCGGCTCCGGCCATGGGGAGCGATGGAGGGCTCGGGGAGAGGAATGGCTTGGTCCAGAGGATGCTCGGGAGGGAGAGGGAGCAAATGGAGCAGCGAGGAGGGTCTGGAACGGCCTTATATGGCGAGGCCACGGCTCACCATAGACGCCGCCTACGGGCACCCGCGGAAATGGCCGCGGTGGCCACGGGAGGAGGCTCGGGGTTGTCTGTGGTGCTCGTGGGCGTGGTCCAAGTCGGGGGAGAAGGAAAGGGGGAGCCGGGCGAGGTCAGAGGCGGGCCAGCCGCGTGGCCAGGGAGTGGCCGAGTCGGGCGGCGCTCTGTCCGCACGCGAGGAGAGCCGGAGAGGGAGAGAGAGGAGGGGGACGACAGCTTGCCGTGCACTGGACGTCGAGGCGACCTCGGGGGACACGAGGGGGAGGCCCTAGGTGGTCCGGTGGCTTGGGCAGAGAGCAGCTATAGTGCTAGGGCGCATTGTAGCGCGCTCCAGAGCGCGTCTTTGGCCGGCATGGCCATTGTTTTGGCAAAGTGGGCGCGGCCACTAATGTCTGGTAGTGCTAGGGGGTAGTAAAGAAGTGTGGAGAGGCATTGGATGCCCTGGAGAGCCAGTAGGAGAGGAGAGAGGTTGAGGGAGAGAGAGAAAATGGCTGTCCAGAGAGAGAAGGAGAGGGTTTCACTCACCAATGTTTGAGCCATGGCCATGCTAAACTTACTAGAGGTAAAGGAGAACTAGAAGAGGCTCTGTAAAAGGTTGGGCTCAAGGAGAACAAGGAAGAGGTGAAAACATCAACTTTTAAAATTGCCGTAAGGTGTTTCATGTAGGTTTGGGCAAGAAATTTAATTTCATTTGACATGAAACTTAACAGGATGGAATGTTACATAGAAGTAGGGTGTTCCACCAATTTTGAGCTCATTTGGGAAAAATAGCCAATGTAACTTTGGTAAACCCTAGAAATCAGCAGAAATGGCTTTACCAATATTTAGTCATGCAAATCTATTCTCCTTGATGCACCACTTGGTGTAGTGTCATCATTTGAGTATTTTAACATGTCCACAAAAATTCAGATCAAAAGGACACATTTGGAAATGGAGAGTTGTTCAAACTTGAAAAAGGACAGAAGTGGTTTTGAGAGGCTTTCATGGGGTTATACTATTCTCCATGACATGGTACTTGTCAAGATCATCAAACATGTCATATGTGACATGCTAGAATTTTCTTGGAATTTTTGGAGAATATTTCCTTTGTAAATATTTCTAAAGCTTGAAATATCCAGAAAGGGTTTTTGAGGGATTTGACCAATATTTTGAACATGACCATGTGATGAAACTCTTATATATGGGAATATATGCCCACTGAGTTTCCCTGATTTTTGTCAAATATTTTTAAAGATTTAAAATAATTTTAACCTATTAAAGACCATTTCTGGTCTTAAGAAAAAGCCTTTAAATAATATATAAAAAAACTTTTAAAATTATATTTTTGTGGTTTCTGGGTATCCTATATCTAATAGGAGTCAAATATATTTTTGGAAAGATTTTTACTGCCCTTAATTAAGTACTTGGAGTGCAAACCTCAATTCAGGGGTTTTCGAAAAAACTAATTTTTGAAAATACTATGTGGCCAAATTATTTTTGTAAGAAAATACTATACTGCTCTATACACATGGTATGGTCATTGGGCAGAAGTTTGGAGCAAGGGGATGAAGTATAAGAGTTGGAGGATTTATTTGATTTTTAGAGCACTTGCAAACAGCAGACAAAAACCAAATCAAGCAAAGTCCAAAACACTCAAAAGTTTTTGTGGAACCACATTTTATCATGATTTATCATCTTAAGTGTTGTGCCATGAAAATCAGGGTGTGACAGGAACGGCACCAGTGAGGCGCCAGCGTGCGCGATGTCCTTATTTCCTCTTTGGTGCTAAGGAGGCCAGCGCAGGCAAAGAGTACCGAGGCATCAGGCAAAGGTTGCTATATTGGTGCAACAAGACCAAGATTAGGAGGACGGCAAGACAGAGGTCATCGTGGAGCCCAAGACGGCGTTACCGCTAGAGCTTTTCGGAGGCAAAGATCACTTTTGTCAGGATAGGTTGTACTAGCTGTCCCCCTTCAAATTTGCCTGCCGTTGTTGGCTCCCTTCCCGCTCGATATTTGGGAAGAGGACCAGGGCCTCTATAAATAGGTCTAGCCACTACAGTAGTAGCCATCAGATCCAGGGACGCGCACAAGCTCGTACACACAAGAACACCTCAACCTCAGGAGGTTGTTCTTCCCTTGTACTTTTCATCATCAGCCCTAGAGGCAATCCACCACCACCACCACACTGGAGTAGGGTATTACACCACAACGGTGGCCCGAACCAGTATAAACCTCGTGTCTTTCTATGTTGTGAGTTCGTCGAGTTTGTCCGCGAGATCTTAGCGAGCTAGAGCATAGATCGGTAGGAGGGAAAGACTTCGCGCGCACCCCAGTGTTCGAACCTTAAGGGTGTGCCAGAACCCCACATCCAACACCGTGGCCGTGGTTGCCCCGCCGTAGTGACACACGCCGTCGCCCTAGGAGCCCACGCCGTGAACTCCTCGCGCGAATTCATGATGTGGGCGGCGATGCCTCCGCGCACTTGGATTCGCTGTCCGCAGTTCTTCTCCGTCGAGATGCCGCCGAGGGGCCCCCTCGAGCTTTGGCTGCAGCACGCCGACTGCGACGCCCCGGCGACCGGAGCGGAGGTTGAAGCCGTCTCCCTAGGCAAGATCTTCATGACCCGCCGCTGGGGCGAGGTTGCTCGAGTTTGCCATGCGGAAGGCGCCCTCACCATCCATTTTGAGTATGATGGCGCTTCCACCATGTTCTTCAAGGTCTTCAACGAGGAAGGCCGCCGCCTGGAGTGCTGCCCCAGAGGGGGATGTCGGGGCGGCGCAGCGACCATCGACGAGCCTGCCGCTGGCTTCGCCAGCAGCTCCCCCAGCGGCAGCGGCGACGCTTGGGAGTCCAGTGACTCTCCTCAGCCCTACGAGACTCCGGAGACGAGCGACGATAGCTATGTGCCCTTGAGCTCTCGCCGCGCTCGGAGCAAGGCCGCAACGTCTGGCCGCCGCCGTCGTTGACCTTGATGGGGTTGGCGCGGCCTCCCGTGGCCCACTGTTGATGATGGCATCGGCCGTGTTGGTGCATGTAGATAGGGCTCCTAGAAACTCCCCTCTTTTGTTCCCTGCGAGGAATCGAAATTGACCCCGTGGGGGCGTGTAAAGGGTCTGTAATGTCTTTTGTTGATGTTATCCTCATTATGAAAATTTGCGAACACATGTCCTGTTTCGGCTTGGTCTACCCTTTCCAACCTCACGGCAGCTTGGTGCTCTACGCCGACAGGTCCCGGTCCCCACGCAGGCTGCAGCCATCGCTGGTATGCCAGGTCGTGATGCCATGGTGGAGGTGAGCGGCCCGAGGTCTAGTAAGAGCTCCTGAGGTGCGATGCTCAAGAGGTCCCCTTTAGCGCGCAAGCAGCCACCGAGAGGTAGGAAAGGGGGGCGACGTTGCTGCAACAAGGCTGCAAAAAGTGAGAGTCCTATGTCGTAACGCTTGGCCGACCCGGGCACGAAACTAACTTGGCAGTCGAGTCGGTTCCTTGTGCTCCACCAGACTTGTGCGTCGGTAGCCGTAGTGTAGCTAGGTTAGGCCCTTGCGAGCCTCCCCCTCTTCTATACGCTCTTCTATGTGCTCTGTGTCCTCAGGTCCCGGCCCTCGAGCGAGCTCAGCCGCCGCTGGTAAGCCAGGTCGCGATGCCGTGGTCAAGGCCAAGGGGTGAGGGCCGGAGAGCCAGTAAGAGCTCCTGAGTCGCGATGCTCAGGAACCCCCTTTTAACGCGCAAGCGAATTGCATGGGAGAAGAGGGAGCCCACGTACCGCCTGCTGTTGTCCTCAGGAGGTTCTTGCAGGTTAGCGCGAGGAGGGAGACAGATTGCCACTATGATTGCCGGTCTACCACTGGTCGCTCCACAAGAAGATGAAGGCACTGAGGGCCTGGTGAGGTGACGTGTGCAGGGCGTGCCGCGAGTCACAGCTCGACCGCTCAGATTTGTCGGCGTTGCAGGGACGGACCCGAGCACAAGCGTCGTGCCAGCGTGAGTAGCTCCCGTTGTGGGAGGAGCATGGGGCAGGCCATCGATGCGGGCGATCATGATGAGTGACAATCAAGTAGGTGATAACCATAGATAGATTATGCATGGAAAGTGAACTAGCTTAGGTAAATGCAAGAACGATACATGCCACTGGGTCGGACCCGAGCGGCCTGGGGATGATGCAGCCCGAGGGGCGCCCCCAGCAGAGTAGGCTAAAGATGTAAAAGGATACATGCCGCAAGGACAGGCCCACGCGACCTAGGAATGATGCAGCCCGAGGGGCGCTCCCAGCTAAATAAACTTGGAAAATGTCACCTGGTTCCGTTGTCGAAGGGGTGTTGGGGTAGCTGAAGATGCGTGGCGAAGGGGTTTCTCCTCATGAGCCACCGGGGCTGTGAGCCTCGGGAGGCTCTGGGGGTCCAGGCGGTTCCTTGAGGACCGTCTCCATCTCCGCCAGGACCGCATGATGCCTGGCCTCCTGGGTTGCCAGGACGCTCCGCAGGCTACGCTGGAAGGTGGCCTCCATGCTCGGCAGGCCGAATGGCATGCACACATAGCTGTGAGGCGGGCCCTCGCAACTCCGCACGCGTGAAGGCCAAAAGCGCTCCTGAGATGCGGCCCTGTTGAGCCCTGGGATGTCGATGCAGACGCGCAACCCGCCATCCTTGCCTGGATGGGGAGCTGCGCCAGGTGGGCGGCGATCGCCGCGCATGGCCCTTGCATCCTGTAGCTCCTGAGTGGTCTTGGCGATGAACTCCTGAGCGCCGGGCACTCCTCGCCCGATGCCCTCCCGAGGGAAACGTGCCGCAAAGTACGCCTCCACGTGGTGCCCGAGCGCCTCCCTCGTGATGTTGGCTAGGTCTGAGGCCCTCCAGAAGAGATCCCCCGAGCCTTGCCCGAGGAGGGCACCGGGCGCGCCTTCCTATGCGAGGGAGGGAGGCGCCCCAGGCGTGGGCGCCGATCCTGATGTGGCACCGCTAGAGGTGCTGCTCCCCTGAGGCCCTGTACCGAGTAGCTGCTTCTTCTTCTTGGGGATGGCCTCAGGAGGGTATATGGTGCCTTGGTTGACGGGGTCTTCGATTGCTGCGGCTTGGAAGGCGCGCTCGAGGGAGCACACCGCACCTCTTTCTTCGCAGGGGACAGTGATGATCCCGCCGCTTCCTGGCATCTTGAGGACGTTGTAGCCATGGTGGGTCAGTGCCATGAACTTGGCCGGCGTTGGGTACCCGAGGATGTTATTGTATGGTAGACGGATGTGGGCGACATCGAAGTCGATGAGCTCGGTGCAGTAGTTGTCGCGCTATCCGACGATGACAGGGAGGCGGACCTGCCCTATTGGGGCGGTGGAGCCGTCGGTCACTCCTGAGAAGGGCTTGGTAGGCTGAGGCTGATCATATGGCACTTGGAGGCTGTCGAATGTCTCAACGGACAGGACGTTAAGCCTTGTGCCACCGTAAATGAGGATCTCGGTGACTTGTACGTTGCTGATGATGGGTGAGCAGAGCATCGGGAGTGCGCCAGCAGTGGCCGCACACTTGAGCTGGTCCGCCGAGCTGAACGTGATGGCGCACTTGGACCATCTGAGCGGGCGTGTGGCCTCAAGCCTTGGCAGAGCTGCGTTCACCTCGCGAGCAAACTGCTTGAAGATACGCTGAGATGCTGGGGCCTGAGCTCCACCTAAGATGCAGGCGATGGCACGCGGTTCCTGGAAGCCCCCAGCCCCCTCGTCCTGATGGTGGTGGTCGTTCCTTCTTGGTGGCAGCGGCAGTGGAGGAAGACCAGAGTTGCCCCGAGGGCGGTCCTCGCGAGGCTGATCCCTCCAGGCGCCCTCACGAGGCTGGTCCTGCCAGCGGTCCTCGCGAGGCCGGTCGCGCCACTCTTGGCGGGGGTCGCGATCGTCCCAGCGTCCTCCACCTCGTCCTCCTCCTCGGCGTAGCCCCGGTCGTTTTGCTCGGGGCGTCGACCGAAGCGTCCATCTCGAATGGCCCTGAGCTCTTGACAGTCGTTGGTGTTGTGGCTGTGTATGTTGTGGAAGGCGCAGAATAGTCGGCTGCCTTTGGATGACTCGGGATGGTCCCGGCCGCGCTTTGTGTCAGGCTCCGCTGCGAGCACAGCCATCCCCTTGCGCTTCACGTCTTTTGCCTTGGCTTTCTTCTCCTCAGGGTCGGTAGCTGGGAGCTCGAGAAGGGAAAGGCGCCCTCCTCAGCTCTTGCGCACTTGGTCGCCAGATTGAACAGCTCCAGAGTCGTGCATAACTCTTCGTGGATGGCGAGCTCCTCCTTCATCTTGACGTCGCGAACGCCATCAGAAAATGCGGAAATGATGGCCTCATCCGTCACCTTGGGGATCTTGAGACGAACGATATTGAAGCACTGGATGTACTTCTGTAGGGTCTCTCCTGGCTGCTGCTTGATGCGGCGTAGGTCACCTGCGGCCGGAGGGCGGTCGCGAGTGCCCTAGAAGTTGGCGACGAAGCGGTCGCGCATCTCATCCCAGGAGGAGATTGAGCCTGGGGGCAGGTTCAGGAGCCATGAGCGAGCACCATCCTTGAGAGCCATGGGGAACCTGCTTGCCATGACTTTCTCATCGCCGTTGGCCGCCTCGATGCTCAGCTCGTAGAGCTTCAAGAACTCCGCAAGGTTGGGGGTGCCGTCGTAGCGAGGAGGCAGATCCGGCTTGAACTTGCCCAGCCAGACGACGCCATGCAACTCAGGAGTGAAGGCGCGGCAGCCTGTCCCTGGTGTCCGTGCGCCGCCGCCGCAGGCGGCCCACAGTCTTGTCGTGGTGGTGCCGGGAGTGCAGGAGAATTATCTTGCGGCAGGGGAACTTCTTGCCAGCTTCCTTCTTCTCACGCGGGCCCCCGATGCAGTGGGTCTCGCCGGGGGGGGGGGGCGCCTTGGCGCTAGAGCGCCGTCTTGGTGCGGAGGTGGTGGAGGTGCTCCGTGAGCTACGTCACCCGCAGCTGGCGGAGGGCGAGGCAGCGAGAGGGATGGTGCGGGGGAGCCCCCTGCGGCACTGACGAGCTCGGCGATGCGGTCCAACCAATCCTCGTAGAGGTCATCGACCGGTCGGTAGCGCAGGAGCTCGTGTGCCATGAGCAGCGCGTCCGTGGGAGCGCGCCGAGCGTGAGACGATGAGCCGGCTAGGGTCAGCGGCGAAGTGGCGGTGCGGCCGTCCCACCGCACAGAAGGGTGCAGTGAGGACGCTTTTTGATCGTTTCCTGCCGGACCAGTGGCGTCGTTGGCGGCGGGTGATGGGGAATGATGGTGAGGCCCACCGACATGCGGCGAGGGCAGCCTGGCGCTCAGCGCGGGCTCGATGCGCGTCCGCCATGGATGCAATGGCGCAATGGAACGCGGATCAGCAAAAGTAAAGCTTCGGCGCATCCCTACCGGGTGCACCAAATGTCGAATTTCGGGTTCCGGCAAAACCCTTGAGGTTCGAACACTGGGGTGCGCACGAAGGTCTATCCTCCCTATAGCACTCACACTCACCGCGATCTCAAGGCTCAGCGCGTCGGACTCACAGGACAAGAGACACAAGGTTTATACTGGTTCGGGCCACCGATGTGGTGTAATACCCTACTCCAGTGTGGTGTGGTGGATTGCCTCTCGGGCTAAGGAAGAACTAGTATAGGGGAAGAACAACCTCCTGAGGAGAGGTGCTCTTGTGCTCGGTGAGCTTGTGTGGTCAAGGGTGATCTGAATGACCCGTCCGTGCTAAGGCGGTGGCTAGTCCTATTTATTGAGGCCTTGGTCCTCTTCCCAAATGCTTAGGTGGGAAGGGATGCCACAACGGCCAAATTTGAAGGGAGACAACTAGTACAAGTTATCCTGACTAAAGGTGGTCTTCACCTGCCAAAGGCTCTGGCGTGACGCCGTCTTGGGCTCCACTGTGACCTCCGTCCTGCCATCCTGCTGGTCTTGGTCTCGTTGCACCAATATGGGAACCTTTGCCTGATGCCTCGGGACTCCTCGCCTGTGCTTGCCTCTTTAGCACCAAAGAGGAAACGAGGACTCTGCGCGCGCTGGCGCCCGCCTGGCCCCGGTCGTCATGGCTTTCATCACAGGAACCTCGCGAGGTGCTCCTTGCCTTGATCTCTCCGCCCCTCGTGAGCCAGCCTGGTGAGGCCACCCCCGAGGAGGTCTTGCATCGTCTGCCTCGTGAGGCCTAGCCCCTCGCGAGGGTCTTGAGTGTTTGCTGGTGAAGATGGGCCGTACAGGGCCGCTGGTGAGCCACGCCGTGGGCCGCAAGCAGGCAAGTCTGGGGACCCCCGTTCCCAGGACGCCGACACATACATGGAAGATAAACTTCATGACTGGTGCGACTACTCGCATACATGCAACGATACACCATGGCTCATACAACTACATCCGTACATCACATGACCACTGCGGATACTCAAACGCTCTAAGACTCTACCGGTGCTGCCGGATCCTCTCCTGAGTCAGACCCAAATCCTGAACTGACGACGCCAACCAAGACCTCCGGGTTAAATGTAACACGACGACGCTACCTCGAGGGCTCTCCCTCAGGGGTAGGCGCAGGATGAGAAGGGATCATTGGAGCTGCGGGGGTAGCAAGAAGAGACGCCCGCTCAGCAGGAGCACTGTGTGGGTTCACTGTCGAGTTGCCCGAGCTACTCAGGGGAGTAACCGGAGAAATAGGCGAGCTAGAACTGGGCACAATATAAGGAGTAAATCCCATAGAAGGTGGAGTAGGGTAGGATCTAGCAGCGGCTAAAACAGAACGAGCACGATTCAGCTCTCGAGCCAACTCGTGAATCAGAAGATAACTAGCAGTGATATATCAAGAAAGGTGGTTAGTGTCACTATCAGACGCCGGATCAACGGAATGAAAGCGAACACGACCACCATCGTGCAAAGACTGGTAGAAACGAAAGCCTGGATGGTTCTGCATCTGAGCCTCTATGTAGCGTAACTCAACAAGAATTTCGAATGCAACATACTGGACGGCCTGAGTGGCGGTGGATGCATAACTGCTCTGAGATGTATGAGTGTAAGAGCCTGTTGACGAACTGGTGCACAGAGTAACCTGAAAGTGCAACTATCCCTGGGTGGTTTTGGTAATTACTAACAACATATAGCTCACTGTACTAATGCTATTTCAAGATAAATATTTCAGGAAAGTCCAATGATTGGCATGGCATGGATTAGGAATGTTGACCCCTTAAAATACTAAGGACACATATTGGCTCAAGCTCAAGACTCTACATTTTACTTTTAGTGATCCAAGATCACATTGAGTCCATAGGAAAAGCCAATACTATTAAAAGGGGATGAGGTGTTGCTTAATGAGTTTCTTGCTCAAAATGCTTAGTGATATGCTCCAAAACCCTCAACCACTTTCTCACATCAACATATGTCCCAAACCAAAAGTCAAAAGTCGACCCCACTGAAACTTTCTATCCGACACCACCGAGTTCTCTTGACATAGCCATTGCCACAAAACCTAGTCACTTCGGTCTCACCGATAGGGATCTCGGCCTCACCGAGATGGGATTGCAAACTCTCTGTTTCCCTTCGTAATGTTTCTGTCTAACCGAGATGAGCGATCGGTCCCACCGAGTTTGCAATGCAAACTCTCTGTTTCCCCTTTGTAATGTTTCGGTCCAACCGAAATGAGCGAATCTGTCCCACCGAGTTTGCCTGACCAACTCTCTGGTTAGCTTATTACCAAAATCGATCCCACTGAGTTTGTGTAAGCGGTCTCATCGAGATTACGTTATGCCCTAACCCTAATCAAATCGGTCCCACCGAGTTGACATGTCGGTCCCACCAAAAGTCCTAATGTTCACATTTTGAACTAAACCGGTCTGACCGAGTTTTTTTATTCGGTCCCACCGAGTTTGGTAAATTGTGTGTAACGGTTATATTTTGTGTGGAGGCTATATATACTCCTCCACCCACTCTTCATTCATGGAGAGAGCCATCAGAACATGTCTACACTTCCAGCATACATTTTCTGAGAGAGAACCACCTACACTTATGTTGAGGTCAAGATATTCCATTCCAACCACATAAATCTTGATCTCTAGCCTTCTCCAAGTTGCTTTCCACTCAAATCATCTTTCCACCAAATCCAATCCTATGAGAGAGAGTTGAGTGTTGGGGAGACTATCATTTGAAGCACAAGAGCAAGGAGTTCATCATCAACACACCGTCTATTACCTTTTGGAGAGTGGTGTCTCCTAGATTGGTTAGATGTCACTTGGGAGCCTCCGCCAAGATTGTGGAGTTGAACCAAGGAGTTTGTACGGGTAAGGAGATCGCCTACTTCGTGAAGATCTACCCTAGTGAGGCAAGTCCTTCGTGGGCGATGGCCATGGTGGGATAGACAAGGTTGCTTCTTTGTGGACCCTTCGTGGGTGGAGCCTCCGTGGACTCAGCATAACTGCTACCCTTGTGGGTTGAAGTCTCCATCAACGTGGATGTACGATAGCACCACCTATCGGAACCACGGATAAAAAATCTCCATGTCTACATTGTGTTTGCTCCCTCAAACTCCTCCCTTTACCTTCATGTGCAATTGTTTTTCATTCCGCTGCTATACTCTTAGAATTGCATGTGTAGGTTGATTGCTTGACTTGTGCAAAGTTGCTAAAATCTGCCAAGACTTAAAATTGGAAAAAATGCTAGGTTTTTATTTGGTCAAGTAGTCTAATCACCCCGCCTCTAGACATACATTCGATCCTACAAGTGGTATCAGAGCTACGATCTCCAGTTGCCTTGATTTCCATAGCTTTTGGTGATCATAGCCTTTGTTTCAAACCTAGGAGAGTATGGCGTCTAGCGAGGGAAATTACCACCATAGAGGTCCTTACTTTGATGGTACTAATTTTGCTAGTTGGAAGCATAAGATGAAAATGCATATTCTTGAACATAACCCCGCCGATTGGGCTATTGTGTGTATGGTCTTGCAAGGTGAATTCTTTGATGGGAGAGAACCGAACCGTGAAGCTACCGCGGAGGAGTTGAAGATGCTGCAATACAATGCTCAAGCTTGTGATATCCTCTTCAACGGATTGTGCCCCGAAGAATTCAACAAAACCAGCCATCTTGAGAATGCAAAGGAAATTTGGTATACTTTGATTGATATGCATGAGGGTACCGACTCCGTCAAGGAGTCCAAACTGGATGTGCTTCAAAGTCAGCTTGACAAGTTCAAAATGAAGGACGGTGAAGGTGTCGCTGAAATGTACTCTAGGCTTGCTCTCATCACAAATGAGATTGCCGGCTTAATAAGCAAAGAGATGACCGACAGATTCATTATCAAGAAGATCCTAAGAGCCTTGGATGGAAAGTATGATACCGTGTGCACATTGATCCAAATGATGACCAATTACAAAGATCTCAAGCCTATGGAAGTCATTAGAAGAATTGTTGCGCATGAGATGTCACTTAAGGATAAGGAAGATCTCCACAACAAGTCAAGTGGTGCTTACAAAGCCTCATGTGATGCTCCCACATCATCAAGTGAGAAACAAACCTTCAATGAAGAATTGAGCCTAATGGTGAAGAACTTCAACAACTTCTACAAGAGTTGAAGCAAGGAGAGAAGTTCCAAGTCAAGGTCCTACAATGATAAAAGATCTTCAAGTCGTGAACGAAATTGCTACAATTGTGGAAGACCTGGACACTACTCCAATGAGTGTACGGCTGCCTACCAAAGAAGAGAAGATTCTCCCAAAAGAAGGAGTAGGAGAGAAGAATCACCACCAAGAGAGAGAAGGAGTAGAGATGATCGTTATGAACGAAGATCCTCTCAGAGAAGCAAGGATTCGGAAAGGAAGGACAAGTCATCAAAGAGCTACACAAAATGAAGACACGAAGCTCACGTTGGTGAATGGGTATCCGGCTCCAACTCCGACCATCACTCCGAAATAAGTTATCAGTCCGACTCCGAATATACTCAAGATGAAGGTGTTGCCGCTCTAGCACTTGTGTCAACCAACTCCTACGACATATTTGACTCACCAAATGAAGGAATTGGAAGATGCTTCATGGCTAAAGGCCCAAAGGTATCACACCCCGAGTATGTATTTCAATAGTGATGAAGATGATTTGCTAGGAGATGATGATTTACTTGTTGACAACTCTAGTTATGAAAACTATGATGAACTTGCTATTAATCATGCTAATCAAGATAAAACGAATGACGATTATGAGAAGGAGATTGAGCGTCTAACTAAAGAACTAAACACTCTTAAGTTAGCTCATGAAACTACCTTGGAAGATCATTGAGAACTTTTAAAGACTCATGAGAAGCTACGCTTTGAAAAGCTCAACCTTGAGTAAGAGCATGAGTTCTTAAAAGCAATCAATGATGATCTTCGCAAGAAAAGTTCTTCTTACATTGCCAAGCGTTTACTCTTGTCTACTTACATGCGACAAGTTAAATCTAGCAACAAGAACAAGAACGATTCTTCTTCTGGTAGTAACAATAATCATGCAAAATCCAATGTTGTTGCTTCTAGTAGTTCTCTTGATTACACTAATGATTCTCTTAGCCAAGTTACACTTGAGCAAGAAAATAGCTTATTGAAGGGAATTATAGAGAAAGGTGTTTACAAGAGCCTTGCCGGAAGTAAGCAATTTGAGGAGATTGTACGCAAGAAAGGAAGACACCAGAAGAATCAAGGTGTTGGTTTTGAACGAAAGTTCAATGCCAATGGAGTTGAGTGGGAAGAAGATCAATACCCCAAGAGGAAGTTTGTTCCTCAACAAGAGAAGTATGATCCTACTTCTTTCCCAGGAACACAAGCTCAAGATGATCTTCCACTACTAGACCACAAGCAAAAGGGCAAGGACAAGCTTCAAGAGGAGATTGATGCATTTGAAGAAGCCCCTAAGGCCTTGGTCAACTGGGTTCCCAAGACTACATCAAGTTGTACTTCATCAAGTATGACTACAACTCCAAGGATTCCCGTCAAGATGGTGTGGATCCCGAAGAAGAAGAACTAGAGAGTTCTTGAGGGTGACTCCGCCAACATACTTTGCTCATATCTTTTGGCGAGGACAAGTGCAAACAACTTCCATATCTTGCACTAGTTCAAGGAGTCACAATCCCTCTTGTTGGTAAGACAAGGGACAAGGTAACCTAATGCTTTCATGGACATCATCATATGTGAACATCACTCTATGTCTATGGATATCCTTGTTCGTTCCTTGTGGGACTAACCCGTGTAGGTATTGAAAGTGCAACTCACTCCAATGGATTGCTCCAAATGACCTACATCAACATTGAGCATCTACATCTTCAACACCTACATGAAGTCATCATCGAGAAAACCCAAGGTTAGTTCATCCCTCTTAGGGGGGATATGTGGCACCCCGGCTCAGAGCAACCGGTTTAGCTTGCATTGCCAGCCCAGAGATCAAGTCTTCTGGCAATACACAACAACAGGGTACAGAAACAACCGCTTCATTGATACTAGCGGATTACATAGGTCTGATATTACATCAAGATTCGAGGCCAAGCGGCACACACGGTGCTGCTGGACAGTATGTACATTATTTAATGAACATGACGGGTCCTCTATCACACGAACTACGCGGCAGTGGAAGAATGACGAAGTGGCACTCCATAGCACAGGGACACTGACGTGGACACAGCCTAGACACGAGTTGCGCTCCGATGCGAATCGACTTGCCTGAAAGCTGGCATAACACGCCAGGTCAGTACATTGAATGTACTTGCAAGCTCACAACAAACATAAGCACGATGACAGTAAATATCATGATATTTAATCAGGTTAATGCGATGCAAAAACTACTACCGATGGAAAACAAACGACACATGCAATGAGTCCAACGGACTCGCTTACCAGGCGGTTACCTCGTAACCAAACGGTGACCATACCGGGGTCACACCTGAAACCAAACACTCATGAACACCTCAAGAGTTCATGGTTCACCACGAACCAAAACATCACAACAATCACTTAGTTTGCAAGATTTATTAGAAAAGTTGTTCCATGGTGTGACTTACTCACGAGTTATGCCCATAACTGAGGACGCGTCTATCAATAGATTAAATACACTCTGCAGAGGTAGCGCACTTTACCCACACTACGGAACACCTGGCCTCGCATTCCCATTCGGGTGGACCAAAGCATTCCGACGAAACCCTCCCTTTGTAGTGCACTCTCCCCGGCCACTCCGACCAACTCCCTCTCAGGGCTAGGTCTTGGGTGGCCCCGTGTCTACCAAAGACACCAACGGCCACCATCGTGGCAAAACGGTACCAAACGGGGACAAGGTACCATAAAAATAAAAAAGAGCACACAAGGTTATGTCTGCCTACTGGGCCAGGGTATGCACGCCTATAACCTTCCCTCGCGGGAGGCACCGGTGAGAGCCACAACAAAGGACCGAATCAAGACCTTCCCACAAGGTAAATGTGGTTGCACTGAATTAAAAACCCGATTCAGTGGCACCATGATGTGATCAACATCATATTTAAGTTGGACTTAATCAAGTTTAACTTTGATAAAAACTTTTTATCATTAGCATGATATAATAAAAAAATCATACAACTACTCGTCATGCAAAGCAAACAACTCATATTCATGGATCAAAGTTAACCACATAATTATCTTGCAACACTAAAGATCAAAACTCTCTGGTTATAACTCATTTTTATTATCAAGCAATATTTTTATTAGTTCTTTATTTAAATGAAAATATCACTTAGTCAAATAACTACCATTAATTTCCATAGCAATATGTATAGTGCAAAATCTTACTCTACTTAACCACACAAGTTCATGCATTCAACCAGTAACTAAAACAAGCATATCAAGCATAATAAAGTAACTAGTAATTTACCAAAGTTATTTATCAAATTTTAAATGCAAATAAGAACTCATATTCAAGTAGAAAAATCATAGATATTGAAATAACACCATCCAAATGCTGGTGTGGCTTGCCTTAGTGTAGAGGAGGATCACACCCCTCTTGGTATGCTTCAAGACAAGCTTCTCCTTCTGAAAAGAATTTAAAACCACAAAAATAATTGTTAAAACACATTCTGAAAATCACCAGAAATTCTAGGCAGCAAGGAAAAATCCACCTTTTGGTGTGCTGCTAGAGCTTTCTGAAACAAAGACAATCCAAAAATAATCAAATCATTTGGACTTATGGTTTAGAAATGGTGGTGGTCAAAGTTCAGTCAAATTTTTGAATAATATCTGAATTAAACAGAAATCCTGGGGGTGACGTCGGGCGTAAAACAAATACGCCCACTGCACTGCCTGGTGCAGTGGTGAGACCGACAGGTGGGTCCCATGCGTCGGGAGAGGGAGGGGGCGAGCGAGATCAGAGAGAGGCGGGGCTTTGCCGGAGCTCACACCGGCGACGAGGGGGTTTGGGGCTAGGCTAGAGGGATAGGATTGAAGCGGGGCTCGAGGCGCACCTGCCCGTACCCGTAGCTTGGCGTGGGGTGGACGGAGTTGCTCGCAGTTGAGCTCGCAAGCTACGGTGGTGGACGGAGTTTGCCGGAGAGGTTGAAGACGACGGCTAGAGGCGGCTCCGAGGGCTCAGAGGTGTCCAGGAAGCACCGGCAGGTCCCCAATGCCCCACCCAAGCAGTTGCTTGAGCTTGAGAGGCACCGGAGAGCGGCGGCTGGACTGCGGGGATCGCCAGAGTCCTCTGGTCGGGGTGACAGCCAAAGTCCTGCCCGATCGAGCTGCTTCTCGTCTACGTGTTCGTGGAGGTGGTGTGGAGTGGTGCTTGGCTAGAAATCGAGGGGAGGAGTGCTATATATAGCCGGAGAAAGGGGGGACGTGTCGCCATCGGGCTCTCTGGACACGCGGCGAACAACGACGAGAAGCTCCAACGCGAGGGGGCAAATGATACATCTCCAACGTATCTATAATTTTTGATTGCTCCATGTTATATTATCTTCTGTTTTGGACATTATTGGGCTCTATTATTCACTTCTATATTATTTTTGGGACTAACCTATTAACCGGAGGCCCAGCCCAGGATTTTTGTTTTTTGCCTATTTCAGAGTTTCGCAAAAAAGGAATATCAAACGGAGTCCAAACGGAATGAAACCTTCGGGAACATGATTTTTGGAACGAACATGATCCAGGAGACTTGGACCCTAAGTCAAGGAAGCCACAAGGTAGGGGTGCGCCCCTACCCCCCAGGGCGCGCCCTCCACCCTCGTGGGCCCCCTGTTGCTCCACCGACGTACCCCTTCCTCCTATATAAACCTACGTACCCCCAAATGATCCGATACGGAGCCAAAAACCTAATTCCACCACTACAACCTTCTGTACCCACGAGATCCCATCTTGGGGCCTGTTCTGGAGCTCCGCCGGAAGGGGAATCGATCACGGAGGGCTTCTACATCAACACCATAGCCTCTCCGATGAAGTGTGAGTAGTTTACCTCAGGCCTTCGGGTCCATAGTTATTAGCTAGATGGCTTCCTCTCTCTTTTTGGATCTCAATACAAAGTTCTCCCCCTCTCTCGTGGAGATCTATTCGATGTAATCTTCTTTTGCGGTGTGTTTGTTGAGACCGATGAATTGTGGGTTTATGATCAAGTTTAACTATGAACAATATTTGAATCTTCTCTGAATTCTTTTATGTATGATTGGTTATCTTTGCAAGTATCTTCGAATTATCAGTTTGGTTTGGCCTACTAGATTGGTTTTTCTTGCAATGGGAGAAGTGCTTAGCTTTGGGTTCAATCTTGCGGTGTCCTTTCCAAGTGACAGTAGGGGCAGCAAGGCACGTATTGTATTGTTTCCATCGAGGATAACAAGATGGGTTTTTTATCATATTGCATGAATTTATCCCTCTACATCATGTAATCTTGCTTAAGGCGTTATTCTATTCTTATGAACTTAATACTCTAGATGCATGATGGATATCGGTCGATGAGTGGAGTAATAGTTGTCGGATCACGGGTTCCGGCAGACCCTTAAGGTTCGAACTCTGGGGTGCACGCGGAGATCCAACCCTCCACCGTCTCGTACCTCGCCGAATCGCGGGGATCTAAACTACTAACAAGAACAACACAAGAGACGCAAGATTTATACTAGTTCGGTCCACCGTTGTGGTGTAATACCCTACTCTAGTTTGTGGCCTGTGGATTGCCTTTGGGGCCGACGAAGAACAGTACAGGAAAGAACAGCCTCGCGAGGGTCTCATTTCTTGGTGGTGTGATGAATCGCTATGGTGCCCTGCCGCCACGGCTTGAGGAACGGGTTTCTCTCTCGATTCCGACCGCTCGATCCGATCGTCCTCCCCCTCTGAAAAGCGGCTTCCCCATTTATAAGCGAAGGCCCTGGGCCTCTTCCCCAAATATTGAGCGGAAGGGCGCCAACAATTGGCCATTTTGAAGGGGAACAACGGGTACACTTATCCTCGACTAAAGTTGGTCCTCGCCAGCCAAAGGCTCGTGATGACGCCTCGCTTGGGCTCCACGATGATCGTGATTCCAGCCGCTGGGGCTGGTCTTGGTCTTGTTGCACCAAACGGGATGCCTTTGCTCGATGCCCTTGCTCGGCTTGCCCCTTTGCACCAAAGAGGAAGGAGGACGCCGCGGGCTGGCGCCGATCGCGCCTTTGGTCGTCATGGCTTACGCCACGGGCACCTCGCGAGGCACCCCGCCTTTGAACTCTCCGCCTCCTCGTGAGCCAGCCGACGAGGCCATGCTCGAGGAAGTTTGGCCGTCCGCCTCATGAGGCTTGGCCCCTCGTGAGGGTCTTGAGCTTGTGTTGGTGAAGATGGGCCGCCCCGGCCTCCTTCGAGCCACGCCGCAGGCCGCAGTGCAAGTCTGGGACCCCTGCTCCGTAACACCTGGCTGTGAGCCCCTGGGCCACGACGCGCCCGGACTTGGCGTCGCGGAGAGGCGAAAGGGCAAGTCTCGAAGCATCGTGGGCCCTAACAGCCTGTGGCCTTGGGCGCCGCGTGGCGGTTGATTGGACGTGGGCGCTTCTGCAACCGCACGGGTTGATAATAGAGCGGCATCCTTCTTGCCTCCTTTACTTTCTCCAGTTGCTGCTCAGATCCCCTTTCTTGCGCCTCTCCTTCCTGCTTCCAAGACCTTCAGATCCACTCCGCCTCCGTACCCTAGCTACCGTGGCTCGTCAAACCCCGGCGGAGCCTGGTACTCTCCTGCTTTGGACCCGCCGAACGTGTCAGCGGCGAGCCTTGCCCTGATGCGCCGGCTGGCGGAGGCGCGAGGGCGCCGCGAACGGCGGTAAATTCAAGGTCGACTCCGCCACCGAGGGTCGGGGAGTACTCTTCTACCCGTTCTTCGCGGCGCCATTATTGCTGGTCTCTGTCGCCTCCCTTCTCTCGAAGTTCTTCTTCTCCGGCCCTTCGCCATTACAACATTCACGCTTTGCACCTCCATCCCAACTCCATCCTTCTCCGGCAATCTTCGCCTTACTATTGCGAGGCCCATGTTGGGGTGAAGCCCTGCGGGCCCTTGCTGCCACTACTTCTTCCTCCGATTCTCCCGTGCTCCCGTCTCAAGGCGGCGCGAAGCCACGTGACACTGGCGGAGCTATTGCCATTTCAAACACTGGGAAGCGGATTGAGGGCTTTAGGAGCAAGTGGGTCTTGGGTGGATGCCAATGATCCACCCGACCGATCCTCCCCACGGAGCCGCCGAGAGCTCCACGACTGGTCCCGCAAGGCTTCGGATCCCGCGCCAAGCCGTGGCCGGAGAGGATGGACGCAGAATCTGAAGCCGAGACGAATCTTGCGGCGCGGCGAGGTTGACCGTGCAGTCTGTGCTTGAGGGAGTTCCCTGAGCACCAGCTGCTCCGCCCGCCAAGATTGCTCCTTCGCTGTGGAGCCTAACCCGAGCCCCGTGGTTCCTGGCCAGTGAGGAACAGTGACAGTCCTCCAGTCCTTGATAGGGGTGATGTGGCCGAGACCGGAGGCGCTTCGCCGCCCCTGTTTCTTCAGCGAGGATTGGGAGCAGGTTGTGGGGTCCATGCCCGCCTTCAATGGGGGCGGGCTCGTGCCCGCGGAGGCTCGGGAGGACCTGGTGGGCGTGCCCTCTTCCGACTCCAGCCCAGGCGGAGGAGAGGAGCAGGAGAGGAGGGTTGATTGAGGCCGAGGTCGAGGCTCCCTCCTGCGGCGCAGGCCCGCGTTCTCCGCTCCCGAAAGTGATGGCTGACGAAGATGAAGATGAGCGGGGAGGCAAAGCACGCCTCCGATCCCAAGAAGGACCAGGCCGGGCTGGTCCCCGCGAGTCCGCCCGGCCGAGGCGATCCGCTGGAGCCAGCCTTTGCCCGCTCCTGGTCCCCTTGAAGCCGATCCTGCAGCCGGCTCTCGGGCTTCAAGTATGGCGGGAGGCTGCTCGAGTCCACAGAGGACGACCTGTAAGTGCCCATCTCCTTCCTTGATTATTGCTTTGTTGGCGAGATCGATGTCCATGCTCTTGGTCAGTTGGCGCTGCTGGTGAAGAAGCTAAAGGGGAGCTCTGAGGCCTCATCCGTGGTGGTTCCTTTGCTTTCGAAAAGGAAAGACCCGGCCTTGAGCTTCTCCTGCCCGGGCATCCTCGCGAGGCTGGCTGATCCCGGGCGAAGCTCAGCCTTGTCTCAGCGGCTCCGAGGCGGCCTTCTTGGCGCAGCCCCACCGTTGTCGTGGCGCTGCTGGTTCCGCCGGGCGCGATGGTTACGCCGCCGCCAACTCCTCCTACTCCGCCTACTGCTGTCTCTTGACTCCTCCAGCGGTCTGGACCGCGCTGCTACTGTGCTGGACTGGGCGTGGCGGGATCTTCTAAGCGCCGACCCTAAGCTTGGTGGCAGGCGCTGGGCGAACCTGCCAGCTGGATTCGTGTCGGCGCTCGATTGGCAGGCGCTGGTTCGAAGCCTGACGCCCGTGGCGAGGAGAAGCGAGGCTGTTTCTGGGCGAAGGTAGCCGCGATGCTGCCACGGGGAGGCAACCGACATCCGAGGCCGCTGCGAGGAGCGCCTGGAGGAGTGAGCTAAAGGGCTAGCAGAACCAGCTCGCCAAGGAGGCTCGCCTCGCCGAGAAGGAGGGAAGGGCATGAAGGCTCATGAGGCGGCCATCAGGGCAGGGAGGCCAAGCTGAAGAAGCGTCGCGACCGTCTTGGCGCGTTAGGAAGAGCTGGGGCGGGAAGGTCGAGCTGGGCGCCCAAGGCGCGGGTTACGGCTGAGACAGCGTGGCCTTCATGGATATGGAGGTGAAGGCTCGCGTCCTGTGAGGGAGCTTTATGGCGCGACAGGAGAGCCCATTGCGGCGCGGAGGACGGCCCCGCTGGCTGCTTCCTTCATGACCAGCTCTTGAAGATGTCTCCCTTGGTCTTGGCCCCACGGCCGAGGCTGAGGCGGCGGAGTCTTGTCTTCTGCAACAGCAGCGGATCCTCACCCATCTATCTTGTGACCCAGGTCGACATGGACAGCTTCTTTGAGCCGGTGGCGGCGAGCTGCCTGCCGCTGCCGAGGCTGTGAAGAAGTCATGCTGGAGGCTGTTGGGGAAGTTCGGGGCCTTGACACCAAGCGAAGCTGAAGCCGCAACCTGGCCCTTCACAAAGCGCGCCCACTCCGCTGCTCCACCGCCGACAAGTGACTCCGCTGCGGCTCACCTCCTACGCTTGTAATTCCTGCACATGTATCATGCCTCGGGAGCGTTTAAACTTCGTTTGGTCTGCGATAACAGTGTGGACTGTAATATTTGCTTTTGAATTCCTTGAAATTTGCTTCCTACTTGCTTATGTTCTCTGCCGCGTGAGCTGGCCCCTTGCCTTCTCGGCCGCGTTAGCCCGACGGAAGCCAGGGCGGGACCAAGGGTGAGGCTTCGTGACAAGTTAGGCTCTGAGTTGCGATGCTCGAGAGTCCCCCTTAGCGCCTTGAACAGCAAGTAGGGAGGTGAGGCGGGCGGATCCACTGTTCTCGTCTGCAGGGCCCGACCACAGCATACCCCAACCGCCGTTAGCCTTTCAAACTAAGGGGTGAGGGCTATGTGACCAGATTAGGCTCTGAGTCGCGATGCTGCAGAGTCCCCTTGGCCTCAAACAACATGCGTACCTTGGCTCCGCTTTCAAGGGAGTGGCGTCACGAACCAGGCCCGAGGGGCTGGCTTGAGTGGCGATGCATCTGGTACGACGCAGCCAGTCTCCGAAACCGCCTCATGGCACTCCCGAGAGGAGGCGCTGGCGGCGGGGCTGTCTTGAGCCAGCCAGGCTCCCACTCGAGGTTGACGCGACCGGAGGCCACCCTCGGGGCTGTTTATCACCAGCGAGCATAGTGCTTCGCATGCGTCTGGGCATAGCCGCTCCTCGGCGATGTCGTCAGCCAGTATGAGCATGGTGCTTCCACTGGAGCGTGGGAGGGCTCCCCTCGGGAAGGCCCGGGCGTATACAGCCCCACCACCTGCGTGGCTGGCACGGTAGGGCTAGGCAGGTGTACTGGGCACCCGTGAGCCAGCCTTGGGACTCACGAGGCCCTACCTCAAAGGCGGGTTAGCTGGCTCAGAGCCTTATCTTGAGTGTGTTCTGCAAAATGGCTAGATGCCGGTGCTCCACGTCTTGAGTCGGCTCTCGGGCTGGTCTCTACCGTCGGTGGTAAGCCAGGTCGCGATGCCATGGACAAGACCAGGAGGTGAGGGCGAGAGGCCGGTAGGAGCCACTGAGTCATGATGCTCGAGCACCCCCGTTTACGATGCAAGCACGATTAGATGACACAACTCGTCCTCGGGTCCTGGCTCTCGGGCTGGTCTCTACCGTCGTAAGCAAGCCAGTCGCGATGCCATGGACAAGACCAGAGGGTGAGGGGCGGGAGGGCCGGTAGGAGCCACAGAGTCATGATGCTCGGGCACCCCCCTTCTTGTAAGCTGAGTCGGAGGCAACAACTCTCGTCTTGGTCCGGCTCTCGGGCTGGTCTCTCCGTCGCCGGCAAGCCGTGTCGCGATGCCATGGACAAGACCAGAGGTGAGGGTCGGAGAGCGGTAGGGAGCCACAGTCGCGATGCTCGAGGCACCCCTTCTTAGCGCAAAGCTGGATTGGATGACAAACTCTCGTCCTCGGGTCCCGCTCTCGGGCTGGTCTCTACCGTCGCTGGCAAGCCAGGTCGCGATGCCATGGACAAGACCAGAGGGTGAGGGCCGGAGAGCCGGTAGGAGCCCTGAGTCGCGATGCTCAGGCACCCCCCCTTTAACGTGCAAGATTTCGCCGCCCAGGAGAAGGCACTAAATAGCAAGCATGGTGGAGCACAATCCTAAGGAAAACGCATGAAGGATACATGCCGCTGGGACTGGCCCGAGCGGCTTGGGGATGATGCAGCCCGAGGGGCGCCCCCAACAGGGTAAGCTAAGGACATGAAATAAAAGGGATACATGCCGCAGGGACGGACCCATGCTGCCTGGGAATAATGCGTCCCTGAAGGCGCTCCCAGCCGGAAATAAAACTTAAAGATGTCACCTGGTGATGTTGGGGATGAATGGTTGTTGATGTAGCAGACTCGGTGGGATGCGGAGCCGATCTCACGAGCCCCTGTGCTCGTGGGCCTCGGGAGGATCTGAGGCGCTGGCGGCCCCTCACGGGCCATCTCCATCTTCGCCAGGCTGCGGCGCGCTCGACCTCTTGAGCCTCGTGATGGTCCTCATGAGACGCCGGTGTGCAAGCCCGCGCTTGGCAGTGCCATAAGGCATGCGCGACGTAGTTAGGCGGGCCTCATAACGCTCCACTTGCGAGGGCCGAGGCACTTGAGATGCTGGCTCGGTTGAGCCCGAATGCGCCGATGCAGACGCCAGCCCACCATCCTCGCTGGATGGGGGTCCACAGTGGCAGGCGCGGCTGCCCCTCATGACCCTTTGACTCCTGTAGCTCTGAATGGCCTTGATGATGAACTCTTGAGGGTTCTGTTCTCCGGTCTTGCTCCCCGCTTGCGGAAACGTGCTTGGCTCACGCCCATCGTGGTGCCCAAGCGCCTCCCTCGAGACCTTGGCGAGGTCGGTGGCCCTCCAGGGGAGAGCCCCCGAGCCCTACCCGAGGAGGGTGCTGGGCGCGCCTTCCTATGCGATGGAAGGAGGCTCCCCCTGGCCCGGCGTGGGCCCTGAGGGGCCTGTCTCTTGATGAGCCGGGCCGGCCGATGTCTTCTTCTTCTTGGGTGCTGCCTCGGGAGGCGCCCCGCCGTGGTGCTGGTCTTCCAAAGAATGCGGCTCGAAAAGCTCGCTCAAGGAGCACATCAGATTCTCTCTCTTCACAGGGCCGTGATGACCCGCCGCTTCTCGGCATCTTGAGGATGTTGTAGCCATGGTGGGTCACGACCATGAACTTGGCCAACGCTGGGTACCCGAGGATGGCGTTGTACGACAAAGAATGTGGGCGACGCCGAAGTCGATGGGCTCGGTGTGGAAGTTGTCACGGGCCCCGAAGGTGACAGAAGGCGGACCTGCCCGATTGGGACTGTGGAGCCGTCGGTGACTCCGGAGAAGGGCTTGCTTGGCTGAAGCCGGCTGTAGGGCACTTGAAGATTGTTGAAGGTCTCCACAGACAGGACGTTGAGCCCTGCTCCGCCGCCGATGGGTCTTGGTGACCAGCACGTTGTCGATGATTGGGGAGCAAAGCATTGGGAGGACTCGGTGGCTGCACACTGAGCTGATCCGCTGAGCTGAACGTGATGGCGCACGCCGACCACCCGAGAGGGTGCGTGGACTCGAGCTTGGGAGGACTGCATTCACTTCCGCAGGCGAACTGCTTGAAGATGCGTGGGAGGCTGGGGCTTGGGCTCCGCCCGGGATGCTGCGATCGCGCTGCTTCGGAAGCCCCCAGCCCCTCGTCCCCGATGGCGGCCTTGATTCTCCTTGGTGGCGGCGGTAGAGGAGGAGGCTTGCGTTCCCATGACGATCCTCACGAGGTTGATCCTCCAGCCCCCTTGCGAGGTGGGTCTTGCCAGTCCTCGCGAGGTTGGTCGTGCCACCCTTGCACGGGCGCGGGTCTTCCCAGGCCCCGCATTTCTTCCTCCTCCTCCTCCGTCAGCTCCGTCGCTGCGCTCAGGCGTCTGCCGACCCCTTCCTCACAGCCGACCCGAGCTCTTGACATTCATTGGTGTTGTGGGTGTGGAGGTCGTGGTACACGTAGTACCGGCTGCCCTTGGAAGACCTGGCTGATCTACGCCCGCTTGGTGTCTGGTTCGGCCATGCAAGGCAGCCCCTTTGCGCTTTACATCCTTGGCCTTGACTTCTTCTCTTGGGATCCATGGCGGGCAGCTCGAGGAGGGAGAGGCCCTCCTCAGCCTCCGCGCACTTGGTCGCCAAGTTGAACAGCCTGTGGAGGTGCACAGATCCTCATGCATCGCCACTCCTCCTTCATCTTGACGTCGCAAGACGCCCGTCGGAGAAGGCAGAGATGATGGCCTCCTCCGTCACCCAGGGATCTTGAGGCGCGTTGTTGAAGCGCTGATGTACTTTTGCAGGTTTCCCGCCTGCTTGATTCTGCGATGTCGCTCATGGCGGGTGGCCGGTCGCGAGTACCTTGGAAGTTGGCGATGAAGCGGGTGCGCATCTCGGCCCAGGAAGAGATCGTGCCTGGGGCCAGATTCAGGAGCCAGGTGTGGGCTCCGTCCTTGAGCGCCATGGGAAACTAGTTTGCCATGACCTTTTCATCTCCGTTGGCAGCCTCGATGCCCAGCTCATAGAGCTGGAGGAACTCCGCGGGTCTGCCGTGCCGTGCCGTGGCGTGAGGGGAGGTCTGGCTTGAACTTGGCGGGCCACGACGCCCGTAGCTCGGTGGTGAAGGCGCGGCAGCCCGCCGTGGCCGAGGGGCCTCGGACGGCGAGCTTGGTCTTGCAGCCTCCCCGCGCCGCTGGCTGGGGCAGCGCGCAGGTCTTGACGTCTTTGAGCGGGAGGCGCCGGCGGCTTCTTGTGGGCGAGGAACTTCTTGGCAGCTCTGCTTTGCCGCGCCGCGCTGGCGGAGCGGAGTTCCGCCAGGCTGCAGCATGCAGGGCAGGCGCTCGCCTTGAGGAGGAGGCGGCCGAGGCGCCGGAGTTTATCGCCAGCGGGTGCGGTGCGGTGCGAACGCGGGCGCTGGGTCGCTTCCCATTAGCGCCGAACGAGCTCGGCGGCGCGTCGAGCCATTCTTCGTGAAACGCTGCCGACGGGCGGTAGCGTGGGAGTTCGTTGGCCGCGATGAGTGCAGCTCGGGCCTCCATGGCCGCGTGGGGCACGCGCGACGAAGAACCAGCGGGGGTGAGCGAAGGCGTGGCGGTGCGGCCGTCCCGCCTCATGGACGGGTGCTGAACGACGCTTGCTGCTCGTTTCGCCGGGCCGGTGGCTTCGCTGACAGCCGGCGACAGAGGAACGACGAGGGCGCTCGCGGCGGGAGCCGTCTGGCGACGTGGAAGCGAGCGGCTTCGGCGCCGGCGCGAAACCCGACGGGCGCTACCATGGTTTGCGATGGTCGGGAAGAACGAGGCGACGAAGGCAGATTCCAAGCACCCCACCGGGCGTGCAAATGTCGGATCATGGGTTCCGCAAACCCTTAAGGTTCGAACTCAGGGCGCGCTGGAGATCCAACCCTCCACCGCCTCGCACCTCGGCCGAATCGAGGATCTAAACTACTAACAAGAACAATACAAGAGACACTAGATTTATACTAGTTCGGGCCACCGCTGTGGTGTAATACCCTACTGTAGTTTGTGGCGTGGATTGCCTGGGCCGACGAAGAATAGTACAGGAAAGAACAACCTCGCGAGGGTCTGCTTGGTGGGTGTGATGAACTGCTAAGTGGTGCCCCGTCGCTCGCTTGAGGAACGGTTTCTCTCTCGGATTCCGACCGCCGATCCGATCGTCCTCCCTCTCGAAAAGCGGCTTCCCTATTTATAAGCGAAGGCCCCGGGCCTCTTCCCCAAATATTGAGCGGAAGGGCGCCAACAATTGGCCATTTTGAAGGGGAACAGCGGTACACTTATCCCGACTAAAGTTGGTCCTCGCCGCCAAAGGCTCGTGATGACGCCTGCTTGGGCTCCACGATGACTGCATTCCAGTCGCTGGGGCTGGTCTTGGTCTTGTTGCACCGAACGGATGCCTTTGCACAAGCCCTTGCTCGCGCTTGCCCCTTTGCACCAAAGAGGAAAGGAGGACGCCATGGGCTGGCGCCCGACCGGGCGCCTTTGGTCGCCATGGCTTACGCCACGTGCACCTCGCGAGGAACCCCGCCTTGAACTCTCCGCCTCCTCGTGAGCCAGCTGATGAGGCCGTGCACGAGGAAGCTCTTGGCCCGCCTCATGAGGCTTGGCCCCTCGCGAGGGTCTTGAGCTTGTGTTGGTGAAGATGGGCCGTCCTGGGCCTCCTTTGAGCCACGCCGCAGGCCGCAGGCAGGCAAGTCTGGGGACCCTCGTTCCCAGAACGCCGACAATAGTAGTAGATGCAGGCATGAGTCGGTCTACTTGTCTCGGGCGTGATGCCTATATACATGATCATACCTAGATATTCTCATAACTATGATCAATTCTGTCAATTGCTCAACGTAATTTGTTCACCCACCGTAGAATACTTATGCTCTTGAGAGAAGCCATTAGTGAAACCTATGGCCCCCGGGTCTATCTTCATCATATTAATCTTCCAACACTTAGTTATTTCCTTTGCTCTTTACTTTGCTTTTATTTTACTTTACATCTTTTCATAAAAATACCAAAAATATTATCCTATCATATCTATCAGATCTCACTCTCGTAAGTGACTGTGTAGGGATTGACGACCCCATATCGCGTTGGTTGCGAGGATTTATTTGTTTTGTGTAGGTACGAGGGACTGTGCGTAGCCTCCTCTTGGATTGATACCTTGGTTCTCAAAACCGAGGGAAATACTTACGCTACTTTGCTGCATCACCCTTTTCTCTTCAAGGGAAAACCAACGCAGTGCTCAAGAGGTAGCAGCAAACACTCAGCATCAACGCATGAGCTTGCCCACGCTCGCGGACGAGCACATGAGGCAGTTGAGGAAGTGGACAAGCGCACGCGCGCACTGTGGCATTTTGGCCGCGACGTGCCTGTGCTTGCTGCGGCGGCTCCAGCGTCGGCGAGCGCCAGGGAGCGGTCAAGGGTGATGGGTTGGGGCTTGTGGCGTGGCGCGGCAGTAGTCGGTGAGCGCTGGAACGAGCACGCGCGAAACAGAGAGGAAAGCGCCAGCCAGAGCGCGTCGAGACGCTGCCAGGCGCCGTGTCCTCGCGATCCTGGCTAGCATGTTCAAAACAACGCCAGAGCGGCCAAACCTTGTCTGGCGTTCGTCTGCAGTGTTTAGTCTAGGAGTGGTGATGGTTCATACCCAGGCCGACCAGATTGGACTCAACTAAGCTGACAAGTTTCTGACCAGAAACTTGGTCGCCAAGTTAAGCCACCTTCTAGAAGGCCATCAGGGCTGATCTCCTGGGGTTTAGGGTTTCTTAGGAGGGTGTTTAAGCTCAAGAAAGCTCAGGGCCAAAAGCTCAAGAAAAATGCACTTGCTGTACAAAGTGCATTTCTAGTCCAGAAGTGAAAAGATTTTCTACAGCAAAAATATTACAAAAAGTGATGCAATATTTCTGCATGGGAAGGTGTGCCAAGGTTCTAAGAATATGCAGGAATTATTTCAGATTTTTCTGAGCAAGAAAAATTGGGGTTGCTTTGGAGCACAAGTTTTTGAACTGAATTTCAGCAAGGAAAATGAATGTTTTTCTTTTATGAAAAATATTCATTTGATTATTTTGGGGATGTATTAGAGGAATAAGGTAGATAGGTCACTTGGGTGAAAGTCAAGGGTATGCCTAAGTGACAAGTCCATATGAAATGATTCAAAAATCCAAATCAAGTCAGGGCAAAAACCACGGTAAAAACCAAGTCCGGAAGAAGAGAGAAGACAAGTCCGAAAAAGAAAGAAGGCAAAAATCCAGGCTGTCACAAACCTCCCCCACTTAAGATGAATCTCGTCCTCGAGATTTGGCTGCTTGGGAAAACCATTCTAGGTATGCAGTCCTTAAAAATTCCTCTCTTTCCCAGGTCGCTTCCTCTTCGGTGTGGTGCTCCCACTGAACCTTGTAAAACCTTCTTTCTTTGCTTCGAGTGACCCTTTCTGTCTGATCCAATATTCTGATTGGCTTTTCCTCATAGGTCAAATCCTTCCAATTCTATCTCTGCCATATCAGTCCTTTTCTCTAGTGGCGAGATACACTGCCTTAGCTTTGATATGTGAAACACATTGTGTACTTCTGACAGTTCCGGTGGAAATTCCAACTGATATGCAACTGTTCCGACTCTGGCCATGACGGGGAATGGACCGATATATCTGGTTGCCAATTTTCCACGGGTCTGAAACCTCTTGACTCCTTTCGTAGGGGTGACTCGGAGATATACGTGTTCTCCGGGTTCGAAGCTGATCTGACGATGTTTGGCATCATAGTAGCTCTTCTGTCAGGATTTGGCCAGTTGCAGTGTGCCTCGGATTTCCTTGACTTTCTTCTCCGCTTCGAGCATTAAGTCAGTCCCAAAAATGCGGCTGTCTCCGGTTTGAGACCAGTTCAATGGAGTGCGGCATTTCCGGCTATACATGGCTTCATAGGGTGACATCTTTAAGCTGGCCTGGAAATTGTTGTTGTAGGAAAACTCGGCGTAGAGAAGACAGTCTTCCCACTTGGTCCCTTAGGCCAATGTACATGCCCGGAGCATATCTTCGAGTATTTGATTTACTTGCTTAGTCTGTCCATCTGTCTGAGGATGATAAGCTGTGCTGTATTTCAGAGCGGTCCCCAAGGCTTGATGTAGTCGGGACCAAAATGCGGAGGTGAAGAGAGATCCCCTGTCGGAGGTGATAGTCTTGGGTACTCCATGCAGACTGATGATTCTTGATACATACAAATGTGCAAGTTGATTTGCACGGTATGTGGTCCGGATAGGAAGGAAGTGTGCCACCTTTGTTAAGGTGTCCACTATGACCCATATTGCGTCGTTTCCTCGATGAGACCTTGGTAGTCCGGTGATGAAATCCAGGCAGATATCATCCCATTTCCATTGGGATACCTGCAGAGGCCGGAGGAGTCCGGCGGGTTTTTGGTGTTCCGCCTTTACCTTATTGCATACGTCGCAACATGCCACAAAGTATGCGATGTCTTTCTTCATTCCATCCCACCAAAATACCTGACGGAGGTGCTCATACATTTTGGTACCACTGGGGTGAATTGAGTATGGTGCTTCATGCGCTTCTGCCAATATTTTCTTCTTCAGACTTCCTTGGTTGGGTACGCAAAGTCTTCCTCGGAACCTTAGCGAACCTTGCTGATCCATAGAGAAGTCTGGTGCACTCCCTTGGTGCATCTTCTGAACGTATATTTTTAACATCTTATCATTCGCTTGCGTGCTATGGACTTCTTCTTCGAGAGTAGGGGCAACTTCCAATATATTGGCAAGACGGGCGTCAGTGATTACCAAATTGAGCCGCAGGATTTCTTCATAAAGCTCAGGAGGCAAGGAATCCATTAGAGCATTAAGGTTGGCTGGCTTGCGGCTGGGGGCGTCAGCCACCACATTGCTTTGCCCGGGTGATAATTTATCCCGAGGTCATAGTCCTTAACAAATTCAAGCCATTGTCAGGACCCCGATTCCAAGTCACATCGATCCAGCCGGTAACACCTCATATCACTTTGCGGCCTCACGCACGGTATTCCCATGGGTGTCGCCTTACCATGGCCCGGGACCGTTTGCGCCTTTTGGCTCACGTATATGACAGTGTCGCTAGCATCCATATGACAGAGAACCCGGGCCGACATGACTAGCCGTGAACCCAAAGTGGCACTAACTTATAGGGACATGCATACATGAATCAACATCGAGCATGTCGGTCAGCAGCGTGTGAATTCGGGCTGTAGCACTAGGCTAACAGTCCGGGAACCCGGCTGTAGCAGAGCTAGGCAGGACTCGGATGTCACCGCGTGACATTTCCCGAAGGACAGAACACGAGAACAAGTGAATCACATGCAGGCAGTCAAGTGTTAGGAGCGGTAGTCTTGGGCTAGCAGGACTCCGGTGAACGAGCTGTAGCGGACTACTATGGCTCATGGAAGCACAAGACTACATTTCCCCATAAGAAAGGCTACCAAGGATAAACAACTAGGTTGTCGGATCCCACACATACCAAGCATTTCAATCATACACACAATATGCTCAATATGTGTAAATACAACATGGCATCACAACATAACTCTACGACTCAACTATTTGTTCATTAGGCTCCGAGGAGCGAGATATTACAAACAAGGGTCTCATGACCCAACATTCAGAGCATACAAATCAAAGCACATGCGGAAGCTTGACATATCTGAGCACAGACATCTACAAATGAACAAGGCTTAGAAGCCTGACTATCTACCAGATCCTGCCGATGGCACAAGATCATAGCTGAGGTATCAAGCTAAACGTCGAAGTCCACACGAAACTACTAGTGAGACTGAAGTCTCTCTGCAAAAAACATAAAATAGGCAAACGTGAGTACAAATGTACCCAGCAAGACTTACATCAGAACTAACTACATATGCATCGGTATCAACAAAGGGGGTGGTGGAGTTTAACTGCAGCAAGCCAGCTTTGACTCGGTGGCTATCCTAAACTACGACTGCAAGTAACTCTTTTGAGGTGGCGCACACGAGTCCACATATTCACCTTAACAATACACCACTATGGATCCGCTCCCCTCTCCCTACGAGAAGGCCATCCATAGCACTCACGCTTATCTTGCACATTTTAGAGTATCCACTTTCACTTGTCTATGAATTGTTATAGGCAACCTAGAAGTCTCCTTTACCGCGGACACGGCTATTCGAATAGATGATGATAACCCTGCAGGGGTGTACTTCTTCACACACGCTCTCACCACTTATCGCTGTTTACACGACATGTACTCGGCAACCTTCCAGCGGAAGCCCAGCGAGGGTGTCGGCCACGACCTACCTAAAAACTCAAGTCTCTAGTCCGGGTTACCGCCTATTCAGGTTCCATCCATGAGAGTCGGCGAGGTTTCCACATCTGACCCCGAATAATGTGTACAGGGTTTAGCGACACCAAGCGGGCGCCCGGCATACCCGCCACGTGCCTACCGCATTACAGCCCACCCCTCGGTCAGCACTGCCCGTCCTCCAACATACTACAAACACGAAACTACTTGCAACTCACCGGACGGAGGACTAGGGTGGTTAAGAAGTCGAGAGGGCATAAGCATTCAATGCGTGGTAGTAACTGGTCATGGATCACAAACACAGAACTCAGTTCACGAGGGCGGCTTCAATGAGACAACCCACCATGTACTCCTACATGGCCTCTCACCGATACCTTTACCAAATCGTGTTCACACACTTAGCTCTCAACAATGGGACATGTTCACACACCTCCGATTCATCCCGATGAATCGGACCGACTCAACTCTAAGCAATAGCAGGCATGACAAACAAGCATGCATGAGTAGGCACATCAGGGCTCAAACAACTCCTACTCATGCTAGTGGGTTTCATCTATTTACTGTGGCAATGACAGGTCATGCAGAAGATAAAGGGGTTCAACTACCGCAGCAAGTAAAAGGTGAATCGTTGTTGTCCTAATGCAGTAAAAGAGAGCAGAGCGAGAGAGTGGGATTGTATCGGAATGAACAAAGGGGTTTTGCTTGCCTGGCACTTCTGAAGATAGCATTGACTCTTCATCAGTGTCAACGATCACAATGTCGGAACATCGTCTACCGAGAGGGGACAAATACCAACAACAGAGAAGGAAACACAATCAATGCAATGCACAATATGATGCATGCTCATGACATGGCAATATGAGTGTGTTGGCCTAATGCAGCTAGAACCAGATGGATTTGGGTCATACTGAACCAAAGGTTCAACCCCAAATTCAAATTATGAATTCAAAAAGTGCCTTATCATGTTTTGCACTAAATAGCAAGGTTAAATTGTTTAAACATTCATGGAACCATTGCAGATGGATAGATTGGATTTTTCTGATCAATTTTCATATATAATTTATTTCGTTCTGAGCTACGGTTGAATTTCTATGATTTTTAGAAGTTTATACAAATTTCTGGAATTTCCTGAATTAAATTTAATCCACGAAATGACTTCTCGCGTCGACTGACGTCGATGTGGCGTCAACAGGTCAACGGCGGGTCCAGTAAAACGACCAGTGGGGTCCAGCCGTCGATGACCGAGCTGGTTAGTGTCGCCGACAAGTGGGCTGGTCAGCAACCCACGTCGGTGAGGGTCAATCTGACGCGTGGGTCCATCGGGATTAAGTTAAGTCTAACTAGTTTGGTTAGTGGTTTAACTAAGCCGGTGGGGCCCGGCTGTCAAAGGCATAGGGGCTTAGTTAGTGGGGTGATTAACCCCTAATAGTTGCTATCACCGGCGGCTAATCGCCGGCGTAACCAGGACGCGGCGACATTGCCCGTCCAGCCAACTCCGGCGACGGGAGCTCGCGCGGCTGGGCGCATTGGAACCGGAGCAAGGAGGCGCGTCGGTTGGTGTCCTCAGGCGATGCTAGGGTGGCCGGGAATGTCGACGGCGTCGAGTTCCGCGGCGGCGCAACTGCGGCTTGCACGGGTGCGAGGGCCACGGTGCCTGGCCGCGACTGAAGCCTTCTGGGTTCTGGAGAAACACGAGCACGACTCCATGCTTGGGTTGGTTGGGCGGGGCGGCTAGCGACGGCGAGCTTCGCGGCGGGGGCAACGAGTGCTCGGCCATGGCGGGCTGCGGTTAGAGGGCGGGAACAGAGAGGGTGAGCACGGGGAAAAGTGTAGGAGCTCAGAAGGATGCGGTAGAGAAGGTTAGCGGCCTCGGGGACGGATGGAAGCCGACAAATCGACGGAGACGATCTCCGGGTGCCAGCGGTGAAGACGAGGACGTTGGCGACGAAGCAAAGCCCTCCGGCTCGTTTCCTTCGGCTTGGGGATGTGGTGCTCGATTGCGGAGCTGCTGGGCACGGTCACGGCACAAGGGGTGGCCGATGGTCATAGCTACGGGCGGCGGGCGCTCTCAGTGCGTTCGGTGACGAGAGGAGGAGAGCAGCGGAGGAGGAGGAGGTCCAGAGAGAGAGGCGGTCGGTGGGGTGCGTGGCGTCGCGAGGAGGTCGAGGCGACGAGGGGGGAAGCGGCAAGCAGGAGGTGGCCGGGGCGCATGTGCGTGCACGGCGGCCACACGCCCTCCTGTCTGCTGGCAGGAGGTGGAAGACGACAGGGAGGATCCCTGGTGGACTAGGCTGGCTTTGCCCAGCTGGCTGCTCTGATGCCACCGGTGGGCTTTGCTGTAAGTTCCTTCTTTTATTATTTCCGTTTTCTATTATTTTTGTAACTTCAGGGCTTTATTAAAAATGCCAGGGCATTTTCAAAAATCATGAAACTAATCATGGCTACTGTTTAGAAAATATCCAACAGTAAACATTTTAGTTTATGATTATTTGAGCATTTAAAATATTTTATAGCATTTAAATGCCCAAATGCAAATACTATATGATTTAATTCAGAAATCCAGAATGGCCTAGAAATATGTGCATGACTTTTGGTAGAGGTTTTCACCTTTGACAAAAATAACGAACTTTTCTAAAGGGCATTTGGGATCATTGAAAATATTTTTTTATTGAACCTAGTTGAATTCATTTGGTGCTAGGGCTTGGATCAATCCCCATTTCAAGTTTCATGAAATTTAAACATGATGCATGGATGCAATGCCACTAGTTACAAGCAAACTCTAGGGCTGTGACAACTCACCCCCACTAAACAAGAATATCGTCCCGAGATTCAAGACGTGAGGTAGGAAGCCGGAGGGGGCACAAGACAAACACAATCTTCACGATCCAGGTTGCACCTCATAAGGTTGTTGATTTGTTGCATACGTTGATCTTGACATCTTCGCTTTTGAGATCTTCATCCACTCGATGAGGACGGAAAGGAACTCTACTAGGATTGATCTTCTCAAATATCGAACTATACAGTCTCAACTCGCAGAATGAGATGTTGAAACATCTTGAGTTGATCCACAAAACACATCGAGAGGGATGGAAGAACAAACGACGGGGTTTGATTTGGTGGGCAACAATTCCACGCTTGGAAAGATGGTGGATGGTGTCAAGGTGGCGAGGAAATAATTGCCATGATCCCGTAACGGGGCACCTTGGAAAAGGTGACTCGTTGAACTGCTCCCTTAAGTGGCAAAAAGAATTACTTTTGATCCATAGATCATTGAAACTCTTCATACCAGCTTAAGGCAATTTACAATTGATCGTTTGAAAGAGCTCGAAGGAATGGCATACTCGGACTAGGATGGATGATGTGGACTTCCTCGTTGAAGACAACGCAATGGATGACTTTTGCTTATCACCGGAAATGGATGGGACCCATGACAAGTCAACTTTTAAAGATGATCTTGGACAACAATTGCTGAGAAGGGCAGCCCATGGGAAATTGGCACAATGACAGTGCAAGCTGGGAACAAAATGAATTGTTGGGAATGTTCCAACCATCATATCTGCCTGAGATTCAGATCCGATTGGTGATAGGATACTTCAGACTCAGCATGTCTGAAAGGAAGTTTGTAACACGATTCGACGAGATGGCGTTTCGAGATTCTCGAGGAATGAACTAACATAGCAAGTCCAAAACATGAGCTGGTTCTGCTAAACACATGTGAACACGCTGTCCCAGACAAGCATGACCACATGGTAGTCTTACAACAAAACACTACCGAGTTCAGGTGGGGAACCATAGTCGGGGATATTGAAGTCCTTGCATAAGGCATGCTCTTAAGAAGGAACTACTTCTCCTTGAACAAATCAATCAGTGGCTTGATGTGCTAGGAAATTCATATGGAATGAAGATGATCAGTCTATCAGACCATAGAATACTTCGCACATGCATGACTGACTTGGGATGATTCCAGAGGAAGCAAAAACAAACTTTCATGAACTCACGGCGGCAACTTGCACCAAATGCACATGAATTCGAGGAAGTCACTTCTTCCATCCAAGCATAAGCTTCATGAACGGAACAGGAAGGCATTGCTTACAAAAGTTTCCAACACTAACTTGATGTTCAACATGAATCATGGAGGAGACAAGATGCTGCTGATGGGCTCAACAGCAACTCATCGGAATTTCCATATCACTGGACTTCCACCATCATGTGAACAAGGTGATAGCATTGGTCAGACCCAAAGAGTATAATGGTGTATGCTCGAGGAATCAACCACGAGTAAGACAACATTACGAATATCGTTGGTTCTGATTTGACTTGACAATAGCCCATGCTCGAATCAAAGATTGTTTAAGATAATAGATCCAACAATTGATCATAGGGACCAATCGATGAAGATATCATCTTTCTTCAACACACACACACACCTAAGGATATCCCTTTGAATGAACCGGGTCAAATAAAGCTTTTATCTTCCAACTCTCCAATTTATTGTTTAGCTTATCCATCTAGCCCAGGGGTATCCAACACAGATCCTTGGAGAAAGGGTGGTTTATGGAAAACCAACTTGATCACGAACCAACATAGCGGTCAGGTGACAACCTGGTAATACTTCCGAGAAGATATTTGGTAAATCACGAACCACCGATATGTTATTAAGCTCGAGAACAATCTTGCTTTTCAAGGCAAGACGACATGATCAGAAGAGCAAGGGATGGATACAGTCCTAACTCATTGATCGAAGAGTGCACCAGGAAAACGGACTAGGTAGCACGATCAATCTCAGGATGGTGATTCAGTAACCAACACACTAAGAATGAGATTTTCATCCATTAACCACTAAGCAACATGGTTGCTAGGGGTATTGATTTCACACACCATGATTCACTTGTCGGCATTCCAGTTGCGACAACACGTGACCAAGGAATGAATAATGATGGCGAGAAGTATCACTACATCAAGAATTCATAAGAGGTTGTGCAATTCCCATGACATTCTTGACACAAGATGGCAATACTCCAGGGTAGAACAGATTAGAAGCTAGATTGGCATTTGATCTGCGAAATACAACTGCTTTGACCCAATCCTAGAAATGGACAAGGTACTGGAGTTTGTTTCTCCTAGTCATTCCATAATAGAATGGCTCGACGGACCACAAGAATAATAGGCATCGATGAACACGGTTGCACAACTACTCCTGTCTATCAATTGATAGACGAGGATCAGAAGACAACTAAGAGGGACAACTCAAGGAACATATAACTTTCTGAGTTGTGGATGCATAGATTAGTATGTCGAACCAAGTTCAACATGTTTCTTCCGGATAACCCACGCAGAGAGGTAGGACTGGCAGAGTCACAATTATGTATGGAGAACTCCTCAAGAATACTCTAATTGTGATCTTTTGGTTCAAATAACTTCTGCCTTAATAGTTCATAGTATTTGGAAGAAGGAAATACCACGGACCTCGAGGACTGTCGCAAGGTTACTAATATCCTAAAGGAACTAGCAAACACTATCAACATGAGGTAAGTAGGGTGAATCTCGGGTTCAAGAACCCAGGAATAGAATACCTACTAACTAATAACATCACGGGATGCTTTCGAGAATGATGGCCAGAATCATCACACGGGGAACACAAAACATGGCTAGTTTACTAGGTAATCTTCTAAGACACCTAGGGTCGTAATAATAACTCCAACATATATGTCGAGGCGATAAATTACCTCAATGCACCGATTAGTGTGCTTATTCAGACCATAAAGGACATCAGGAACGGAAAGAAAGGATTTACAAATGCATCAGACTATTTAGAAACCTGGGATGACTCGGACAACATAACGGCTGTAAATGCTCCAAAAGTTTTGAGACATCCTGCAAAAATGGTGGCATAACCACTCCGAAGCACAAAATCAAGGTTTCGAGACCAACTATGAACACACAAAGGTATTAGAAACTGAACTGGGGCTTAAATCCAGCAATCCTATAAGTCTCTATCATAGTAACTCGTCATCCTGATAGATAGATGAGAAATCCTAGTACTTAATCCCCATAGAAGAGAAGAGGATGACTCAGATCAGAAGGTCATAAGGTAAAGGAGTAAAAAGAGCCTTACATTCCATCCCACAATCAATTCCCCTACATATAACTAAAGCATTTCTAGACTAAACTTCGACCAGTTTTGCTTGGTAATCCTCAGCGATCAAGCTCGATACCAAAGCTGTCGGGACCCGATTCAAGTCACATCGATCCAGCCGGTAACACCTCATATCACTTTGCGGCCTCACGCACGGTATTCCCACGGGTGTCGCCTTACCATGGTCCGGGACCGTTTAAGCCTTTGGCTCACGTATATGACAGTGTCGCTAGAATCCATATGATGAGAGAACCGGGCCGACATGACTAGTCGTGAACCCAAAGTGGCACTAACTTATAGGGACAGGCATACATGAATCAACATCGAGCATGTCGGTCAGCGCAGTGTGAATCCGGCTGTAGCACTGGCTAACAGACTCAGGAACCCGGCTGTAGCAGCTAGGCAGGACTCGGATGTCACCGCGTGACATTTCCCGAAGGACAGACACAGAGCAAGTGAATCACATGCCGGCAGTCAAGTGTTCCGGAGCAGTAGTCTTGGGCTAGCGGGACTCGGTGAACCGGGCTGTAGCGGACTACTATGGCTCATGGAAGCACAAGACTACATTTCCCCATAAGAAAGGCTACCAAGGATAAACAACTAGGTTGTCGGATCCCACACATACCAAGCATTTCAATCTCAATATGTATAAATACAACATGGCATCACAACATAACTCTACGACTCAAGTATTTATTCATTAGGCTCCGAGGAGCGAGATATTACAAACATGGGTCTCATGACCCAACATTCAGAGCATACAAATCAAAGCACATGCGGAAGCTTGACATGTCTGAGTACAGACATCTACAAATGAAAAAGGCTTAGAAGCCTGACTATCTACCAGATCCTGCCGAGGGCACAAGATCATAGCTGAGGTATCAAGCTAAACGTCGAAGTCCACACGAAACTACTAGTGAGACTGAAGTCTCTCTGCAAAAAACATCAAATAGGCAAACGTGAGTACAAATGTACCCAACAAGACTTACATCAGAACTAACTACATATGCATCGGTATCAACAAAGGGGTGGTGGAGTTTAAGCTGCAGCAAGCCAGCTTTGACTCGGTGGCTATCCTAAACTACATTTGCAAGTAACTCTTTTGAGGTGGCGCTACGAGTCCACATATTCACCATAACAATACACCACTATGGATCCGCTCACGTCTCCCTACGAGAAGGCCATCCATAGCACTCACGCTTATCTTGCGCATTTTAGAGTATCCACTTTCACTTGTCTATGAACTGTTATAGGCAACCCAGAAGTCTCCTTTACCGCGGACTAGGCTATTTGAATAGATGATGATAACCGTGCAGGGGTGTACTTCTTCACACACGCTCTCACCACTTATCGCCGTTTACACGACATGTGCTTGGCAACCTTCAAGCGGAAGCCCAGCGAGGGTGTCGGCCACGACCTACCTAAACACTCAAGTCTCTAGTCCAGGTTATCGCCTATTCAGGTTCCATCCGCAGGGAGTCCGGCCGAGGTTTCCACATCGGCCCCGAGCGATGTGTACAGGTTTCACGACACCAAGCAGGCGCCCGGCATACCCGCCACGTGCCTACAGATCACAGCCCACCCCTCGGGTCAGCACTGCCCACGACCTCCAGCATACTACAAACACCAGAAACTACTTGCAAATCCTGGACAGAGGACAAGGGTGGTTAAGAAGTCGAGGGGGGCACTTAAGCATTCCAATGCGTGGTAGTAACTGGTCATGGATCACAAACACAGAACTCTGTTCCTGAGGATGGCTTCAATGAGACAACCCACCATGTACTCCTACATGGCCTCTCATCGATACCTTTACCAAATCATGTTCACACACTTAGCTCTCAACAGTAGGACATGTTCACACACCTCCGATTCATCCCCGATGAATCAGACCTGACTCAACTCTAAGCAGTAGCAGGCATGACAAACAAGCATGAATGAGTAGGCACATAAGGGCTCAAACAACTCCTACTCATGCTAGTGGGTTTCATGTATTTATTGTGGCAATGACAGTCATCACGAGAGGATAAAGGGGTTCAACTACATGATAAGTAAAAGATGAATCGTTGTTGTCCTAATGCAGTAAAAGAGAGTAGGAGCGAGAGAGTGGCATTGTATCGGAATGAACAAAGGGGTTTTGCTTGCCTGGCACTTATGAAGATAGCATTGAGTCTTCATCAGTGTCAACGATCACAACGTCGGAACATCGTCTACCGAGAGGGGACAAATACCGGCAACAGAGAAGGAAACACAATCAATGCAATGCACAATATGATGCATGCTCATGACATGGCAATATGAGTGTGTTGGCCTAATGCAGCTACAACCAGATGGATTTGGGTCATATTGAACCAAAGGTTCAACCCCAAATTCAAATTATGAATTCAAATAGTGCCTTATCATGCTTTGCACTAAAAAGCAAGGTTAATTTGTTTAAACATGCATGGAACCAGTGTAGATGGATAGATTGGATTTTTCTGATCATTTTTCATATATAATTTATTTCATTCTGAGCTACGGTTGAATTTCTATGATTTTTAGAAGTTTATACAAATTTCTGGAATTTCCTGAATTAAATTTAATCCAGGAAATGACTTACTCTGTCGACTGACGTCGGTGACGTCGGCCGCCAACTGACGGGTCCAGTCAAACCTGACCATGGGGTCCATCGTCAGCGACCCAAACTGGTTAGTGTCGCGACATGTGGGCTCAGTCAGCAACCACGTCAGTAGGGTCAATCTGACGCGTGGGTCCATCGGGATTAAGTTAAGTCTAACTAGTTTGGTTAGTGGTTTAACTAAGCCGGTGGGTCCCGGCTGTCAGTGGCATAGGGGCTTAGTTAGTGGGGTGATTAACACCTAATAGTTGCTATCACCGGCGGCTAATCGCCGGCGTAACCAGGACGCGGCGGCGTTGCCCGTCCGGCCAACTCCGGCGACGGAGGCTTCGCGCGGCTGGCGCGTGGAACCGAACAAGGAGGCGCGTCGGTTGGTGGCCTCGGCGATGCTAGGGTGGCGGGAATGTCGGCGGCGTCGAGTTCCGCAATGGCGCAAATGCGGCTTACACGCAGGTGCGAGGGCCACGGTGCCGAAGCCTTGCGACTGAGCCTTCGGGTTCTGGAGAAACACGGAGCACGACTCCATGCTTGGGTTGGTTGGGCGGGGCGGCTAGCGACGGTGAACTTCGCGGCGGGGGCAGCGAGTGCTCGGCCATGGCGGGCTGCGGTTAGAGGGCGGGAACAGAGAGGGTGAGCACGGGGAAAAGTGTAGGAGCTCAGAAGGATGCGGTAGAGAAGGTCAGCGGCCTCGGGGACGGACGGAAGCCGATTTAATCGGCGGAGGCGATCTCCGGCGCCAGTGTGAAGACGAGGACATTGGCGGCGAAGAAAAGCCCTCCGGCTTGTTTCCTTGGCTTGGGGATGTGGTGCTCGATTGCGGAGCTCTTTGGGCACAGTCACGGGACGAGGTGGCGATGGTCATAGCTACGGCGAGCGGCGCTCTCAGGTGCGTTCGGTGACGAGAGGGAGGGAGAGCAGAGGAGGAGGAGGCGGTCCAGAGAGAGAGGGGTGGCCAGGGGGGGTGCGTGGCGTTGCGAGGGAGGTCCAGGGCGACGAGGGGGGAAGCGGCAAGCAGGAAGTGGCCGGGGCGCGTGTGCGTGCACGGCGGCCACACGCCCTCCTGCCTACTGGCAGGAGTTGGAAGACGATAGGGAGGAGCCCTGGTGGGCTGGGCTGGCTTTGCCCAGCTGGCTGCTACAGTACCCGACCAGGTGGGCTTTGCCAGGTAAGTTCCCTTCTTTTTATTATTTCCTGTTTTCTATTATTTTTGTAACTTCAGGGCTTTATTAAAAATGCCAGGGAATTTTCAAAAATCAGGAAACTAATCATGGCTACTGTTTAGAATATATCCTACAGTAAACATTTTAGTTTATGATTATTTGAGCATTTAAAATATTTTATAGCATTTAAATGCCCAAATGCAAATACTATATGATTTAATTCAGAAATCCAGAATGGCCTAGAAATATGTGCATGACTTTTGGCAGAGGTTTTCACCTTTGACAAAAATCCTGAACTTTTCTAAAGGGCATTTGGGATCATTGAAAATATTTTTTTATTGAACCTAGTTGAATTCATTTGGTGCTAGGGCTTGGATCAATCCCCATTTCAAGTTTCATGAAATTTAAACATGATGCATGGATGCAATGCCACGAGTTACAAGCAAACTCTAGGGCTATGACAGCCATTTTCGCTGTCGAAGGTTCAAATCGGGCTGAGTGAATATATATTTGAGGCTCATGGTTGGTGAATATCTGGCACTTCTTTCCAATCAGATAGTGTCTCCAGATTTTTAAAGCGTGCACCACCGCGACCAATTCCAAATCATGAGTAGGATAGTTTCCTTCGCGTTGCCATAGTTGTCAAGATGCATAAGCCACCACTTTGCCATATTGCATCAGTACACACCCTAGTCCTTTTCTGGATGCGTCGTAGTAGACATCAAAACTGTGGTCTATGTCTGGAAGTGTTAATACTGGTGCCGATGTCAGCCTGATTTTTAACTCATTGAAACTTCGTTTGCAGTCCTCAGTCCATACGAACTTCTTATCCTTCTTTAGAAGCTCAGACATTGGCTTGGAGATCTTGGAGAATCCTTCGATAAAACGGCGATAATATCCGGCTAGTCCAAAGAAACTCCGGATTTCTGAGACTGTTGTGGGTGCGGACCAATCAAGTACATCCTTCATCTTGCTTGGGTCCACTGAGATTCCTTCTGCCGAGAGGACATGCCCGAGGAATCCCACTTGCTGGAGCCAAAACTCACATTTGCTGAATTTGGCATAAAGTTGATGGTCGCGAAGCCTTTGCAGAACTGCTCAAAGATGTTCCTTGTGTTCGTCCTTGCTCTTGGAGTAAATGAGGATGTCATCAATGAACACCACCACAAATTTGTCCAAGAAATCCATAAATACCTTGTTCATCATATACATAAAGAAGGCAGGGGCGTTGGTGAGGCCGAAGGACATCACGGTATATTCATAAAGACCATACCGAGTGGTGAACACGGTCTTAGGAATATGTTCTTTCTTTATTTTGAGTTGATGATATCCAGCCCTCAAATCAATTTTTGTGAATAATTGGGCCCCACTGAGTTGATCAAATAGATCGTCAATCCTTGGCAGTGGATACCTGTTTTTGATGGCGACGTCATTCAGCTGTCGGTAGTCCACGCACATTCGTAGATTGCCGTCCTTTTTGTCCACAAAGATCGCTGGTAAACCCCATGGTGAAGAGCTTGGATGGATGTATCCTTTCTGCAGCATCTCATCTAGTTGTTTCTTCAATTCCACCAGTTCTGAGGAAGGCATCCGGTAATATTTCTTGTGTATCGGAGTGGTTCCAGGCACCAAGTCAATTGCAAAATCCAATTCACGGTCGGGTGGCATTCCTGGTAATTCTTCAGGAAATACATCTGGGTACTCACTAACCACTGGAATTAATTCCACCTCTTCTGCCACGGCTGCGAAAACCATATCTTTCGTGGGTATGCACTTGCGGGCATAAAAACTTGTGGTGCGACCTTCCATATTTTTCAGGGTAACTTCTCTGGTCGCACAGCTGATGCAGACTTGGTATTGGGTTAACCAATTCATGCCTAGAATGACATCCAATTTGTTGGAGTCGATGATTATCGACGATGTTGGAAACTTCACGCCCTTGATGTCAATTTCCAAATTTCGGCAAACGAGATTACTTCGGAGTAGGGATCCTGGGGATTGTACCAGCATGTGCTTTCCAAAAATTGAGCAAGGAAAATTGTTTTGTGAAGAAAAACCCCGTGAAATAAAAGAGTGGGAAGCCGCAGAGTCAAATAAAATTACGGCGGGTATGTCATTAACAAGAAACATACCAATGACGACTTCCGGATCCTCTTGGGCTTCGTCCGCGGAGATATGATGAATTTGCCCTTGGATCATATATGGGGCGGAATACGGCTCCATGTAGTTGACTTGTGGATGAAATGAAGCTACGTGCTTGTTTTTCATGGGACACTGTCTGGCGTAGTGTCCGGTTTGACCACAGCTGAAACATGAATTGTTGCGCTGACAATCTTCGCGCACCGGGCTGGTCACGACATTCTTGACTTGAGTGTAGTCTTGTTGACATTCTGCTGCCAGTTGGGTTTGTACTCCACCCGAGTCTGTTGCCAAGTACGTGTTCGCACACGAACATGTCACCGTGTACCTCCGACGCCGAGGGTGATGCACCGCAGCTCACGTCGAAGGAGACCCGCCTTGAAGCGCGGTACGCAAGCAATCCAGCGGGCGCTTTTGAGCACCCGAAACCCCACGCGCCTGGGAGGGACCCCCTCTGGACACGCGGCGGCTATGGGCTGCTCTAGGTCGGTTCGCCCGCCCCTAGAGCCTCGAGGATCGCTGCCCTTCAACACGAAGAACGAACGAAGAACGAGAGAGAAATAACATGGGAGGGATGTAAAACTAGGGTAAAAAGTAGATGGGTTTTGCGATTGTGTGTTGTTCAATCGGCCGTCACCCCCAACATATATAAGAGGCGGCTGGACTTCCCGTACAAGAAAATGATTCATCTAGGCTTTCCTTACAAGAAAATTGCATCAATTCACGTCCAAAACCCTAGTCAAATTCGGACTGGTTTTATCCGAACTTTCCAAAACTGTTCGGTTTAAACTGGCTGCACTTTGCGGGTCTTTTTTGTGGTGGTAAACAACCTCGGATAGAAACGAGCCCAAAAGCAATCTTGACTGCTTCGACGAGACGAACAACTTTCATGTTGAACGTTTTTTGATCAGAGGCCATCTTGAGGGGGTTTTAGGCTGTTTTCCGAAGTCTGCGGCAGAAAAATCCAAAACCCGGACAAACAACCCCGGAGTGTCCGGCCGTCCTCGGAGAAATCCAAAACCCGGATGATCATTCCCGGAGTGTCTGGCCATCCTGATGCAGCTGCGCATTTTCGGCTCTAACTTTTGCATACGAACTCCGATTTAGACGTTTCTTATATCAAAATCGATCGCCTCGACGAGACGAAGACAATCCATGTAGGAACTGTTCTCATATGATGCCATCTTGGGGGCGTAATCAGCCGAATAGTATTCTGAATACAAAATCTGAATACTCAAAACACAACTTCGGCCTTAAAGATGAGATCGGATGGCTACGGCCCAAATATCAAAGTTTCTCCTTTTGACGATACGGAACTTTATTATTTTGAGCACTTCTCCATTTGAGGCCTTCTCAATTATGTTTTCGATCATGCCAAAATCTGGTGTCAACACATGCCCCCCTGTTTTTCGGCAAAACTTGCGTGCCAAAAAATAATTTGCAATGTATTTGTTCTAAGGACGATGTCAACACTCCATCGGCCATTTATTTTTCTCAGGACGATAATTATGTATCGGCCATGTTTATGCTAAGGGCAATAGTTATATATCGGCCGTTGATTTTAATTTCTTGTTCACATCATACCTTGTAACCGATTACCCCCAATCGGCTTTAAAGAGATGGGAATGAACCCGTTCCTTGTAGCACTAAGGAAATCAAACTCCGAGAGGTCACGCCCTGTTAAGCAAGTTACATCGGGATGATTCCAATCCACCGATGCATCGGCCAAAGCAACACAAGCCGAATTATCCGCGTGAATGATTTCTACCTCATCATCGATCCATTGTATTAAAAATTGATGCATGGTAGATGGCACACATTGGTTAGCACGAACCCAATCGCGACCTAATATAACATTATAGTTACTTTGCACCTCGGCGATGAAGAATGTGGTGGCCAAAGTTTTGCTTCCCACGGTGAGTTCCATGCACATCACACTTTGGCCTCTGTCTTTTCTTTACCCTCGAATCCGATAAGTACCATATTGGTCTTCATCAACGCATCATCATCTAACGCCAACTTTTTGAAGACCGAGTAGGGCATAAGATTTACCACAACACCACCATCAACGAGCATCCTAGCAACCGGCGATCCGTTAATATGACCTTTGAGGTACAATGGCTTCAAGTGTTTCACCGGTTCTCTTGGCTTCTCGAAGATAGAATTCTTAGGACCAAAATCCAGCTTGGCTACCTCCCCTTCTTCACGTGTAGCACGAAACTCGGCAGGTAAGTAATATACCATATTAATATCCATACCTTCCTAAACCGGCGTAGATTCATAATCCACCATCTCATCTTCATCTCCCAATGTGTATATTGGGCTTAAAGTTTCCTCAATTGAAGGGGATGTTTCAGGTGGTGTGGACGATGTAATAGGGGTCGCATCATCCTCTTTCGGTGGTGAAGATATTGCTGCAGCTAATGTAGAAGCATTTTTGCTTTGTTTTTGTTTAGGCCTCCACACTTGTTTTGTGAGTGCCATGGGCTGAATTTTACTGAAAAATTCGTCCCTTTGCCTCTCCTCGTTATGCTCTGCCTTCTCGTGATTCCTCATGCGTTGTAATCTCTTTTTCATGGTCTTAGTTAAACCGGGAGGACACCACTTAGGTTGAGTATATTTGGGATCCCTTGGTTTGGTCTTGCTTGTGCTCGCCTCATGATCATTAACCATCGAACCCTGCTAAACAATAACAATATCACCATTAGAAGTAGCCAGATTACCAACAACCGGCTTTTCGATCTCCTTTTGCTTGTCACATTCTGCAATTTCCGCATTAGGTGACTTAACACACCACACTTTTTTGTTGGCCTTACTTGGAGAAATTTTTGTTGACCGATTAGCACCATAGCTCAAACGGCCTTGTGAGGGATAATAAAGTCTCTCGCGAGCAGGCCTTCTAGGTGCTGCCCGCCCCATATGAAAAGCATAAGGAGCCATTGGGGGCTGCCCCCATCCTCCATTGAAGCCTCTCATGTAATATGGCGCATAGCAGGGTTGTGACATCCATGGTGTCGGTACCCATGACCCATATGGCCTTACATAGCGTCAAAACTCTTGCTCCAGAGGCAATTTTGAACGCTTTGAATGTGATGGCTGATTAGAGCTAGAACCGGCCGCTTGACTGCATATTAGGATAGCAACATATCAAAAGTTGGCTTGATTTTCTTGTACTTATTTTCATTTTTTTTCCACTTGCCAACTTCTGAATTCTTAGGCTTGATCAATTTAACATGATTATCCTCTTGCACTTGTGGTTGCCCCCCGAGTGTAGCATTTTTTATAGTGATCTTCAACACTTCCTTGCCATCGGGTTGCTTCTCAAGCACAATCTTTCTTCCCAAGACCTTGTCGCCCTCCTTGCTATTCCTGGGTTCACCAATAACAACATTATCTTTATTAGCGGATTCGGCTATGTTAGGCCAAATTAACATTTTCTTCCCTTCCAAGTCCATGGTGTTTATCGGGAAGGGTTGTTTATCAACTTGCATCTCAGCAAAATTCAATCGACCGTCATTAATGGCCGATTGTATCTGTCGTCGAAAAACATTGCAATCATTAGTAGCATGAGAAAATGAATTATGGTACTTGCAATAAGCTCGCCATTTTAGCTCCTCAAACGGCGGTATGGTGTGTGATATTCTAATCATCTTGTCTTGCAAGAGAGTATCAAATATTTTATCACACTTTGATATATCAAAAGTGAACCTCATATCCTCATCACGATTCTTGCGAATCGTCTTAAGAGCATTGCACATATAGGGTTTGGCCTTTGAGGACCAAACGAATTCAGTAGTATAGACATCAACCTCATCGTCCGAATTATCATCATTGTGTTCAATCATATGCATTCTACGACGATCGGTTGTAGACCTATGAACCTCTTTACTTCGACTCTCTTGAGCCAACGCCTTTTGCAAGACTTGATTAATATTCAAAAACTCATAATATTCCAACCTCTCTTTAATGTGAGTTTTTAAACCATTAAGAACAAGATCTGCCAAGTCTCTCTCAGTTATCACTAAGCTATAACATCGGTTCTTTATATCTCTAAATCTCTTGACGTAATCGGAGACCGATTCATCATGTTTCTGCCTAACCGATGTAAGATGTGACAACTTTAGCTCATTATCGCCGCTATAAAAGTGATCATGAAACTTTTGCTCTAATTGCGACCATAAGAGAATTGAGCCATGTGGTAAAGCAGCAAACCATGAAAATGCGGTACCGATTAAAGACAAGGAAATAAGCACTTTCAACTCTTCTATGGAACCTGCTTCACCCAACTGTGCTGAATCTTGACTCACATGCTCCCAAGTTGTTTCGTACCCTCACCACTAATTTTAACAAAATCAGGAACCTTATAACCTTGAGGTAAGAAATTGCATCGAAGTGTTCAGGATAAGGCTTTTGATACACGACTCTTTACTTTCGGCTCGTTTCGAAAGTTTCTAAAACATCTTATGCAAATCCTCCCTTAATTTAGCTAAAATTGGATCCGAGGTAGATGAAGTTGTTTGTGGCAATGACATAGGAGCAACCTGAGTACTAGCTATTGGTGCAACTTGTGGGATGGGCGCGAACCATAATTGGCGTAAGACCAAACATACTTGCGCCTATGGGTGGTGTGACAAAATGATTCGGCGTTGACGCCGAATTGGGCACACTCATAATAGGATTAGGGTACGTAGGTGTACTCATAAGCTGGTTGGTTTGACTAGGTTAAAAATTCAACGGCATACTACATTGTTGTTGTACAGGAGGTGCCGATGAAATAGGTAAAGTTGGACTAGCGTTTTCAGATACACCAATAGTACCACTAGATGACGGAGGCATATTTTTCTGAGCATTAGCACTAGCCACAAAAGAATTGTATGCCATCACATTACCCTTGCTAACAAGACTTTCAATCACAGCCACTTGCTCCGGAGAAAAAACTTTACTCATAGTGATTACATCTTGTTCGTCGATGAGGGGAGGAAAATTGACGTTTCCAACCAGAGTGATGTTGCCTTGACGGTCCTTCTTGAAACGTGAAAGAAACGCTTCCAAATCCTCCTCCTCGCGCTTCTTCTTGAGCGCCTCAAAAGCCTCTTCACGCTGCTTCTTGCACGCTTCGTAGGCTTGGCGATGCTCATCCGATAGTTCATCAAGACCGGGCTTAATGATGTTATCGGCGTCAAATTCTGAGGGCTTGGGGAGATTAGACATGGTTGATGATGATTCTTGATCTTTCGTCCCCAGCGGAGTCGCCAAAAAGTGTGTTCGCGAACACGTCACCGTGTACCTCCGACGCCGAGGGTGATGCACCGCAGCTCACGTCGAAGGAGACCCGTCCGGAAGCGCGGTACGCAAGCAATCCGGCGGGCACTTTTGAGCACCCGAAACCCCACGCGCCCGGGAGGGACCCGTCTGGGCGCTTGCGGCGGCTATGGGCTGCCCTAGGTCGGTTCGCCGCCCTAGAGCCTCGAGGATCGCTGCCCTTCAACACGAAGAACGAGCGAAGAAAGAGAGATAAATAACAGGAGGGACGTAAAACTAGGGTAAAAAGTAGATGGGTTTTGCGATTGTGTGTTGTTCAATCGGCCGTCACCCCCAACATATATAAGAGGCGGCTGGACTTCCCGTACAAGAAAAGGATTCATCTAGGCTTTCCTTACAAGAAAATTGCATCAATTCACGTCTAAAACCCTAGTCAAATTCGGACTGGTTTTATCCGAACTTTCCAAAACTGTTCGGTTTAAACTGGCTGCACTTTGCGGGTCTTCTTTGTGGTGGTAAACAACCTCGGATGGAAACGAGCCCAAAAGCAATCTTGACCGCTTCGACGAGACGAACAACTTTCATGTTGAACGTTTCTTGATCAGAGGCCATCTTGAGGGGGTTTTAGGCTGTTTTCTGAAGTCTGCGGCAGAAAAATCCAAAACCCGGACAAACAACCCCGGAGTGTCCGGCCGTCCTCGGAGAAATCCAAAATCCGGATGATCATTCCCGGAGGGTCTGGCCATCCTGATGCAGCTGCGCATTTTCCACTTTAACTTTTGCATACGAACTCCGATTTAGACGTTCCTTATATCAAAATCGATCGTCTCAATGAGACGAAGACAATCCGTGTAGGAACGTTTCTCATATGATGCAATCTTGGGGGCGTAATCAGCCGAATAGTATTCTGAATACAAAATCTGAATACTCAAAACACAACTTCGGCCTTAAAGATGAGATCGAATGGCTACGGCCCAAATATCAAAGTTTCTCCTTTTGACGATACGGAACTTTATCATTTTGAGCACTTCTCCATTTGAGGCATTCTCAATTATGTTTTTGACCATGCCAAAATCTGGTGTCAACAGTACGAGCCTTTTGCACGGGTTGCATATCCTTCTTCAGCTCGAATTTGCGCTTGTGGTCATTAACAGCTGGCTTGTTGTCGTGCACGAGCTTGTGTTTCCTTTCTGTGATGAGGGCCTTGTTCACCAGAGTCAGGAAGTCTGGGAAATCAAACATGCTGAGAGTGCACCTGAGATACTGATTTAGGTCTCCAAGAAACCGGTCGATCTTCCGCTCTTCTGTGGCAACATCGTGGAGAGAATAGCGGGCCAAATGGTTGAATTTGTTCAGATACTCGTTGACGGTCGTGCTGCCTTGAGTGAGAGCGAGAAATTCACACTGCTTGATTTTGATGATCCCGGTGGGAATATGATACTTGCGGAAATGATCCTTGAATTATTTCCAAGTAATTTCCTCGTCCGCGGGCCATATTGCCTTAGCATTATCCCACCATATAGCGGCAGCTCTTTCGAGATAATGCGTTGCAAAGGGAACCTTGTCTCCTTCTTCAGTGCGAGCAATCTCCAGCTTCCTCTCAATGGTCCTTAGCCAGTCGTCGACGTCCAAGGGATCAATTACTTGGCTGAAGCTAGGAGGATTGGTTCGCTGAAAATCTGACAGCTTGGAGTGATGACCATTCTGATTTCCATTCTACCCAACCATAACTTGCACACTTTTCAGGATTTCCAGCAGGTTGTTGCTCCTTCTTTCTTCAAACATTCGCAAGATTTGATTGGTGGAAGCCGGATGTGGCGGTGGAGGCGGAGGTGGATGGTACGGCTCGGGGGAATGTCCTGCCTGTCTCACGGAGCGATGGACAGGGACATCCTCACAAGCTTGGCTGCTGCTGCCTCCACACGTCATCCTATTTTTCATTTTCCCAATACATAGCAACCATGATGAGAAAATTCCAAATGGGAGGAAAACCAATGACAAATCCCGGAAGAAAGCAGCGATTGAAAACCAGGGCGAATAAAAAGTTCCAACATAATTATACATAGTCCCAACATGAAAGTAAACATCACAATGAGTCTACTACCCTCATACAAGAAACTAAGAATCATGAAAAGTGCGATTACAGCCATACATCATGCTCATGACTACAACGATACTCTAACGGTCTACTGCTCGGTCGGTGCTGCTGCGGGCTCCTCTCCTGAGCCGGACCCTGATCCTTAACTGATAGCAGAGACCTCCAGGTCAAGAGAGACGCGACGACGCTGCCTCGAGGGCTCTCCCTCAGGGGTAGGCGGCGGATGGGATCTAAGCATAGGAGCGGCGGGAGTAGCGAGAAGGGAAGACCATGCAGCAGGAGCACTGCGAGGGTTCATCGTCAGAGAGTTAACGGTACCCTGCAAGGTCGTCAGGGGAACGGAGGCGAAAGGAACCAGAGCAGAAGTATAGATGACAGCGGGAAGGGGCTTCCTTATACGAGCAGCGGCGAGAGCTGCGCGAGCGCGTGAAAGCTCCCGAGCTAACTCATAGTTCAGGAGATAACTAGCGGTGATGTAGCGAGAAAGGTGGCTAGTGGGACGATTGCACGCCGGATTAATCAAAGGAAAGCGGATACACCCATTCTCGTGCAGAGATGGGTAGTAGAAAAGACCAGGGTGGGTGTGCATGCGAACCTCGTTGTAGCGCAAGTCTACAAGAGCCTCGATAGCAGCAAACTGAACCGCCTGAGATGGCGTAGAATTAAGACCACCCTTAGTCGAACGAGTGTAAGCGTCGGAAGGGGAACTGTGGTGTAGAGTGACCTCAGCATAATACTCATACAATGCACCGGCCAGATGCTCGCGATACACTCGGTACTCTGGATCAACACCCTCTGTATAGAGTGGTCGCCACACGTTCTGAAGCAGGTGCGGCGATGTGTACGGAGCTGGCTCAAGATGGTACAATATTGGTACTGGTGCCATCTACACTCACAAACCATACGGTTAGTGACAACAAATAAACATGCATGCAATGCAACAACCAATTTCTATGAATCCCGGCACTCAAACGAAGCATCCTACCATTTCACTAACACACTAATGTTCTAGCATGTCCTACAAACAGCGCGGCTCTGATACCAAGCGTTGTGGCACCCCGACTTAGAGCAACCGGTTTACCTTGCATTGCCAGCCCAGAGATCAAGTCTTCTGGCAATACACAACAACATGGTACAGAAACAACCGCCTTATTGATACTAGCGGATTACATAGGTCTGATATTACATCGAGATTCGAGGCCAAGCGGCACACACGGTGCTGCTGGACAGTATGTACATTATTTAATGAACATGACGGGGCCTCGATCACACGAACTACGCGGCAGCGGAAGAACGACGAAGTGGCACCCCATAGCACAGGGACACCTACGTGGACACAACCTAGACACGAGATGCACTCTGATGCGAATCGACTTGCCTGAAAGCTGGCATTACACGCCAGGTCAGTACATTGAATGTACTTGCAAGCTCACAACAAACATAATCACGATGACAGACAATATCATGATATTTAATCAGGTTAATGTGATGCAAAAACTACTACCGATGGAAAACAAACGACACATGCAATGAGACCGACAGACTCACTTACCAGGCGGTTACCTCGTAACCAAATGGTGACCATATCGGGGTCACACCTGAAACCAAACACTCATGAACACCTCAAGAGTTCATGATTCACCACGAACCAAAACATCACAACAATCGCTTAGTTTGCAAGATTTATTAGAAAATTTGATCCATGGTGTGACTTACTCACGAGTTATGCCCATAACTGAGGACGCGACTATCGATAGATCAAATACACTCTACAGAGGTAGCGCACTTTACCCACACTACTGAACACCTGGCCTCGCATTCCCATTTGGGTGGACCAAAGCATTCCGACGAAACCCTCCCTTTGTCATGCACTCTCCCCGGCCACTCCGACCAACTCCCTCTCAGAGCTAGGTCTTGGGTGGTCCCGTGTCTACCAAATACACCAACGGCCACCGTTGTGGCAAAGCGGTCCCAAACGGGGAAAAGGTACCATGAAAACAAAAACGAGCACACAAGGTTATGTCTGCCTACCGGGCCAGGGTATGCACGCCCATAACCTTCCCTCGCGGGAGGCACCGGTGAGAGCCACAACAAAGGACTGAATCAAGACCTTCCCGCAAGGTAAATGTGGTCGCACTGAATTAAAAACCCGATTCAGTGGCACCATGATGTGATCAACATCATATTTAAGTTGGACTTAATCAAGTTTAACTTCGATAAAAACTTTTTATCATTAGCATGATATAATAAAAAAAATCATACAACTACTCGTCATGCAAAGCAAACAACTCAAATACATGGATCAAACTTAACCACATAATTATCTTGCAACACTAAAGCTCAAAACTCTCTGGTTATAACTCATTTTTATTACCAAGCAATATTTTTAATAGTTCTTTTTTTAAATGAAAATATCACTTAGTCAAATAACTACCATTAATTTCCGTAGCAATATTTATAGTGCAAAATCTTACTCTACTTAACCACACAAGTTCATGCATTCAACCAGTAACTAAAACAAGCATAATAAAGTAACTAGTAATTTACCAAAGTTATTTATCAAATTTTAAATGCAAATAAGAAATCATATTCAAGTAGAAAATCATAGATAATGAAATAACACCATCCAAATGCTGGTGTGGCTTGCCTTAGAGGAGGATCACACCCCTCTTGGTTTGCTTCAAGACAAGCTTCTCCTTCTGAAAAGAATTTAAAACCACAAAAATAATTATCAAATCACATTCTGAAAATCACCAGAAATTCTAGGCAGCAAGGAAAAATCCACCTTTTGGTGTGCTGCTAGAGCTTTCTGAAACAAAGACAATGCAAAAAGAATCAAATCATCTAGACTTATGGTTTAGAAATGGTGGCTGGTCAAAGTTCAGTCAAATTTCTAAATAATATTTGAATTAAATAGAAATCCTGGGGGGGCGTCGAAGGCATAAAACAGAAATACGCCTCTACTCGTACCGCTTCGGGTGCGAGTGGTGAGACCTGCAGGTGGGTCCCGCGCGTCAGGATAGGGAGGGGGCGAGCGAGATTAGAGAGAGGCGGGGCTTCGTCGGAGCTCATGCTAACGACGAGGGGGTTTGGGGCTAGGCTAGAGGGATAGGATTGAAGCGGGGCTAGAGGCGCACCTGCCCATACCTGTAGCTTGGCGTGGGGTGGACGGAGCTGCTCGCGGTTGAGCTCGCAAGCTACGGTGGCGGAAGGAGTTTGCTGGAGAGGTTGAAGACGACGACTAGAGGCGGCTCCGAGGGCTCAGAGGTGTCCAGGCAGGACCAGCAGGTCCCCAATGCCCCGCCCAAGCAGCTGGTTGAGCTCGAGAGGCACCGGAGAGCAGCGGCTGGACTGCGGGGATCACCGGAGTCCTCTGGTCGGGGCGACATCCAGAGGCCTGCCCGACCGAGCTGCTGCTCGTCTACGTGTTCGTGGAGGTGGTGTGGAGTGGTGCTTGGCTAGATATCGAGGGGAGGAGCACTATATATAGCCGGAGCGAGGGGGGGGGGGCGTGTCACCGCCGGTGCTCTATGGACACGTGGCGAATGGCGAGAGCTCCAACGCGAGGGGGCAAATACTCAGCATCAACGCAGGAGCTTGCCCACGCTCGCGGACAAGCACAAGAGGCGGTTGAGGAAGTGGACAAGCGCACGCACGCACTTTGGCATTTTGGCCGCGACGTACCCGTGCTTGCTGCGGCGGCTTCGGCGTCGGCAAGCGCCAGGGAGCGGTCAAGGGTGATGGGTCGGGGCTTGTGGTGTGGCGCGGCAGTCGTCGGCGAGCGCTGGAACGAGCACGCGTGAAACAGAGAGGAAAGCGCCAGCCAGAGCGTGTTGAGACGCTGCCAAGCGCCGTGTCCTCGCGCGGTTATCAAGCTGGCATGGTCAAAACGACACCCAGGAGCGGCCAAACCTTGTCTACACATTCGTCCTTGCAGTGTTTAGTCTAGGAGTGGTGATGGTTCATACCCAGGCCGACCAGATTGGACTCAACTAAGCTGACAAGTTTCTGACCAGAAACTTGGTCGCCAAGTTAAGCCACCTTCTAGAAGGCCATTAGGTCTGATCTCCTAGGGTTTAGGGTTTCTTAGGAGGGTGTTTAAGCTCAAGAAAGCTCAGGGCCAAAAGCTGAAGGAAAAATGCACTTGCTGTACGAAGTGCATTTCTTGTCCAGAAGTGAAAATATTTTCTACAGCAAAATATTACAAGAAGCGATGCAATATTTTTTCATGGGAAGGTGTGCCAAGGTTCTAAGAAAATTCAGGAATTATTTCAGATTTTTCGGAGCAAGAAAAATTGGGGTTGATTTGGAGCACAAGTTTCTGAATTCAATTTCAGCAAGGAAAATGAATATTTTTCTTTTATGAAAAATATTCATTTGATTATTTTGGGGATATATTAGAGGAATAAGGTAGATAGGTCACTTGGGTGAAAGTCAAGGGTATGCCCAAGTGACAAGTCCATATGAAATGATTCAGAAATTGATATCAAGTCAGGGCAAAAACCACGGTAAAAACCAAGTCCGGAAGAAGAGAGAAGACAAGTCCGGAAAAAGAGAGAAGGCAAAAATCCAGGCTGTCACAGGATATCACATCTAGGGGGATCTTTACTCTAATTAATTGAGCTAAAGCAACTCCAATGATGTAAACACAACAATGCTTTATGTAAAAGTGGTAACCCCACTCATGCTTAAACGATGAGTATGACCTATGATCAAATGTTCTCATTTGACTCCTAAGTAATATACTCATATATAGATGACCTAGTCATCACCAAATTGCTTGATAGATGCTTGAGTGATTGTGCATGCTTTGTCACATATTTCATTTTCCATTTTATTGTGTGAGCATGTTGTTTGCATACTTTACTCGTTCGAGGACATCCATTTGTTGCTTTGATTCTTTGTTTTTTTCTTTTGCCAAATCGATGGTCAAGAACGCCTAAGAACTCCCTCTAGCTATCTATGATTTTCTCGTCTCAAACTCTATTCACTACATCACAAATTTTGATCAAGTCAGATTCGAACCACTCTGTGTGAGGAGCACTCGGAGTCCCCGATTCGTCATAGACTTAAACTTCCAAAACCTCTTTGTGCTTTTCGGTATGACCGAGTCATCCAGTTCGGTCACACCGAGTTCACTAAGTTGATCTAGGTTTTTCATCTCAGTGCAACTGATTTCCACATTTCGGTCACACCGAGTTGCAGTAACCGCTTGCGATTTTGCATCTCAATGCCACCGAGTTGTTCCACTCGGTCACACCGACAGGGTCGGGAAATATATACCCACGGGTGAGATTTTGGAAATTTCTTCAAACTCGTCAGCCCGTGTGTGTGTCCTGCTCTGCCTCCTCGGGTCTCCGGATCATCTCCTCACCGCCAGCGACCTCCCGCCGCTGGTTTCCATCGCTGTCAATGGAAATCTGCTCCGCCGTTGTCGCCGTAGCGAACTCCCGCCGAACTAGGGTATGGGTTCGACTCTATGTGCTATTCCTTTAACTCTTATTCATATCATATTGCTTTGCCATGATCTTTGGCACGTATGCAAACGATCTATCCACTGAAAACATCCTTAGATTAGATTTGATCTGAAAATTTAGGGTTAGGTCTCTGCTGAACTCATCTCGGACTGACCGAGTTGTAGAAATCGGTCTCACCGATTTGGCTTAGGCCATTGCACATGCGTTTTTCGGTCTGACCGAAAACTGCAAATCGGTGTGACCGAATTCGATTCTCTATGAAACCCTAGCAATCTCGGTGCCACCGAACTGTGACTGGGTCTGACCGAGTTCACTAGTTTAGGTTCCAAAAGTTGCTTCGGTATCACCGAGTTTAACAATTCGGTAGCTCCGAAATGCTTTCTGTGGATAACTAAAACTAAGTTTTTAAGTCATCTATTTTGCAAAAACTCTGCACTTTGTGACCAAGATGTCTGACCAAAGTGACAGTCAGAACACATCAGAGGAACAAGTGCAATTGAGTGAGGGTTCAGATCCCTCAAGCTGCTACGATGATGGCAGTAGAAGCACACCTAGCAACTTGCCCAAAGCAGCCACCAGAACCAGGAAGAAGAGAACCTCAGAATCTGAGGACAAGGACTATGTGGCTGCTGAGGATGAAGCTACATCAAAGAAGAAGATGCTGAAGAAGGAGTATTGCACAGCTGCTGCAACAAAGCCAGGCTTGAACAAGAAGGCACTGTTGGGGAACGTAGCTGTTGGGGAAGGTTGCAGAAATTAAATTTTTTCCTACGGTTTCACCAAGATCTATCTATGAGTTCATCTAAGCAACGAGTCAAGAGAGAGAGTTTGCATCTACATACCACTTGTAGATCGAGTGCAGGCGTTCGAGGAGTGGTGATGATGGAGTCGTTCCCAGCGTGATTCCGATCACCGATGACCAAGTGCTGAGCGGACAGCACCTCCGCGTTCAACACACGTGCGGGACGATGGCGTCTCCTCCGTCTTGATTCAGCAAGGATGAAGGAGAGGTTGAGAAGACAACACCAATGGCAGCCTGACGGCGTGGTGCGGTTGGTCTGGCAGTTCTCGGCGGGGCTTCGCCAAGCTTCGCGTGGAGAAAGAGAGGTGTTGGGGAGGGAGGGCTGCGCCTTCAATCATGTGTGCAGCCCTCCCCCACCCCTCTATTTATAGGAGGAGAGGGCAGGGGCCGGCCATCGAGGGGAACCCTAGATGGGGCGGCGGCCAAGGGAGGAGGAGAGGGTGGCTTGCCCCCAAGCTGGGCGCCCCTTTGGGTTGCCCTCCCATGCCCTAGCCGCATGGGCCTAGGTGGGGGCGCGCCCAGCCACCAGGGGCTGGCTCCCTCTCCACTTAGCCCATGTGGCCCCCGGGAGGGTGGCCCCTCCAGTGGACCTCCGGAACTCTCCCGGTGGCCCCGGTACATTACCGGTATACCCCCGAAACTTTCCGGAGTCCGTTTAACCACTTTCCATATATAAATCTTTACCTCCGGATCATTCCAGAACTCCTCGTGACGTCCGAGATCTCATCCGGGACTCCGAACAACATTCGGTAATCACATACTTGTCTTCCTAATAACCCTAGTGTCACCGAACCTTAAGTGTGTAGACCCTACGGGTTCGGGAGACATGCAGACATGACCGAGACGATCTCAGGTCAATAACCAACAACGGGATCTGGATACCCATGTTGGCTCCCACATGTTCCTCGATGTTGTCATCGGATGAACCACGATGTCAAGGGTTCAAGCAACCCCGATTCTATTCCTTTTGTCAGTCGGTATGTTACTTGCCCGAGACTCGATCGTTGGTATCCCAATACCTCGTTTAGTCTCGTTACCGGCAAGTCACTTTACTCGTACCATAATGCATGATTCCGTGACCAGACACTTGATCACTTTGAGCTCAATATGATGATGCACTACCGAGTGGGCCCAGTGATACCTCTCCGTCATACGGAGTGACAAATCCTGTCTCGATCCGTGTCAACCCAATGACACTTTCGGAGATACCTAATGCACCTTTATAGTCACCCGATTCGTTGTGGCGTTTGGTACACCAAAGCATTCTTACGGTATCCGGAGTTACGATCTCAAGGTCTAAGGAAGAGATACTTGACATTGGAAAAGCTCTAGCAAAACGAACTACGATCTTGTGCTATGCTTAGGATTGGGTCTTGTCCATCCGTCATTCTCCTAATGGCGTGATCCGTTATCAATGACATCGATGTCCATAGTCGAAAACCATGACTATCTGTCAACCAACGAGCTAGTCAACTAGAGGCTCACTAGGGACGTATTGTGGTCTATGTATTCACATGTGTATCACGATTTCCGTGTAATCTGATTATAGCATGAATAAAGACAATTATCATGAACAAGGAAATATAATAATAATGCTTTTATTATTGCCTCTAGGGCATATTTCCAACAGTCTCCCACTTGCACTAGAGTCAATAATCTAGTTTACATTGTGATGAATCGAACACCCATAGAGTTACGGTGTTGATCATGTTTTGCCCATGGAAGAGGTTTAGTCAGCGGATCTGCGACATTCAGATCCGTATGCACTTTACAAATTTCTATATCTCCATCTGAACATTTTCACGGATGGAGTTGAGCGACGCTTGATGTGCTCTGGTCTTCTTGTGAAACCTGGGCTCCTTGGCAAGTGCAATAGCTCGGTGTTGTCACATAAGAGTTTGATTGGCCCCGACGCATTGGGTATGACTCCTAGGTCGGTGATGAACTCCTTCACCCAAATTGCTTCATCGCTGCCTCCGAGGCTGCCATGTACTCCGCTTCACATGTAGATCCCGCCACAACGCTTTGCTTGCAGCTGCACCAGCTTCTTGCTCCACCATTCAACATATACACGTATCCGGTTTGTGACTTAGAGTCATCGGATCTGTGTCGAAGCTAAGCGTCGGCGTAACCCTTCTGACGAGCTCTTCGTCACCTCCATAAACGAAAACATGTCCTTTGTCCTTTTCGGTACTTTAGGATATTCTTGCCCGCTGTCCGGTGTTCCTTGCGGGATTACTTTGATACCTTCCTACCAAACTTACGGCAAGGTTTACATCAGGTATGGTACACAGCATGGCATACATAATAGATCCTATGGCTGAGGCATAGGGATGACACTCATCTCTTCTTTATCTTTTGCCGTGGTCGGGCATTGAGCGAGCTCAATCTCACACCTTGCAATACAGGCAAGAACCCTTCTTGGACTGATCCATTTTGAACTTCTTCAAAATCTTATCAAGGTATGTGCTTTGTGAAAGACCTATGAGGCGTCTCGATCTATCTCTATAGATCTTGATGCCTAATATATAAGCAGCTTCTCCAAGGTCCTTCATTGAAAACACTTGTTCAAGTAGGCCTTAATGCTGTCCAAGAATTCTATATCATTTCCCATCAAAAGTATGTCATCTACATATAATATGAGAAATGCTCTGAGCTCCCACTCACTTTCTTGTAAACGCAGGCTTCTCCATAAGTCTCATAAACTAAACGCTTTGATCATCTCATCAAAGCGAATGTTCCAACTCGAGATGCTTGCACCAGCCCATAAATGGATCGCTGGAGCTTGCAAACTTTGTCGACATTCTTAGGATCGACAAAACCCTCCGGCTACATCATATACAACTCTTCCTTAAGATATCCGTTAAGGAACGCTGTTTTGGCGTCCATCTGCCATATCTCATAATCATAGTATGCGGCAATTGCTAACATGATTGGACGGACTTAAGCTTCGCTACGGAGAGAAAGTCTCATCGTAGTCAATCCCTTGAACTTGCCGATAACCCTTAGCGATAAGTCGAGCTTTATAGATGGTGACATTACCATCCGCGTCCGTCTTCTTCTTAAAGATCCATTTGTTTTCTATCGCTCGCCGATCATCGAACAAGTCGGTCAAAGTCCACACTTTGTTTTCATACATGGATTCTATCTCGGACTTCATGGCTTCTAGCCATTTGTTGGAATCTGGGCCCGCCATCGCTTCTTCATAGTTCGAAGGTTCACCGTTGTCTAACAACATGATTTCCAGGACAGGGTTGCCGTACCACTCTGGTGCGGAACGTGTCCTAGTAGACCTCTGAAGTTCAAGAGCAACTTGATCCGAAGTACCTTGATCATCATCATGAATTTCCTCTTCGGTTGGTGTAGGCATCACAGAACATTTTCTGAGCTGTACTACTATCCTGTTCAAGAGGTAGTACTTCATCGCGTTCTACTTTCCTCCCACTTACTTCTTTCGAGAGAAACTCTTTTCCGAAAGGATCCGTTCTTGGCAACAAAGATCTTGCCCTCGGATCTTAAGTAGAAGGTATACCCTACGGTTTCCTTAGGGTATCCTATGAAGACGCATTTTCCGACTTGGGTTCGAGCTTTTCAGGTTGAAGTTTCTTGACATAAGCATCGCATCCCCAAACTTTTAGAAACGACAGCTTAGGTTTCTTCCCAAACCATAATTCATACGGTGTCGTCTCAACGGACTTAGGCGGTGCCCTATTTAAAGTGAATGTAGCTGTCTCTAGGCGTATCCCCAAAATGATAGCGGTAAATCAGTAAGAGACATCATAGACCGCACCATATCCAATAGAGTGCGATTACGATGTTCGGACACACCGTTCTGTTGAGGTGTTCGGTGGCGTGAGTTGTGAAACGATTCCACATTTTCTTAAGTGTGTACCAAATTCGTGACTTAAATATTCTCCTCCACGATCTGATCGTAAGAATTTTATCTTTTGGTCACGTTGATTCTCTACTTCATTCTGAAATTCCTTGAACCTTTCAAAGGTCTCGGACTTGTGTTTCATCAAGTAGACATACCCATATCTACTCAAGTCATCTGTGAGAGTGAGAACATAACGATATCCTCCATGAGCCTCAACGCTCATTGGACCGCACACATCGGTATGTATGATTTCCAACAAGTTGGTTGCTCGCTCCATTGTTCCGAGAACGGAGTCTTGGTCATCTTGCCCATGAGGCATGGTTCGCATGTGTCAAATGATTCATAATCAAGAGACTCCAAAAGTCCATCGGCATGGAGCTTCTTCATGCGCTTTACACCAATGTGACCAAGGCGGCGATGCCACAAGTATGTGGGACTATCGTTATCAACTTTACATCTTTTGGTATTCACGCTATGAATATGTGTAACACTACGCTCGAGATTCATTAAGAATAAACCATTGACCATCGAGCATGACCATAATACATATCTCTCATATAAATAGAACAACCATTATTCTCGGTTTAAATGAGTAGCCATCTCGCATTAAACGAGATCCGGATACAATATTCATGCTCAAAGTTGGCACCAAATAACAATTATTAAGGTTCAAAACTAATCCCGTAGGTAAATGTAGAGGTAGCGTGCGGCGGCGATCACATCGACTCTGGAACCATTCCCGACGCGCGCCGTCACCTCGTCCTTCGCCAGATCTCCGCTTATTCTGCAGCTCCTTTGGTGTTGCCGGCCTTCTTATCCGCTAAGTATTTGGGGCAGTTCCGCTTCGATGACCCTTCCCTTGCAATAAAAGCACTCAGATCTCGGGCTTGGGTCCATTCTTTGACTTCTTCCGGCAACTTGCTTGCAGGCGCGGCAACCTCCTTGCCGTCCTTCTTAAAGTTCTTCTTACCCTTGCCCTTCTTGAACTTAGTGGTCTTATTGACCATCAACACTTGATGTTCTTTCTTGATTTCAACCTCGGCTGACTTCAGCATAGAGAATACTTCAGGAATGGTCTTTACCATCCCCTGCATATTGTAGTTCATCACAAAGCTCTTGTAGCTTGGTGGGAGCGACTGGAGGATTCTGCCAATGACCGCCTCATCGGGGAGGTTAATATTCAGCTGGGTCATACGGTTGTGCAACCCGCACATCTTGAGAATGTGCTCCTTGACGTAACTATTTTCCTCCATCTTACAACTATAGAACTTGTTGGAGATGTCATATCTCTCGACCGGGCGTGAGCTTGGAAAACCAGTTTCAGCTCCTCGAACATCTCATATGCTCCGTGATGCTCAAAACGCTTTTGGAGCCCCGGTTCTAAGCTGTAAAGCATGCCGCACTGAGCGAGGGAGTAATCATCAGTACGTGCCTGCCAAACGTTCAAATCGTCTTGCAGTGCTGGGAGAGCAGGTGGGTCACCTAACGGTGCTTCTAGGACATATGCCTTCTTGGCAGCTATGAGGATGATCCTCAGGTTCCGGACCCATCCGTATAGTTGCTGCCATCATCTTTCAGCTTGGTTTTCTCTAGGAGCGCGTTGAAGTTCATGTTGACATGGCGTTGGCCATTTGATCTACAAGACATATCATTCAAAAGTTTTTAGACTAAGTTCATGATAATCAAGTTCATCTAATCAAATTATTTCAATGAACTCCCACTCAGATTAGACATCCCTCTAGTCATCTAAGTGTTACACGATCCGAGTCGACTAGGCCGTGTCCGATCATCACGTGAGACGGACTAGTCATCGTCGGTGAACATTCTCATGTTGATCGTATCTTCTATACGACTCGTGTTTGACCTTTCGGTCTCCGTGTTCCGAGGCCATGTATGTACATGCTAGGCTCGTCAAGTTTAACCCTAAGTGTTTTGCGTGTGTAAATCTATCTTACACCCGTTGTATGTGAACGTAAGAGTCCATCACACCCGATCATCACGTGGTGCTTAGAAGCGACGAACTTTAGCAACGGTGCACAGTTAAGGGAGAACACTTCTTGAAATTGTTGTAAGGGATCATCTTATTTACTACCGTCGTTCTAAGTAAACAAGATGTATAAACATAATAAACATCACATGCAATTATATAGTAGTGACATGATATGGCCAATATCATAAAACTCCATTGATCTCCATCTTGGGCTCCATGATCATCTTGTCATCGGCATGGCACCATGATCTCCATCATCATGATCTCCATCATCGTGCCTCCATGAAGTTGTCCGCCAGCGACTACTTCTACTACTATGGCTAAACACGTTTTAGCAATAAAGTAAAGTAGGTTACATGGCTTTCTTCAATGACTCGCAGTCATACAAAAATAAAGACAACTCCTATGGCTCCTGCGGTTGTCATACTCATCGACATGCAAGTCGTGATTCCTATTACAAGAACATGATCTCATACATCACAACATGTCATTCATCATTCATCACAACTTGGCCATATCACATCACATGACAATTGCTGCAAAAACAAGTTAGGCGTCCTCTAATTGTTGTTGCATCTTTTACGTGGCTGCAATTGGGTTCTAGCAAGAACGTTTTCTTACCTACGAATAACCACAACGTGATCTTGTCAACTTCTATTTACCCTTCATAAGGACCCTTTTCATCGAATCCGCTCCAACTAAAGTAGGAGAGCGGACACCCGCCAGCCACCTTATGCAACTAGTGCATGTTAGTCGGTGGAACCGGTCTCACGTAAGCGTCACGTAAGGTTGGTCGGGATGCTTCATCCCACAATACCGTGGAAGCAAGATAAGATTAGTAGCGGCAAGTAAGTTGACAAGATCCACGCCCACAACTATATTGTGTTCTACTCGTGCAATAGAGAACTACGCATAGACCTAGCTCGATACCCTTTGTTGGGGAGCGTTGCAGAAAATTAAAATTTTTCCTACGGTTTCACCAAGATCTATCTATGAGTTCATCTAAGCAACGAGTCAAGAGAGAGTTTGCATCTACATACCACTTGTAGATCGAGTGCGGAAGCGTTCGAGGGAGTGGTGATGATGGAGTCGTTCCCAGCGTGATTCCGATCACCGATGACCAAGTGCTGAGCGGACAGCACCTCCGCGTTCAACACACGTGCGGGGGACGATGGCGTCTCCTCCGTCTTGATCCAGCAAGGATGAAGGAGAGGTTGAGGAAGACAACACCAATGGAAGCACGACGGCGTGGTGCGGTTGGTGCGGCAGTTCTCGGCAGGGCTTCGCCAAGCTTCGCGTGGAGAAAGAGAGGTGTTGGGGAGGGAGGGCTGCGCCTTCAATCGTGTGTGCAGCCCTCCCCACCCCTCTATTTATAGGAGGAGAGGGCAGGGGGCCGGCCATCTGGGGAACCCTAGATGGGGCGGCGACAAAGGGAGGAGGAGAGGGTGGCTTGCCCCCAAGCTAGGGCGCCCCTTTAGGATTTCCTCCCATGCCCTAGCCGCATGGGCCTAGGTGGGGGCGCGCCCAGCCACCAAGGGCTGGCTCCCTCTCCCACTTAGCCCATGTGCCCCGGGGGGGTGACCCCTCCGGTGGACCTCCGAACTCTCCGGTGGCCCGATACATTACAGTATACCCCGAAACTTTCCGAGTCCGTTTAACCACTTTCCATATATAAATCTTTACCTCCGGATCATTCCGGAACTCCTCGTGGCGTCCGGGATCTCATCCGGGACTCGAACAACATTCGTAATCACATACTTGTCTTCCTAATAACCCTAAGCGTCCACCGAACCTTAAGTGTGTAGACCCTACGGGTTGGGAGACATCTGAACATGACCGAGGCGATCTCGGTGAATAACCAACAGCGGGATCTGGATACCCATGTTGGCTCCCACATGTTCCTAGATGTTGTCATCGGATGAACCACGATGTCAAGGGTTCAAGCAACCCGTATTCTATTCCCTTTGTCGATCGGTATGTTACTTGCACGAGACTCGATCGTCGGTATCCCAATACCTCGTTTAGTCTCGTTACTGGCAAGTCACTTTACTCGTACCGTAATGCATGATCCCGTGACCAGACACTTGATCACTTTGAGCTCAATATGATGATGCACTACCGAGTGGGCCCAGTGATACCTCTCCGTCATACGGAGTGACAAATCCGTCTCGATCCGTGTCAACCCAATGACACTTTCGGAGATACCTGTAATGCACCTTTATAGTCACCCATTTACGTTGTGACGTTTGGTACACCAAAGCATTCTTACGGTATCCGGGAGTTACACGATCTCAAGGTCTAAGGAAGAGATACTTGACATTGGAAAATCTCTAGCAAAACGAACTACGATCTTGTGCTATGCTTAGGATTGGGTCTTGTCCATCACGTCATTCTCCTAATGGCGTGATCCCGTTATCAATGACATCGATGTCCATAGTCGGAAACCATGACTATCTGTCAACCAACGAGCTAGTCAACTAGAGGCTCACTAGGGACGTATTGTGGTCTATGTATTCACACGTGTATCACGATTTCCGTATGATAAAGTTATAGCATGAATAAAAGACAATTATCATGAACAAGGAAATATAATAATAATGCTTTTATTATTGCCTCTAGGGCATATTTCCAACAGTAGCAATAATTCAAAATTTTCCTACGTGTCACCAAGATCAATCTAGGAGATGCTAGCAACGAGAGAGAGGGAGTGCATCTTCATACCCTTGAAGATTGCTAAGCGGAAGCATTACAAGAACGTGGTTGATGGATTCGTACTCACGGCGATTCAAATCGCGGATGATCCGATCTAGCGCCGAACGGACGGCGCCTCCGCGTTCAACACACGTACAACCCGGGGACGTCTCCTCCTTCTTGATCCAGCAAAGGGAGAGGAGAAGTTGAGGGAGAACTCCGGCAACACGACGGCGTGGTGGTGGAGCTTGTGGTATTCTGCAGGGCTTCACTAAGCTCTTACAGAGGAGAAGGAATAGTTGGAGGAGGGAGGGGCTGTGCCAGGGAAGGGGTGCGGCTGCCCCCTCTCTCCCTCACTATATATATAGGGTGAAGGGGGTTGGAGGAGGCACCCTAGGGTTCCCTAGGGGAGGGGTGGAAGCCACAGGGGAAACCCTTGATGGGTTTGGGCGCCCCCACCCCTAGGAAACTTGCCCCCAAAGCCGGGAGGGGTGGCTACCCAAGGGGAGGCGCCCCCACCTCTCCAGTTACGTGAGATGGGGTGGGAGGGGCGCACAACCCCTTAGGGGTCTGATGTGCCCCCTCCCCTTGGCCCATAAGGCCCCCCAACGCTTGTCGGGGCTTCCGAAACACCTTTCGGTCATGCTGGTTGTCACCCGGTACTCCCAGGACCATTCCGGAGTTCCTCGTCACGTCCTGGATCTCATCCGGGACTCCAAACAACCTTCGGTAACCACATACTATTTCCCATAACAACTCTAGCTTCACCGAACCTTAAGTGTGTAGACCCTACGAGTTCGGGAACCATGCAGACATGACAGAGACGTTCTCCGGCAAATAACCAACAGCGGGATCTGGATACCCATGTTGGCTCCCACATGTTCCACGATGATCTCATTAGATGAACCACGATGTCGGGGATTCAATCAATCCTGTATTCAATTCCTTTTGTCTATCGGTATGTTACTTGCCCGAGATTCGATCGTCGGTATCCCCATACCTCGTTCAATCTTGTTACCGGCAAGTCTCTTTACTTGTTTCGTAAAGCATGATCCCGTGGCTAACTCCTTAGTCACGTTGAGCTCATTACGATGATGCATTACCGACTGGACCTAGAGATACCTCTTCGTCATACGGAGTGACAAATCCCAGTCTCGATTCATGCCAACCCGACAGACACTTTCGGAGATACATGTAGTGCACCTTTATAGTCACCCAGTTACGTTGGGACATTTGATACACCCAAAGCACTCCTACGGTATCCGGGAGTTGCACAATCTCATGGTCTAAGGAAATGATACTTGACATTAGAAAAGCTCTAGCAAACGAACTACACGATCTTGTGCTATGCTTAGGATTGGGTCTTGTCCATCACATCATTCTCCTAATGATGTGATCCCGTTATCAATGACATCCAATGTCCATGGTCAGGAAACCATAACCATCTATTGATCAACGAGCTAGTCAACTAGAGGCTTACTAGGGACATGTTGTAGTCTATGTATTCACACATGTATTACGGTTTCCAGTTAATACAATTATAGCATGAACAATAGACAATTATCATGAACAAGGAAATACAATAATAACCATTTTATTATTGCCTCTAGGGCATATTTCCAACAGTCTCCCACTTGCACTAGAGTCAATAATCTAGTTCACATCACTATGTGATTGTAATGAATCCAACACCCATGGGGTTTGTTCATATCTCGCTTGTGAGAGAGGTTATTAGTCAACGGGTCTGAACCTTTCAGATTCGTGTGTGATTTACAAATCTCTATGTCATCTTGTAGATGCAGCTACCACGCGCTATTTGGAGCTATTCTAAATAACTGCTCTACTATATGAATCCGGTTTACTACTCAGAGTCATCCAGATTAGTGTCAAAGTTTGCATCGATGTAACCCTTTAGGACGAACTCTTTTACCACCTCCATAATCGAGAAAATTCCTCAGTCCACTAGTTACTAAGAATAAATTTGACCACTGTCCTGTGATCCATTCCTGGATCAGTCTTGTACCCCTTGACTGACTCATGGCAAGGCACACTTCAGGTGCGGTACACATCATAGCATATTGTAGAGCCAACGTCTAAAGCATAGGGGACGACCTTCGTCCTTTCTCTCTCTTCTGCCGTGGTCAGGTCTTGAGTCTTACTCAATACTCACACCTTATAACACAGCCAAGAACTCCTTCTTTGCCGATCTATTTTGAACTCCTTCAAAATCTTGTCACTGTATGTGTTCATTTGAAAGTACTATTAAGCGTTTTTGATCGATCCTTAGATCTTGATGCTCAATGTTCAAGTAGCTTAATCTAGGTATTCCATTGAAAAACACTTTTCAAATAACCCTATATGCTTTCTAGAAATTCTACATCATTTCTGATCAACAATATGTTAACAACATATACTCATCAGAAATTCTATAGTGCTCCCACTCACTTCTTTGGAAATACAAGTTTCTCATAAACTTTGTATAAACCCAAAATCTTTGATCATCTCATCAAAGCATACATTCCAATTCTGAGATGCTTACTCCAGTCCTTAGAAGGATTGATGGAGCTTTGCATACTTGTTAGCATCTTTCAGGATTGACAAAACCTTCTGGTTGTATCACATAAAACCTTTCCTCAAAAATCATCGAGGAAACAATGTTTTGACATCCTATCTGCAAGATTTCATAAATAATGCAGTAACTGCTAATATAATTCTAATAGACTCTTAGCATCGCTACGAGTGAGAAATTCTTATCGTAGTCAACTCCTTGAACTTGTCGGAAAACATCTTAACGACAAGTCGAGCTTTCTTAATGGTGATACTTACCATCATTGTCCGTCTTCCTTTTAAAATCCATCTTTACCCAACAGCCTTACGACCATCAAGTAGTTCTTCCAAAGCCTATACTTTGTTTTCATACCTGGATCCTCTCGGATTTTATGGCCTCGCGCCATTCGTCGGAATCCGGGCCCACCTTCGCTTCTCCATAGCTTGTAGGTTCATTGTTGTCTATCAACATGACTTCCAAGACATGATTACCATACCACTCTGAAGTAGTACGCATCCTTGTTGAACTGCGAGGTTTGGTCGTGACTTGATCCGAAGTTTCATGATCACTATTATCAGCTTCCACTTCAATTGGTGTAGGCGCCACAGGAACAACTTCCTGTGCCCTGCTACACACTAGTTGGAGTGACGGTTCAATAACCTCATCAAGTCTCCACCATCCTCCCACTCAATTCTTTTGAGAGAAACTTTTCCTCGAGAAAGGACCCGTTTCTAGAAACAATCACTTTTGCTTCCGGATCTAAAATAGGAGGTATACCCAACTGTTTTGGGTGTCCTATGAAGATGCATTTATCCGCTTTGGGTTCGAGCTTATCTGGCTAAAACTTTTCACATAAGCGTCGCCGCCCCAAACTTTTAAGAAACGACAACTTAGGTTTCTCAAAACCATAGTTCATACGGTGTCATCTCAATGGAATTACGTGGTGCCCTATTTAAAGTGAATGCGGTTGTCTCTAATGCCTAACCCATAAACGATAGTGGTAATTCGATAAGAGACATCATGGTATGCACCACATCCAATAGGGTGCAGTTATGATGTTCGGACACACCATCACACTATGGTGTTCTAGGCGGTATTAGTTGTGAAACAATTTCCACAATGTATTAATTGTGTACCAAACTCGTAACTCAGATATTTATCTCTATGATCATATCACAGACATTTTATCCTCTTGTCATGACGATCTTCAACTTCACTCTGAAATTACTTGAACCTTTTAATAATTCAGACTCGTGTTTCATCAAGTAAATACACTTAGAATCTACTCAAATTATCTGTGAAGTAAGGGCATAACGATATTCACTGCATGCCTCTGCACTCATTGGATTGCACACATCAAATGTTTTACTTCCAAGAAGTTTCTCTCTTGTTTCATCTCACTGAAAACGAGGTCTTTGAGTCATCTTGCCCATGTGGTATGATTTGCATGTCTCAAAGTGATTCAAAATCAAGTGAGTCCAAACGATCCATCTGCATGGAGCTTCTTCACGCGTATATACCAATAGACATGGTTTGCATGTCTCAAACTTTTCAGAAAACGAGTGAGTCCAAAGATCCATCAACTTGGAGCTTCTTCATGCGTTTTACACCAATATGACTCAAATGGAAGTGCCACAAGTAGGTGGTACTATCATTACTATCTTATATCTTTTGGCATGAACATGTGTATCACTACAATCGAGATTCGATAAACCATTCATTTTAGGTGCAAGACCATTGAAGGTATTATTCAAATAAACAGAGTAACCATAATTCTCCTTAAATGAATAACCGTATTGTGATAAACATAATCCAATCATGTCTATGCTCAATGCAAACACCAAATAACAATTATTGAGGTTTAACACCAATCCCGATGGTAGAGGGAGCATGCGATGTTTGATCACATCAACCTTGGAAACACTTCCAACACATATCGTCATCTCACCTTTAGCTAGTCTCCGTTTATTCCGAAGCCTTTTATTTTGAGTTACTAACACTTAGCAACCGAACCGGTATCTAATACCCTGGTGCTACTAGGAGTACTAGTAAAGTACACATTAATATAATGTATATCCAATATACTTACATCGACCTTGCCAGCCTTCTCATCTACCAAGTATCTAGGGTAGTTCGCTCAATGACCGTTCCCTCATTACAGAAGCACTTAGTCTCAGGTTTGGGTTCAACCTTGGGTTTCTTCATTAGAGCAGCAACTGATTTGCCGTTTCATGAAGTATCCCTTCTTGCCCTTGCCCTTCTTGAAACTAGTGGTTTTACTAACCATCAACAATTGATGCTCCTACTTGATTTCTATTTTCGCGGTGTCAAACATCGCGAATAGCTCAAGAATCATCATATCTACCCCTGATATGTTATAGTTCATCACGAAGCTCTAGTAGCTTGGTGGCAGTGGCTTTGGAGAACCATCACTATCTCATCTGGAAGATTAACTCCCACTCGATTCAAGCGATTGTAGTACTCGGACAATCTGAGCACATGCTCAACGATTGAGCTTTTCTCCCTTAGTTTGCAGGCTTAAGAAACTTGTCAGAGGTCTCATACCTCTTGACGTGGGCACTAGTCTGAAATCCCAGTTTCAGTATTTGGAACATCTCATATTTTCTGCAACGTTTCAAAAACGTCTTTGGTGCCACAATTTTAAACCGTTAGCATTACGCACTGAACCATCACGTAGTCATCAAAACGTGTATGTCAGATGTTTCTCAACATCTACAGACGACGCTCGAGGTTCAGCACACCGAGCGGTGCATTAAGGACGTAAGCCTTCTGCGCAGCAATGAGGATAATCCTCAGTTTATGGACCCAGTCCGCATAATTTCTACTATCAACTTTCAACTCAATATTCTCTAGGAACAAATCTTAAACAGTAGAACTAAAGCGTAAGCTACAACATAATTTGCAAAGACCTTTTGACTATGTTCATGATAATTAGGTTCATCTGATTATTTAATGAACTCCCACTTAGATAGACATCCCTTTAGTCATCTAAGTGATACATGATCCGAGTCAACTAGGTCGTGTCCGATCATCACGTGAGACAGACTAGTCATCATCTGTGAACATCTTCATGTTGATCGTATCTACTATACGACTCATGTTCGACCTTTCGGTCTCTTGTGTTCCGAGGCCATGTCTGTACATGCTAGGCTCGTCAAGTCAACCGAAGTGTTTCGCATGTGTAAATTTGGCTTACACCCGTTGTATGCGAACGTTAGAATCTATCACAGCCGATCATCACGTGGTGCTTCGAAACAACAAACCTTCGCAACGGTGCCCAGTTAGGGGGAACACTTTCTTGAAATTTTTAGTGAGGGATCATCTTATTTATGCTACCGTCGTTATAAGCAAATAAGATGTAAACATGACAAACATCACATGCAAATCATAAAGTGACATGATATGGCCAATATCATTTTGCGGCTTTGATCTTCATCTTTGAGGTGCGGCATGATCACCTTCTTCACCGACATGACACCATGATCTCCATCATCATGATCCCCATCATCGTGTCTTCGTGAAGTTGTCTCACCAACTATTACTTCTACTACTATGGCTAACGATTAGCAATATAGTAAAGTAATTACATGGCGTTTTCAATGACACACAGGTCATACAATAAATTAAGACAACTCCTATGGCTCCTGCCAGTTGTCATACTCATCGACATGCAAGTCGTGATTCCTATTACAAGAACATGATCAATCTCATACATCACATATATCATTCATCAGATTCTTTTGGCCATATCACATCACATAGCATACCCTGCAAAAACAAGTTAGACGTCCTCTAATTGTTGTTGCATGTTTTACGTGGCTGCTATGGGTTTCTAGCAAGAACGTTTCTTACCTAAGCAGAAGCCTCAACGGTGATATTCCAATTGCTATTTATCCTTCATAAGGACCCTCTTCATCGAATCCGATACGACTAAAGTGGGAGAGACAGACACCCGCTAGCCACCTTATGCATCAAGTGCATGTCAGTCGGTGGAACCTCTCTCACGTAAGAGTACGTATAAGGTCGGCCCGGGCCGCTTCATCCCACAATGCCGCCGAATCAAGATAAGACTAGTAACGGTAAGCAAATTGAACAAATCATCGCCCACATCTACTTTGTGTTCTACTCGTGCATAGAATCTACGCATAGACCTAGCTCATGATGCCACTGTTGGGGAACATAGAAATAATTCAAAATTTTCCTACGTGTCACCAAGATCAATCTAGGAGATGCTAGAAATGAGAGAGAGGGAGTGCATATTCATACCCTTGAAGATCGCTAAGCAGAAGCGTTACAAGAACGCGGTTGATGGAGTCATACTCGCGGCGATTCAAATCGCAGATGATCCGATCTAGCACCGAATGGACGGCGCCTCCGCGTTCAACACACGTACAGCCCGGGGACGTCTCCTCCTTCTTGGTCCATCAAGGGGAGAGGAGAAGTTGGGGGAGAACTCCGGCAGCACGACGGCGTGGTGGTGGAGCTTGTGGTATTCCTGCAGGGCTTCGCTAAGCTCTTACGGAGGAGAAGGAAAAGTTGGAGGAGGGAGGGGCTGCGCCAGGGAAGGGGTGCGGCTGCCCTCTCTCTCCCTCACTATATATAGGGGGAAGGGGGTTGGAGGAGGCACCCTAGGGTTCCCTAGGCGAGGGGTGGCGACCACAGGGGAAACCCTAGATGGGTTTGGGCGCCCCCACCCCTAGGAAACTTGCCCCCCAAGCCGGGAGGGGTGGCTGCCCTAGGGGTGGGAGGGGCGCACAGCCCCTTAGTGGGCTGATGTGCCCCCTCCCCTTGGCCCATAAGGCCCCCCAACACTTGCCGGGGCCTCCGAAACACCTTTCGATCACGCTGGTCGTCACCCGGTACTCCCAGAACAATTCCGGACTCCAATACCCTTCGTCCAATATATCGATCTTCACCTCCGGACCATTTCGGAGTTCCTCGTCACGTCCGGGATCTCATCCGGGACTCTGAACAACCTTCGGTAACCACATACTATTTCCCATAACAACTCTAGCATCACCGAACCTTAAGTGTGTAGACCCTACGGGTTCGGGAACCATGCAGACATGACCGAGATGTTCTCCGGCCAATAACCAACAGCGGGATATGGATACCCATGTTGGCTCCCACATGTTCCAGGATGATCTCGTCGGATGAACCATGATGTCGGGCATTCAATCAATTCCCGTATTCAATTCCCTTTGTCTATCGGTATGTTACTTGCCCGAGATTCGATCGTCGGTATCCCCATACCTCGTTCAATCTTGTTACCGGCAAGTCTCTTTACTCGTTCCGTAACGCATGATCCCATGGCTAACTCCTTAGTCACGCTGAGCTCATTATGATGATGCATTACCGAGTGGGCCCAGAGATACCTCCACTACAAAAAAATACACTTCCGTGATGATACGTGTTTGTCACAGTAGGTCGCGTTTTTTGTCATGCATGTACATCCATGACAAGTTTATGACAGAATCAAGATAGTCATACCTGTGCTGTCGTAGAAATGTTCCATGACATTACGAAAATTATCATCACGGAAGTGTCCACTTCCATGACGATAAATCGCGCGTCACAGAAGTGCTTTCGTCAAGGGTGACCGACACGTGGCATCCACCGTGACGGAACGTCGTTAAGCTATCGGGTCGGGTTTTGGATCCGATAACCCGTTAACAGCCCCGACCAATGGGGATTTTCCATGTGTAAAATCATCATTGGCTGGAGGAAACACGTGTCGGCTCATCGTTGGGACAGATGTCATCCACTCATTAGACAGAAGGCGCCTATGATACATCGACACATGGCACGGCCCATCAAGTTTAAATGGGCCAGCCCACCTAAAGGCCCACAAGATTTTGCAGACCATAATGGGCGGCCCACTAAAAACCCACGAGATTTTGCGGACCATAATGGGCTGGCCCACTAAAACCCACAAGATTTCGCGGGCCATAATAGGCGGCCGGTAAAGGCCCACAAGATTTTTGTGTGCCATAATGGGCCGGCCCAGGTAAAGGCACACAAAATTCTTGCGGATCATAATGGGCCGGCCCAGCTAAAGGCCCACGAGATTTCACCGACATTAATGGGCCGACCCAGCTGTAGGCCCACAAGATTTTGAGGACCCTAGTAGGCCGGCCCATTAACTGGCTGCCATGTTTTGGGCCAAATGTCGGCCCATATTTGATCCGGTCCATTAATGTCCTGCCACGTTCCGGGCCTAATAATGGCCCATATAAGATCCGGCCCGTTAAAAGCCTCCCACTTTCTGGGCCAAATCAAGGCCCAGATCGGGTCCGGCCCTTTAAGAGGCTTTGGGCTCAATTATGGCCCATATCAGATTCGGCCCGTTAACCGGGCGCTATGCTTTTGGGCCCACTTGCTAAAGCCCATTTAGTAATTCGACACGATATTAGTTTCGGCCTGTTAAGGCCGTTTAACATTTCGCCCTATATTAATTTCGGCTGTTAAAAGGCCGTCATATAGTTGGGCCTAACTACGGCCGGTTTGCATCCACACCGCTTTCGCGGTGGATATCCGATTGGGCCAAACAAGGACCGAGACAACTTTGGCCTGTTAAAAGCCCGTGAATTGATTCGCACAATCATGGGCCAGTCCATTTCGGCTGCTTTGCCGCCCGTGAGCTATTCGCACGCGTTCAGGCCCAACCTACTTCTCGGCCTCCTAAAGCCCATTGAGTTTTCTTGCGAAAAGAGGGTCAGGGGTTACTCGGCCTATTAAAGGCCCGAATCTATTAGTGCGCCAGTTTGACAGGGCCCATGATGCGGATCATACATCATGATTGCAAGACGGCCCGATTATGTACCGTAATTTTACGGTTTGGCCGGTTTACTGCGAAGACAGGATATATATACAGTAAAATAACTGCAGCATCGTGAATAAGAAAAAGCCTAGACTATACAATAAAGAAATTACGGCATATTACATCCACTGGGCATCCAAGTTCGCCACTATGATAATAAAGCACAAGCAGACAGCAAATTACATACACTGGGCATCAAAGATCACCACCAATGCAAATAAACACCCCGACAAAATAATTTACAAATGTATTCAGGGCGCGCTTGTCTCAAATGTGAGGAAATTTACAAACTTAGCCCCCGTTTCAAATTTCTACTACATCACAGCAACATTAGTCGGTTGGGGATAGGACGGTAATCTCGCATACACCGAATACTTCCCGATGAGAGTTTGTTTTTGGCGCCCACCGTCTATGAATATGAATTGGGGAGGGAGTCGATTTCAGCCGAGGACACATTGTGTTTTGGCGCCCACCGTGTATGAATCCGGGTGAGAGGCGGTTACGTCACGTTTGGGTGAAATTACAAACCTAACCCTATCGAAACCTATAGAAATCCATCAGATAGGCTTTGCGTGGCAGGGATAGGCAGTAGTGATTTCCATCTCACAGATTTTTGTTTCGAGCGGTTACTGCGACTTTCCCCGCTTCGTTCAAATTTTGCAGAGTGCATGTTTACCATGCCAACTCAATTCAAATCCCATTTGTATTCTACTAGCAAGAGGCCCATGCGTTGCATGGAACATCAAGATGCATTTATACGAGTTGTTTATCTTGTGGGAGACGAAGATGAACGAGGGAAGTCCTTATCTGCAAATGTGGAGAGGGGTGCGGGTATCTTTTAGCAAAATTGTCATAGTTTGCTTTCTATCCGTCAGATATAGATCAGACGGTCCATATTGCAGGATGGCAGGCACACCATCATCACCAAATTGGTTTTTTTTATAAGAGTAGAGATTTTTTTTCGGGCTGGATCCATTTTCAATTGGAATTACATTCTATATACATCATTTTTTATATATACTTCCAAAAGAACAACACCATTTATACATAAATATGGTTTACAAATGGCATGATCTCAGATTCATAAGGTTGTATCCATCAATTTGGATTTTCAAATATTTGAAACCACTTTATGTTGAAATCCAATGTATGCATTCCTCACTAACTGTCTCCAATTAATGTGTGTTTCATGCGTTTTTTTTTTAACTTCTCAAACATGTATAATGTGTTTCACACACGCAACATATAGTGTAATCCCGTTTAGACATTAATTGCATATAAACCATGCATTGTTTGTAATTGAAGAATCTATGGATCACCAATATTGATAAACTATATAACATTACACGTGTGCCCAAATTCAAATGAATATGCATGTTTGATACACCAATTTGCGTTATGACATTATCGATGTCGTGATCTCCAGTTTAAATATTTGAATCCCATTTAATCTGGATATTCGTCTCATATAGCTATCACTCATGCTTATATAGGACTATCTCTCTGGACCTATACGCGTTCATCGTCTCTCCGGTATCTCTCATGCTACCTGTATGTCGACAATGATCTTTTATCTTCGTAACACACTGATGGTACTCTCTCCCTCGACCTTCATCACTCTATCTCTCTCTAAGTTTATCTCGCTCCCTGTTATGTGTCTCTAACTATGATTCTCCATGTGGAATCTCTTTCTCTCACACAAACACAAAACTTTGTCTCCCGGGGTCTCATTTCTCTCTACTATTCCCATGTGTGCCACTCGACACCCCTCATCTGAGATGTCTTTCGCTCCTTAGATATGAGAACCTCGACTCTTCCTCTTCAATATCTCTTTCTCACACACAAACACAAACTCTGTCTCCCAGGGTCTCATATTTCTCCATTGTTCTCTTGTATGTCGCTCACACACACCCTCTCTCCCTAGAGATATCTTGCGTTCCCTCATATGTCTCTCTAGCTATCACTCTCGTTGTGAAATATCTTTCTCTCTCGCAGACACAAAACTCCGTCTCTCTAGATCTCATTTCTCTGATATATGTTTGTATGTGACTCACATGCACCCTCTCTCTATCTCTTCACACCCACACACATAACCCAGCCTTCTGATCCACTCGACTCCTATCTTTAACGCACACTAGCTAGCATCTTTATCTTTCTATTTATCTGTTTCTCCATCAACCTTCTTTCTCGCCCTCACTCTTGATTCCTATCACGCACACTACATATGTTTCTCTCTACATGCAGTCAAGTGCCCTCTCACACACATATATAACTTCACCCATTGAACCACCCGACGGTCATCTCCAACACGCAAACTAGCGGATGTCCCTCTAGCTAGCATCTCCATCTCTGTATATATCTGTAGTTTCTCCGTCAACATTTCTTTCTCGCACGGAGTCTTGCTTCCTATCACTGTGGGGACCCCGACTCATAAGTCGAGATCACCGAATGCACGTGTACAGTGATCCCAGAGATCAATGCTCACTGAACACACAGAAGCTGAATAACAAGAGTCTTACATCCATACATACCGTTTTACACAAGTAGGACCATTATGGTCAAGTATTGAGTGTAACATCGCAGCGGAAATCTTCAATAACAACTTGGACCCATGCCATCTGCCTTAACCCTACAGGCATTCTGACTGGGAAGTGTCCTAGCTCGCATGTTCGTCACCAAGGTACTCTTCATTATATCATGTTCTTTCATGCCTGGCCAATAAAATAACCAGTGGCAAGCTAATGAGTACTTTGAATGTACTCACAAGTAACCCATGATTTGGTTCAAGATACAACAATGCTTGACATAGGTAAATTTTTGCAGAAAGCTAGTTTTGAGTGCAATGACATGTTCAACAACTTGTAAGACATGCATCAGGAGAATTCAAGTAACCATGATGACAGGTTACAGATATCAATATAAATAGAGTGGGCATCAACCCAACTCAATCATGTCAAGTCCCTTGACTTGACCCAAGTAGTTCTCCCCGATATCCAAACACACACGCTGGCTTGTGAAGCTCTGGACGTAGTTTAAGCAGCACCGCGCAACTGTCCTTGACCGTGGATACGGCTATTCGAATAGTTTTACACTCTGCAGAGGTTGCACACTTTACCCATAAGATCCGGGGAACTTCCGGTGTCATCCACGACCCGCGATACCTCAAGTACCCGGGGTAAGCACCCGATCACTATCTTTCCCTAGACGACACTAACAAGGAGTCCAGTCGTTGTTCTGTATCCTCCCGATGTACATCATACGAGACTTACTTGAGATCGTAACATCCGAGAGGGGACACAACGGTGTATCCGGTGCCCTGTAAAAACAGTCATGGCCGCCCTACCTGGCACGATCCCATTCCGAGAGAGAGCACCAACTCCCCCCCGTCACTAGTAATGCGGGCTCCAAGCTAGTATCAGCCTAGGTAATCAATAATGCCCTTTCCCATACAAGGGTAGAGTGGTTGCACATGTAAGGTTGGGACAGTCGACAAATCTTAAATCTAATCCGTTTTCGAAAACAACACACACTTGCCTCGGTACACCACTTCGTCATCAAGTGGTTACCCATCCCATCATCTCCCTTGGGCATAAGTGGCACCCGATGGGGTTTTCGTAAAGTCCTTTGAAAATACTTTTTCTCCATCACCATGCACATTCCCGTCCCTTTTTGCGTAGCACTACTTTAGCATCCTATCTACCCCCACCGGCATAACCCTCATAAGAAGGTAGGGTCATGCACAATGCAAGTATCAATGAGGAAGTACAGTGGCAGACCATCAAAGCGGTTACAAGCTCATCATGATTCCGTTGCAACAACAATATGGTGCTATATGACATGATAAAAAGGGGTTTCATAGACATGGTCAAAGGGCTGCTTGCCTGGCTCCTTAGAGTCTTCAATCCTTCTGGTCCATCTTCAAGTACTCTGTCTACTTCGCCGACTAACGACGGAAACAATCACAATAAGCAACACAACAAGGCAAAAATAAAAGTGCTCTAAAAATGTGAGTTGGACTTTTCTAGGATACCTCTGGTCATATGAGGAATGACCAAGGTGATTTCATTTGAAGTGGATCAATGGATATTTCTAAACATTTCAATATGATGGAATCAAGGGGTTTATGGATTTGCAAGAAGTGTACAGAAGAACTATTTGAAAAATGATCAAAGGCATCCATTTAACCAGGAATAATTTTAGAAGCATATAGGAGTTGGTTTCACTGGATTTGGAGTTCAAATGAATTTCCTATGAATTTGCAAAGTTGGCTAATATGAAGAAATGGCTCATTATTTTGTGGGGTACAGAAAGTATTAAGAAAATTTTTCATAAACTAAGTTTTGAACTTATAGACATCTAGGATTTTGGATCATTGAATTTGGATCAAAAATGGGTTGTCTGTGATTTTCTAGAGTTCATTACAGAAATGGAAAAACAAGATTTGATAAATGTTTGTGAATAAAAAGTCTCTGGAAAAATTTGCATGCAGCAGCAACAGGTAGATCATGATTTATAGAGTCACTAGAAATTTGAATCATCAAATTTGGAATTAATTTGAATATTCTATGGATTTTACTAGTCCACAGAAAAAAGAAAAAGAAAAGGGATTTACCTAAATGGGCCGGATCTAGGCGGCGCGCACTGGGCGAGTTGTAGCAGCAGGGCGCCACTAGGCCGGCCCAGCGGCCCGGCCGCACGTGCGCAAGGGCCATGTCGGACGCGGTTTTACTGGAATACGCCTCCACTTGCCAGCGTGGCCTGGAGGCTGGGCCACTGACGAGCGAGGCCCGCCTGTCAGGTTCATCCCCAACCTCCCGCTCGAACAGAGCAGAGGCAGGGGGCGGTGTCGACGGCGGCTTGCCGGCGCTATAGGCCACCGTTTCCGGTGAGCTGGCCACCGGCGTGCTCAGGGGGCCCGGCCGAGTCCAACCGTGGGTGGCACGGTCGCCCAGGGGCACCGGGTCGAGCTGGGCACTGGCCGCGGCGGACGAGGCTGACGGTGAGGTTGGGGCACGGTGTTGCGGCCGCGGAAAAGAAGAAATGGAGTCCGGGAGAGGGCCGTGGGGAAGTGGGTGATGCTCTGGTGCAGGTAGGAGGGGGAGAGGGGCATCGGAGAGCTCAAATTTGAGCGGTGGCCGGTGGCAAGATTTCCGGCCATGAAGGTGAATGGGGGCACTAGGGGAGGAATGGGTTGGCCTGGGGAGCGTACGGGAGAGAGAGAGAGCCAAAGGAGTCGAGAGGGGGCTCGGGGTGGCCTTTTATGGCGGGGCGATGGTGCACCGTGGACGAGTGCGCTGTCAAGGCCGTTGCCGTTGCTACGGGTCACGGGGGCACGTGTGTGCGTGTCCGGGGCGTTTGTAGAGATGGTCTACGACCAGGGGAAGGGAGAGAAGGAGCGGGGAAGTGGCAGAGCGCCGCGCGTGTGGGCTCGCCCATTGGGGCTCTCGGGCGGCTCTGGCGCACGTGCTGCTGGAGGTGAGAGAGAGGGAGAGAGGAGGGGGCCAGCACGGTGGCGTGTTGCGGACATCGAGGCACCTCGACTGGCAAGGGGGAGGCTCGAGGTGGTCGGGGACGGTTGGCAGGGGGCGGCTACAGTCTTGGGAGCGATCAGAAGCGCCTCCTCAGAGCGCTCATATGGCTGTCCAGGCCATTTTCTATGCTTGTGGGCGCGCCCTTGCATGTCCAGTAGCATTTGGGGGGTGCTAAGGAAGGGATCTTGGCCTTGGATGCTTTGGGTGGCCAGTGGGTGAAGAGAGAGGAAGGAGAAGAGTGGAAATGGGGCTGTCTAGAATAGGAAATTGGTGGTTCCATCCCCTTGATCAATAAGCATTGACTTGTGCTGAATGCCAGAGGTAGAGGGAGGTTAGGAGGAGGTGTGGTAAATAGTTGAGTTCAAGGAGAATAGTATTAGTGGTCAAAATGGTGATTTTTGAAATGTGGCAGAAGGTGTTTGATAATGGTTTGGACCAGCAGATGATTTCCAACTACCATGAGACTCCACAGGGTGAAATGACACATATAATTAGGGTCTTCCACCAAGTTGGAGCTTATTTGGGCAAAGTTGCCAATGCAACTTTTGTAAACCCTAGAAATTAGCAGAAATGGACTTGTGTTGATCTAGTTGAGCAACTCACTTCTCCTTGATGTACCACTTCGTGTGGTGGCCTAATTTGGTCATGTGAACATGCTCACCAAAGATGGGGTCAAGGAGAGAAAGTTGGTAGTACAAAGTTGTTCAAATTTGATTCTGGTCAGAGAGGGTTTTGGGACATTCTGGTGAACCAAAATGACTTTAATTGACATGAGGCTTTGCAAGGTGATCACAATATGCATTTGTTACTTGCTGGATTTTCCTTGGAGTTTTATGAAAATATTTCTTATAGAAATATTTCAAATCCTTGAAATGGGCAGAAATGGTTTTTCCAATATTTTGAACATGACCATGTGTTGAAACTCTTATATATGGGAAATATATGCCCACTGAGTTTCCCCGATTTTTGTCAAATATTCTTAAAACAATAAAATAATTTTTCCCTATTAAAGACCATTTCTGTCCTTAAGAAAAAGCTTTTAAATAAAATAGGAAAATAACTTTTAAAATTATATTTTTGTGGTTTATGGGAGTCCTACATCTAATAGGATTGAAATATACTGTTTGAAAGATTTTTCACACCTCAAATCAAGTACTTGCAGTGCAAATCTCAATTCAAGGGTTTTTGAAAAACTAATTTTAGAAAATACTTTTTGGCCAAATTATTTTTGTAAGAAAATACTATATTTCTCTATACACATGGCATGATCATTGGGCAGAAGTTTGGGGCAAGGAGATGAGGTATAGAAGGTGAAGCTATGTTGACTTTTAAGAGCACTTGAAAACACAGAGAGAAAGCCAACTCAAATAAAAAGTCAAACCATGCAAAAGTTTTTGTCAAACCACATTTTATCATGATTTATCATCTTAAGTTTTGTGCCATGAAAATCAGGGTGTGACAGACCTAACCCCCTTACAAGAATCTCGTCCCCGAGATTCCCAAACTAGGCGCGGAAAGGGATACAGAAATTTGGATCTAGGGTAGTCTTCAAGTCCTCATGTTGCTTCTGCTTCCGTGTAGTGCTCCATTGATCCTTGAGGTACTTGATGGCGTGGCTTTGTGTATAACATTTTATTTGACCCAGGTTGCTAATGGGTAGCTCGCGGTAAGTTAGATTGGGCTAGGGTCGATGGTTCGGTGGCCAATGCCCTCGTAGAGATCGGGCAAGTTAGGAATTTGGAAACACTTCTGGGGTTGTGATGCGTGGAAAGCGTTGTGCACATCAGGTAACTCAGGTGGCAACTCCAGCTAGTAACTGTCTTCTCTTCGTCTTGTAGTGATCTCAGAGGGAGTTGTTAAATCTTGGAGTGATCACGAAGGGGGCCGATGAATCTGGGTGTGGGTCTCCTTGTCTTGGAAATGCTTGGTTACTTTAAGAGGAGTGGCTTGCAGATACACATGGTCTTTGACACGAAAGTATACTTCTTGAAGATGGTGGTTGGTGTAGTTCTTCCTCCTAGACATGACGATCTTCAGATGTTCCTAGACCAGCTCAACGATTCTTCTTCCGTCTTCGGGTAGACAAGTATGTCATTAAAGGAAGATGACTACTAACTTGTCCAAGCACTCCATGAAGTCTATGGGGTACGTAAAGTGGGCTGAGGCATTGGTGATGGTCACGGTTGAGCATTGGCCAAGGTCTTATCGATCTATAGCCAAAGCCCATGGTCGGGATCCGACCATGTTATGGCTTGGTAGGGCATAAGGGTTTCAAGGATTCTAGTGTGCGAGTGAATGTTTATCATCCCATCCTTGAGCACAGTTTCTGAGTGTCAGGACCCCGATTCCAAGTCACATCGATCTAGCCGGTAACACCTCATATCACTTTGCGGCCTCACGCACGGTATTCCCACGGGTGTCGCCTTACCATGGCCCGGGACCGTTTGCACCTTTTGGCTCATGTATATGATAGTGTCGCTAGCATCCATATGACAGAGAACCCGGGCGGACATGGCTAGTCGTGAACCCAAAGCGGCACTAACCCATGGGGACATGCATACATGAATCAACTTGAGCATGTTGGTCGGCGCGTGAATCCGGGCTGTAGCATCGGGCTAACAGGACTCAGGGAACCGGGCTGTAGCAGGCTAGGCAGGACTCGAGTCACCAAGACATTTCCCGAAGATGTATACCACGAGAACGAGTGAAACACATGCCGCCCAGTCAAGCATCATGAGCGGTAGTCTTTGGGCTAGCAGGACTTGTGAACCGGGCTGTAGCAGACTACTATGGCTCATGGAAGCACTAGACTACATTTCCCCATAAAAGAGGCTGCCAAGGATAAACAACTAGATTGTCGGATCCCACACATACCAAGCATTTCAATCATACACACAATATGCTCGATATGTGTAAATACAACATGGCATCGCAACAAAACTCTATGACTCAAAGTATTTATTCATTAGGCTCCGAGGAGCCAAGATATTACAAACATGGGTCTCATGACCCAACATACAGAGCATACAAGCAACAAGCACAAGCGGAAGCTTAACATGTCTGAGTACAGAAATGTACAAATGAAAAAGGCTGAGAAGCCTGACTATCTACCAGATCCTGCCGAGGGCACAAGACCGTAGCCGAGGTAACAAGCTAAACGTCGAAGTCCATGCGGTACTACTAGCGAGACTGAAGTCTCTCTGCAAAACATAAAATAGGCAAACGTGAGTACAAATGTACCCAGCAAGACGTACATCAGAACTAACTACATATGCATCGGTATCAACAAAGGGGTGGTGGAGTTTAACTGCAGCAAGCCAGCTTTGACTCGGTGGCTATCCTGAACTACGACTGCAAGTAACTCTTTTGAGGTGGCGCACACGAGTCCAGATATTCACCATATCAATACACCACTATGGATCCGCTCCCGTATCCCTACGAGAACGCCATCCATAGCACTCACGCTTATCTTGCGCATTTTAGAAGTCCTTTACCGTGGAGACAGCTATTCGAATAGATCATATTAACCCTGCAGGGGTGTACTTCTTCACACACGCTCTCGCCACTTACCGCCATGTACACCTCGTGTATCTCGGCGACCTTCAAGCGGAAGCCTGGCGAGGGAGTCGGCCACGACCTGAATAACCACACAAGTCTCTTGTCCAGGTTTATCGCCTATTCGGGTTCCATCCGCAAGGAGATCCGGCCGGGGTGTCGCTCACGGCCCCAAACGATGTGTGCAGGGTTCCCAAGCCCACCTCGATGGCTGGTTCTACACTTGGTACACCGTGCCATGGTGCCTAGTCTGTCCCAAGCCCACCTGTACCGGGTGCCACTTGGTAGATTACTAACACTACCTACAAACACCAGAAACTAGTGGCAACTCCTGGACAGAGATCATGTTGATTAATAAGTCGAGAGGGGTCGAGTTACCGGAACCCAATGTGTGGTAGTAACTGTTCATGGATCACAAACACAGAACTCAGTTTCTGAGGACGGTTTCAATGAGACAACCCACCATGTACCCCTACATGGCCTCTCACCGCTACCTTTACCAAATCGTGTTCACACACCTAGCTCTCAACAGTAGGACATGTTCACACACCTCCAATTCATCCCCGATGAATCAGACCTGACTCAACTCTAAGCAGTAGCAGGCATGACAAACAAGCATGAATGAGTAGGCACATAAGGGCTCAAACAACTCCTACTCATGCTAGTGGGTTTCATCTATTTACTGTGGCAATGACAGGTCATGCAGAGGATAAAGGGGTTCAAATACTGCAGCATGTAACAGTTGAATCGTTGTTGTCCTAATGCAGTAAAAGAGAGCAGGAGCGAGAGAGTGGGATTGTATCGGAATGAACAAGGGGGTTTTGCTTGCCTGGCACTTCTAAAGATAGTATAGCTCTTCATCGGTGTCATCGAACTCATCGTCGGTACGTCGTCTAGTAAGAGGGGACAAACACCGGCAACAGAGAAGGAACACAATCAATGCAATGCAACAATATGATGCATGAGTGTGACATGGCAATATGCTATGATTTGAGCTAATTCAACTAGCAACAAATTAAATGAAGTTGGTTTGAATACAAGATTCAAATTCAAACTCCATATGTGATTATTCAAATGCCATTTAGTTGATTTGACCTAAACAGTGAACAAAAGTTGTTCTAACATGCATGAAAATGGTACAGATAGATAGATTGGATTTTTTGATCATTTTTCATATATAATTTATTTCATTTGGAGTTGCGGTTGAATTTATATGATTTTTAGAAGTTTTGCTAATTTTCTGGAATTTCCTGATTTAATTAAATACAGAAAAGCTTTATTGCGTCAGCACTGCGTCATGCCTGCGTCAGCAAGTCAACGGCGCTGACCAGAGTCAAATCTGACGTGTGGGCTCCACACGTCAGTGACACACACTACTAGAAATACCACTACTAATGGCGCACCTAATATGGCCATTAATGGCGCATCGAGTGCGCCATTGACAAAGACGCCATTAGTAATTTTTACTAATGGCGCACCACCGGTGCGCCATTAGTATCTCAGTATACTAATGGCGCACCACCGGTGCGCCATTAGTATATCTGAAAGTCTGCGCCATTAGTATGCCTCCCGAGGGCATGTATACCAGTGCTTTGGCATACTAATGGCGCACCACCTCTGGATCGCCATTAGTAACGCAGAATACTAATGGCGCACTCCGATGATGCGCCATTAGTATGCACTGTCATACTAATGGCGCCTTTCACGTGATGTGCCATTAGTATGAATATTAGGTTTTTTATTTTTTATTTTCTGTTTTTTGCACAGGTTACAAAATGTATAATTTGACAAAATATAGACAGCACACATCAACAATAGATTCATCAAATACAATAGAAGATTAGTCTTTGAATACAATTCATCATATTAGTCTCCGAATACAATTCATCATATTAGTCTCCGAATTGAAAAGACCAAACAAAGATAGAACATTATATTACAAGTCTCGAGACCGCGAGTAGCGAGTTTATCTTCGCATTACAAGTCGATATCGATCATCTAAACTACCATCACATAGAAGAGAGCTGCGGTCATCACGATGAGCATCATCATGATGAAACTCGTCTTCATCCGGTTCCTCCAACGCTCCCTCCCCTCTCCCGCTAGATAGCGGGCGTATCTAGATTCGGCCTCGGCCCTAGTGGTGTACCCTTTGTAACTGTTACCGCTGAATCGGTGAACCTGTCTCCGACACTCCTCCCATCATCGTAGACTCCGGAACCTTACCCTTGTACCACGACATACGTCGGCATCGCTATGCACGAGCCAAGCGAAAACGTTAGTACCAATTCACAGACAATACATAAGCAATATATAAGTATGCAACGAGCGATCGGAAGAAAAAGCAAGACATTAATAGCATCGATTACATCTAAGTTGAGCGACTCTCGAAACCAAAGAGACATACTACAAGTTCATTAAAGTTTAATTACAACATGAGCCAATCGATGTTTCAGAACTAGACAACTCGACTCAAGGGACGGGCGTGGATGAAGCCGCCGTCTATCGTGGGAGTCATGAAAGAGCGGGCGTTGTCATCCCGCATTTGTAGCATTGTGTCGATGTCACTTTGTTGGACGGTTGATTTCGAGGTAGAACTGCCCGAGGTACGAAGGACATCTTGATGGATGATTTCCGCAAACTCCATTTGGATGCGAAAGAATTCTTGTCGGAGGTCCGCGTCTGGATTGCCGACACGCTCGCGGCCCAATCTTGGAGTTTACTCGGTAGCGAAGTTGATGATGGTCCCGTCGATCGCCGCATGTGATGGATGGCGTAGTAGGCACCCTTCGACCGCCCGCGGCTGCTTGACGCAGCGAACGTCGTATTGTGGGAGAACACGTGCTTGCCGTGCTTACGAATAGGCTTGGTGAAGGTGCCTCCAGATTTGGCGTGGCCGGGAGAACATCATCAAGAACCTTCTTGACATTTGTGTAGTCTACGTTCAATCGACGGTCCGGGTCGAAATACGTGGCCATGGAATATTTGGGGCTTAGGAGGATGGCGTGCAACGTGTGTCACTACAGAAAACACGGAATGTTAAAAGAAAACGATCAAAATGTAAGAATTCATATGTTACGGGCGGTTGAGGGAGGACTTACTCGGAAAGTAAGGCACGAGGAAGTTATCCTTATCTTGGTTTGCGAATGGCGCCTTGAGGTAAGAACTTCGCGACTTGCGGTCCCAGCGCTGCCCAAGATCTTGGCACGCATGTAGAAGGGGTCGACTATCACGATGTCCGGGTCTTGTCGCGAATGATCCGCATCTCCATACTCAGCGAAAATAGCGAGCGAAGGTGTAGTGCAGCGGATGAAGGTTCAACATAGCGTGGATGTCATCAAACGCAGGACGATCGTCGCCCGATGGAGTTATCCACAAAGCCCTTGCCCTCGGCACCTTGGCCGCGAAACCGGTATGCCACATCCTTCTCCCTGAGACGCCGCTTCTCCAAAGAAAGAACACTGTCATGCAGACTCCGCATAGCACCGTTGCAGCATTGAGCATATTTGTCGGTAGCATCGCCCTACCCGCCACATGCACCCTCCTCGAGATATCCTGCGGTGAAGGTGGCCCGTCCTGAGCACGGATCGTACTCGGTGCCGGCTGGCTCGCACCCTTCTTAGTCTTTCTTTTGCGTGCCTTCTTCTTCTCCTGTAATGGGACCGAGTTTTGCTCACAGACCGCCTTCTTGAGTGTGTTGGGGCTGATAATATTTCGCACCTCGCCTATCTGAGGCTCGGTGAAGTCGGCAGCTGGAGGCGTCTCCTGAGAGCTGAACGCCAGACGGCGCCTGTTGCAACTTGGCTTCTCCGCGGTACGAGCTAGATCGCACACGTCTTTTGTTGGGTTTGGTTCTTGAGAAGGAGGCCCCATGAAGTCGCCATCGCACCCATGCTCGGCAAAGTATCTTGATCGACGTTGCCAAATGTATCATAGTCGTCGTCGTCGTCATTACGATCCTGTGCCATATGCATGTTTGGATCCATGGCATAGGGATGTCCGCACCGTTCTACGGTCTTGCCATGGGGTCGACTTGGCGCCGCACGACTGGTGGTGTTGTCTTTGGGGTGGTGTCCCCGCCTCAAACGAATCTGGCTCTTCGCCAAAGCAGGGCCAGCTCAGGTGGCGCCGAGGGTCATCACGTCATTATCGTCGGCCCGACGGGTCGATTCGGAGGTAACAAGTCGTCGCAGCTGGCAGCACCGAACCAGTTGAACCCTAAACAAGTTGGGTGGCATCCGGTACCGTGGAACAAGGGTTGCCGGTTGAGCGATTTTGCTATTGGCGACATCGACCAACTCGTTGTTCACGAAGTGGAGGAGAGTGCACGGAACGTCGGCGGCGCCTGCGAAAACATGTAGGGCGTCGGGGATGCCCATCAAAGGCAAGGAGATGAAGTCCTCGGCGAGAGAGGCTTAATTAGTTGCCGTGATGATGGCGTCGAGCTCGGCTAATGTAGAGGCACCGCCAACGGCGGGCGTCAGCGATTGACGGAGGGGCCGCTTGCTGCAGAGGTGCCGGCGGCGTACACCCGGTGCATTAAGCTCCCGTGCGGCGTCGGAGACACCAATGCCGCCTCGCTGGAGGCACCAATGGCCCCGCCATCGCATTATCACGAAGTTGCTGGCCGTGAAGCTAGGAATCGGGCGGCCCTGTTGGCGCCCCGCAATCCACGCACTCAACCCGAGATCAAGGTAGGCACAAGGGCGGTGATCGCGCTCCAGTCGTTGTTCCACTTGCTCTTGGACAATCTCCGAATCCGCGCCACCTGTGCCTTGAGTTCTTGAACCTCTCGCTACCGGCTTTCCGAGCTGGTCTTTTTCTCCTTCCGCACACCAGCGGTATAGTATGACCCCATTTTGTCGACAAGCCTTTGCCGCCACCACGACCAGGTGACGCCGGCTTCTCGAGCTTATCCTTGTTCTTCATTACATTCAACCCCTATTTAGAGTGGTGTCCCAAGGGTTGCTCTGAGTCGACCCAGCCATCTGCTTTCGATCGCTGCGGAAGGAATGTGAACCATTTAGAAATTCGCTTCATTAATTAGAATGCAACCATATGGAGCTAATTACGCGGGGTGTATTCCTTACCGTAACAAGCTCAAGCTGCCTGGTCTTCGGATCCGTGGTAAGCTCCTTTGTTTTCGGTCCTTCTTGTACCGGGCCCCGACAAAGTTCCTGGTCTGCTTGTCACCGCCAGATGTATCGAAGAGGCGGTAGGCCTTGCTCGGCACGGTCCGCCTCCTCCTTGTCCCATATAGGCTCCGCCACTCTGAACCGCCGGGACCGAGTGTGTGTTCCCCTATGTTCAGCTCCGCATTTGTTTCCCCACTCACTTGATTGGGAGCTTGCGGTGCTCGAGCAATTGATCTTGAAGTCGTTGTAGTCATCTTCGGTGATCGAAGGATTTTCTCCTTGATCTTCTCATAACTCTCACCTTTCTCGATCATTCTCTTCACATTGCTTTTCCAAGTAGACATGGCCTTGCTCATCTTCGTGAGAGCAGCATTGTTCACTTTATTCCCTTTGAGGCTTGTGTTTTCAAATTCAGCGGGAACTTGTATCGTTCGTGCAGCTTCGTGAAGAGGAGGTTGCATAAATTCCCTCGGTCGGGATGCCTCGGGTTCTCGGTGTTGATCGAGGCGGTGCTCCGGACAATGCACCCGAGCTGAAGCGAGTACCCTTGACTATTCGTTCGGGCGCGTTGGATTCCCGTTGGAGTCCACTTCATAACTTCCTCCTTGAGGGTGCGGAGCACGATCGGGCGCCAGATCCTTCCGTTGCCTCTTGGTGGCTGCCATCCGTGCGTCGCCGCCATCATCGATGGTGGCATCCTCGGCGGCACCATCGGTGGTGGCATCGGTGTGGTCATCCTCGGCGGCACCATCCATGGTCTCGGGATCGGTGGGGAAGGCGGCGGCCTCATACAAGTGAGGTTGTTCCTCCATCTCCGGGACAGCTCCCGAATGCCTTGCCGCCTCAACCCCGGCCTCATCGTTGTGGGCCATGTTTCTCTCTAAATAGAAACAAAGTTTGGTCAAAAGTTGGTTATTGTCAAGGAACAAGATCATGGTCTCATCATTTAGGGTTTGTCGACACCGAGGCATCCTAAAATCTAAGCTTTTATCATTAAGGGTTTTTCGGCGCCAAGGCACCCTAAAAGCCTAACTTTCCATCATTTCGGTTTTATCGACACGAGGCACCCTAAAAGCCATGCATTAGTCACAAATGCGGGGGGGCACTTGATCCTACTTAATTAACTACTAAGATACCCGGCCCATGCATTAGTCACAAGTACCCCATATGTCCTATTTTTAGCAAAGTCATGCTAAAATTCACGGAAAATTTCAGCATGACCTTTGCTGAAAATAGGACATATGGAGTACCAATTTGCGGAACGGAAGTTAATCGACATTCCGGCAAACTCAAGGGCCTCTCGGGTACTGCAAAATCATCACGACACGATGGTCGGAGACAAAACCCAACAAACTAGCAAAATCATCACAAATTGTTTTACATTAAAGATGATCATCATCTTTACAAGTCTTTCTCAATGTGATCACAAGTAATTCAGAGGCATCACAAGTAATTCAGAGCATCACAAGGCATTAGTAGTTCAGTACATGAACAAGTTTTACAAAGCACATCAATTTGTGTGCCTAACTGAATTAACTGAATTTTCAAGAATCGAATAAACTGAATTTTCAAAACTGCAAGAAGCCAATTAAAAAATCCCTTCTTCTTGTCTCCTCTCACTATCTCTCACACATGTACACTATGTATGCACTACCATACATAGTCTCAAACCAGTGGAAGAAGACTTATCTATACATGTGCAGTTACTTTTTTTTGAGAAAGTCATGTGCGATTACTTATGTAAGGCCCTGTTTGTTTGCGCTTATACTTCAGATTTTGCAGCTTTTCCACTTTGGCTTAAAAAATGCACAGGTTCTTTGAAAATTGGTAAAAAATGCACAGGTTCTTTGAAAATATTTCCGAGCTGATGAACTGCATATTCCAAGGAATACAATGAGATCTGAGTATAAGTTAAATGCAAGAACAAACAGAGAATTGGATGCAGTACTCAATAGCATATTATTAACTTAAGTGTTGCTATTTAAGCTTACATAATGATGTACAGAGATGTATGGAAGTTCAAACAGATTTATTCTTCAATACTTTTTAAAGTGGAATTAGCGAAACAACATAAAAAATAATATGTTTGGGAGAGCATCCCGCATGTTAATATGTTCGGAGAAACATCCCAGCAGATGCTTGCCAAATTTACCTTCGAGCAACATCTACAAATCAAAACAGAAGAGATGCAAGCCAAAACTACTTCGAGTAGCAAACCAGTGAACAACTATAAACCATAGAACTTAGGGAACCACAGCCAAAAAATGTGACTGCGTGTAAAAATAAAAGAAATATTTCTTTGCGGGTAGGGCGTGCGAGTTCTTCAAAACATTTGATGCGAAGATTTAGTGCAAAGGAGAAAGATATATATTTCACTCTCAACAATATAACCAAAGGTTATCCCAGCATCAAAAGCTCCCACTTGTTGTGGGGGCACAGGAAAAGGAATTATTAGGTTCTTAGGCAGCATTTCCCTTGTTTGACTTTTTAAGGATACTAACTCAAACCTGGACTTCCGGATACAAGTGGAGATACTGCCATTCTCTTGTGGATACAAGTAAAATTCCTCAAATGAACATCTCAATTCTCTTACTTGATTTACGGCACTAAAACAAAAAAACTGAATGTCCATCAAATTCCAGGATTCACTGTGTATATGAAGGCTCAGAGCACATCAGAGCAAGGAGCAGACCTTAGGTTTAATTTACTGAGAGAGACAAATTCATGTCTCTGTAGAGAAAGACTGAAACACAAATTGAAAGTAAATTGTCTCGGTGGCACATCGGGGAAAGCAAAGACCATAAGCAGCATGTCCATCTTTTTAATCTATGCAGATTCAGATAAAGCATGCCCATCTTGTGATGTTCGAATGTCCATCTCCTGTAGCTGTGGTCATGTTCGATAATTTCAGTTAAAATGTTGATGGTGTATTGGTGTTGTGGTCATGTTCGGTCATTGTGGAGTATTTCGTAGTTCTGGGATATGAATTCTTTTGTTCGAAGCTTAGGTTGAACACTAACTAAATTCAGATGGGACCGTGGTTGGGGCAAGTTTCAAAATCTGGGACTGTTTGTATTGTTCTTACATCCATGCACTGCTTTTGTTGTTCTTGCATCAAGGAGAATGCCCCACTTTGAAATTAAGTGAAATGATTCCACATACTTCCATTTTGAAATAAAGTAATATGCTCCTTGAAATTTGGCCAATATGATAAGTGGCATATTACTCCGATTAGCAACATATTTTCAATGATACGAATTTGGCCAATATGATAAGTGGCATATTACCCTTGGTTGCAAGCCAAGACCCTTGTCTTGTTGTAACTGTCTAAATGGCCATCATCAAGCAATATGATAAAAAAGGAAATGAACTTAAAACGAGAGCAAGTATTGACTTAAAATGAGAAGATTAGCAAGATTAGATGTGATGCAAACTACTCCATTAGCAAGACATGAGACATGAGACATGCATAGACACTCAAGGCGTTTTTCACTAGTGACTAAACCTATGATATGCACATCTCGAACTTTCACTAGCTGTTTTTTTGAGAGAGGAAAAATCAAGTAAGTACCTTGGGCGGGTTGAGGGAGGCGGGTCGACGGTGGTGTGGACGGGCGGGTCGAGGTGGGGCAGCGGCGTCGGGCGGGTCGAGGCGGCGCGGGCGGCGGGGCAGCGCCCGGGCGGCGGGGTCGGGCGGCGTCCGGGCGGCGGGGTCGGGCGGCGTCCGGGCGGCGGCCGGGCGGCGGGTCGGGGCGGGTCGAGGCGGCGTCGGCGCAAGCGTCTCAAGGCGTCCGGGCGGCGAGGAGAGGGCGAGGGAGGGAGAGGGCGAGGGCGAGGGCAGCGGCGGCGGCGGCGGTGGATCGAGAGGGAGAGAACTGGCGAGGGGGATCGGGCGAAGGGGGATCGGGCGAAGGGGGGATCGGGCGAAGGGGGGCCACAATACTAATGGCGCACCTCACCGTGGTGCGCCATTAGAATGTCCACACTAATGGCGCACCTCACCGTGGTGCGCCATTAGTATTTTTTTATTTCCACTCAAGCCAAAAGGTTATGTACTACCAGAACCTATCCATGTCAAGCCCACTCTACTAGCTCGACCGGTCAGCCTCCAGCTCACACGGGAGGTCTGGGTTCGACTCCCAGGCTCCACAATTTTTTTAGCATTTAAAAGCTATTTGATACTTATTTATGTTTAAATATGTTCAAACTTGTTTAAATAATAACAGTAATATTTTTTATAAGACAGAGCATTTAAAAAGCTGTTTGATACTTATTTTTTATAAGGCGGTCTTGGGGTGCGGGGGTCGTGGCGGCGGTTGAGTAGGGGAATCGAGGTGCGGGGGTCGGGCGGCGCCGGTGGACTGGGGGTGCTCAAGTGAGGGGACGGATCTGGCGAGGTGGGACAGCGATCGAGATGGAGGGGGATCGAGGTGGGCTCCACAAAATTTTTTAGCATTTAAAAACTGTTTGATACTTATTTGTGTTTAAAATGTTCAAACTTGTTTAAATAATAACAGTAATATTTTTTATAAGACAATAGCATTTAAAAGCTATTTGATACTTATTTTTTATAAGACGGTCTTGTGAGGCGGGGTGGCGGCGGTTGAGTAGGGGAATCGAGGTGCGGGCGGTCGGCGGCGGCGTGGACTGGGGGTGCTCGGCGAGGGGGGCGGATCTGGCGAGGTGGGATAGCGATCGAGATGGAGGGGATCGAGATCGAGTGTCCATGAAATTTAAAATATTCATGATAGTTCAAAAAGTACCCATGAAATACAATCGAGAAATGAAGGCTATGATTTAAATACAACCGATCTTAGCTAGCTCTCTGTTCACAATCTTCTTGCCCTTCTTTTTCGCAAATGGAGTTCTTCTGTGGAACGGACGTCCTTTAGGTAGGGTGGTCCTGCTTCTTCTTGTGGTGTATGCTGCTACTTCATCATCGTCGTCATGTTCGATCCTCGGTCGCCGTGCTTGTCGAAGTCTTGCTCATTGGCTACTCCATCCATTCCGATGATCTTCCTTTGCCTCTCCTCACGACAACACGACCGGGCTTTGGCGGGTCGGTAATGAAGAAGCATTGGTCCACTTGGGAAGCCAGTACCCATGGCTCATTTTTCAGGGTGACGTTTATGCCATGGGTCTTGGATTTGGCTTCGGTATAACCATGGTGGTGAAATACGGACTTCTTTTATGACGTTCTTGGCCCATCGACACGGAACATCGGGACCTTCTCTCCAACAGAGCTCAGCTCCCAGATCTCCTCGATCCTTCCGTAGTATTTGTCCTTGTCGTTACGGTGTAGGATTCCATCGTTACCCGGAGTTCGATAACCATCGCTCTTCATGTCCTTGGCCTCGGTGTAGAATGTGTAGCCGTTGATATCGTATGCCTCATAGGTCATCGAGTTGTGCTCGGCGCCTGTGACAAGGCGAATATGAGTTGTTCTTCCGCGGAATAATCCTCATGTAAAGGGTACGCACGAAGCTTATGCTTGAACCAACGCGTGAAACATGAGTTGTGCTCTTTGAGTGTATCTCCGTCCGTCCTCTGTTGGCCTCGGTCATTGTACGTCTTTTTAATAAAGGTTTTGTGCTCTACCACCCAAGGATCGACCACGTCTATGTGTTGTAGCGCGACTAGGTTTGCTCTTTCAAAGTCGGCGAGTCGACCCTCGAAGTCGAAATGCATTTCGGGCGACCCTCACGGTGACCCCATCCAGCGAGCCTGCCGAGGTGCTGTTGACGGGCAGACCAGCGGGTTCTCGATGCCTAGATAATTCGTGCGAGAGGAGATGCACTCTTGGTCGAAAAGCCCTGGCTATGCTTCCTTCGGGCGTGACATGTTGCGAACGTATCCTTTGATGACACCATTCATCCTTTCGAGCGGCATCATGCTTTGCAGGAACGCGTCGGCCCGAGTTGGATGATATCCTCCACTATATGGACCAGCAGATGCACCATAACGTCGAAGAATGCGGGCGGGAAGTACATCTCAAGCTCGCATAGTATCACCACGATCTCTTCCTGTAGCCTTCTGAGTTGCCTCACGCCAATCGACTTCCGAGAGATGACGTCGAAGAAGTTGCATAGGCCAAATAGCGTTTCACGGACGTGCGCGTCCATGATCCCAATGGATTGCAACCGGAAGTATCTGCGTCATCGAGACGCGTGACGGTCGTGAGACTTCATCCCGCTGAACTTCGCTTCACTGGGTCTAGGTATCTGCTTATCTTCCCCGCGTAACCGTAAGGAAGTTTTACTCCTAGGAGGCAGGTGAAAAACTGCTCGATCTCCTCCTGACTTAGAGTGAAGCACGCGGGAGGGTAGTCATTTCCGGTCTTCTTGGCCTTTTTGCCTTTGCGACGACTTTCTGTGTCCTGCTTCGCCTCATCATCATCATCATCATCATCATCATCATCATCATCATCATCATCATATATAGCGTGAAGCTCCCGCCGATGCCCATTGATTTCAAGTCTGCCCTTGCTTTCGGCCCATCTTTGGTCCTCTCGGCATGTTGAGCAGGGTACCAAGCAGACTCTACTTTACGTTCTTCGTGATATGCATGACATCAAGGCTGTGAGGCACACGGTGGATCTTCGATGACGGCAAGTCCCGTAAAACAGACCTCGTTTTCCATACCTTCAGCAGCTGCTCTGGCGCCTTTCGCTTCTTTCCGGCTCTGGCGCCTTTTGCTTCTTTCCGGCGGTGGGCAGTCTTTCCAATTTTCCAACAGCTTGTCTATTTCCTGGCCGCTCCTCGTACAGGCGTTTTCGGGTTCGGTTTCACCATCGAACAGATCCTTGCGTTTCCTCCACGGGTCATCGTCGCGAAGCCACCTTCGATGTCCCATGAACACGGTTTTCAAGACCCGGATCTCTATCTAGCTGGTGATACGTTGTGTCATCCATGCACCTTACGCATCCGAAAAATCCGTGGACTACCTGCCCGCGACATATCCGTAATCGAGATAGTCGTGCACCGTCGTGGCGCAAAGCGGCTCTCATAGGGAAATATTCTTTCTCTGCGGTGTCCCACGATTGGCTGGCGTTTTCCAGGCGTGTCAAGCTCCTCTTTCAGCAGCCCTAGATACAGATTGATGTCGTTCCTGGTTGTTTCGGCCCTTCAATTAGCATACTCATGTGAATGTACTTCCTCTTCATGCAAAACCAAGGGGGAAGGTTGTACATCCACACAAACACAGGCCAGGTGCTATGTGTGCTTCTCTGGCTGCCAAACGGATTGACTCCATCGGTGCTCGCGCCCAACCACGATGTTCCTTGGATCGTTCCCAAATTCCGAGTCTTGAAGTTCAACGCTTGCCGCTCGCATCCTTAGGGTGACTCAGCATCTTGTCTTTTTTATCTATCTCTGGATCATTTGCGTCATCTTCCCGCTTCTTCTCCTCCCTATCCGCGTGCCAACGCAGGAGCTTTGCTACCTTAGGGTCCGCGAAATAGCGCTGCAGACGAGGAGTGATCGGAAAGTACCACACCACTTTTCGAGGAGCTTTCTTCCTCTTCTTGTATCGAGTGGCGCCGCATCGGACATATGGTAGACTCCGCGTGCTCGTCCCGATAAATGATGCAATTGTTCATGCACATGGTATTTCACGTGCGGTAAATCCAGAGGACACACGATTTTCTTCGCCTCCTCCAAACTGGTCGGGCACTTGTTCCCCTTGGGAAGACGTTCGTGCGAAATGACATGTTCTCGTCGAAGCATCGTCGGTCATTTTGTGTTTTACCTTCATCTCCGGGCCATGGCGTTACTTTCAAAGGGTATCCTCGGGCCTGCATCCTTCATACAATGGAGTAATCGCGTCTAACTCAAGTTGATCCATCTTGGCTTTCTCTCGGCGGCAGCTCTTGCGTTATCCGTGCGCTTGAGAAGCAGCTCTTGAATATGAGGGTCCTGCACCCAGCCCATCGATGGTCCAGCGTCGTCGCTCCGCCGGCATCATCATCTTCATGATCATGCCCGTCGCCTGCTCCGCATCTTCCTCATCATCATGTCCTCCATCTTCTACATGATGACTGTGTACAACATCACGCCGTGATCATCTCCCGGGATTCTTCGTCTTCTCGCCCGCTTAGAGCGCGGTGGTTGTCTTGCTGCCCTTCCTCATTTCTTGCCCGACCCGCATGGACGACTTCGTAGTCATCTTCATCACCTTGCCACCGATAGCCATCCATGAAACCACGCAACAGCAGGTGGTCCCGCACCTGCCGAATCCGGGTCCGCAATAAGGCTCTTGACTTGCATCTTCGACACGGACATCTTATCTCCGTCTCGTTCTTTTGAAGCATCTCGGCCTTCGCGGACCTCAAAAACCTATTCACGATGCCTTCGGTTATCGTGCGGACCATGGTCGCTCAAGGGTAGAGCAAAACGATATTTTAGAACCAAGAAAAATTTGGCATGACTTTCCTAAAAATAGGACCAAAAGGATGCTTAATGCCAAAATTCTCGCTAAACGGAAATGAATCAACATTCCGCAAAATATTGGCAACTATCGCATTTCAAATACCGGTACACCTCCAAACACAAACACATATGCAAACACCACAAACATATGCAACACCACGAACATACATAGATCTAGCTAGGCAGTAAAAAGTGCATGTGCACATTGTTGTAAGGAGAACAACCTAAATATAGCTTCCCCTTACTTACCTATTAAAACAAGGTAATTTAACCACTTAATTTGAATGAATCTATGGTGGAAATGAGGTGAAAAGAGGAGGCACCGAGACAAGGAGGAGGTGGAGAGAATGAAGTGGGGAGAAAGTGAGTGTGTGGGTAGGAGAGGCTGTCCCAAATATCTTGTTGCTGCCCACTTACTAATGGCGCACCTCTTGCATGGTGCGCCATTAGTAGTTACCACTACTAATGGCGCACCTAAGCAGGATGCGCCATTAGTATGTTTGGACAGGCGCACTAGTTTAAAAAAGTTTCTATACTAATGGCGCACCCACACCCAGTGCGCCATTAGTAATTACAACTACTAATGGCGCACTTTGGGCAGGATCGCCATTAGTATGTTTGGACAAAGCACTAGTTCAAAAAAAGTTTCTATACTAATGGCGCACCCACACACAGTGCGCCATTAGTAGTTACAACTACTAATGGCGCACTTGGGCAGGATGCGCCATTAGTATGTTTGGACAAAGCACTAGTTTAAAAAATTTGATACTAATGGCGCACCCAAAGCATGGTGCGCCATTAGTAGTTTAGACTCTAATGGCGCATCAGATGGTGGTGCGCCATTAGTATATACTAATGGCGCACCATCTTTCCGGTGCGCCATTAGTGTCATTTCCATCTATAGCCCTTTTCCTAGTAGTGACAGTGTTAAACAAGGGGGTTATTTCTAATCTAGTCAAAAGATTAGGGCGCCGAGGCCCACTGTCAGTGTCACAGGGGGGTAATTAGCGCGGGTTGACCGGTTTGACCGGTGGTTAGTCGCCGGCGAGGCCGAATGCGGCAGAGCGCGTCGGGTTCGTCGCTCTGGCGACCATTTGGGCTGCAGAGGCCACGGGCGAGGAGCCAGGGCTCGTCCATGTCGTCTGGAGCAAGCGGGAGAGGCGGGGGCGGCCTGAGCTCGCCGGGAACAAGCTCGGGGCGGTGGCCGGAGCACGGCCAGGTGCGCGCGGGGTGCTGCAGGGCATGGCAGGAGCTGCGGGCGGCGGCTTTGGTCTTATGGGAGGCTCCTGAGCGCGATGGCATGCGCGGGCGCGAGCTGCGGTGGCTCTGGCCACGACGGTGAGTATCCACGGCGGCGGAACCGCTCGGGTCCAGTGGTTAGCACGGCTACGGCGCGCGAGTGACAAAACGGAGAGGAGAAAACAGCGGCGGGGCTCACAGCGGATCCGTCGGAGGCGTCAGCAAGCTCGGGGAGGCGGCGAGGCGAGCGCGGGGTCGCCGGTGATCGCCGGTGCCGTAGGTTGAAGAAGGGGTCGATGCAGGCGCTGTGGTGCGTCCCCGGTTGCGTTGGTCGTCGAGGAGGGAGACAGAGCCGCGGCAATTCTCCTGGACATGCTGGATCGGCGAGGGAGGGCTGGTGGCCGCAGTGGTGCTAGTCGGCGGCGACGGCTGCGCTCGGGTGAGCTCGGGGAAGAGAGCCAGGGGAGGGGAGAGAGAGCAGCGAGTGAGGGAGAGGGGACAGGGGCTTCGGGCGTCTCCGTGGCGCTGGTAGAAGGCCCGGGGCTCCCAGGAGGAAGCAGGAGGTGGTCGGGGGCTCTCGGGCGCGCGCCACGCCTCGCCTCTGCCTTCTGGCAGAGGTGGGAGATGACTGGCAATAGGGCCAGTGGGCTGGGCTGTGCTGGGCTGAACCAGTAGGCGCTAGGTAAGTGGGCTGGCAGGTATGGTTCCTGCTCTTTCTGTTTCAATTTTTCTTTTTCTAATTTTTGCGGTTTGTTTCTGATTTAGTTTTAGTCCCAAACCAACTCTATAAATCCTGAAAATATTTGTGGGCAGCGACTGAGTTATTTCAGAGGCCCTCATCTGTTTTCAGAATTTTTGAAGCATTTAAACTTATTTATAGAATTTAAATGCCCCAAATCAAATACATATGATTTAATTCAAAAATCCAGGATGACCTAAAAAAATATGTCCATCATTGTTGGCAGAGGTTTTCACCTTTATCAAAAATCATGAACATTTTCAAATGGCATTTTGGATTCATTGAAAATGATTTTTATTTGAACCTAGTTGAATTCTTTCTGATGCTAGGGTTTGATCAATCCCCATTTCAATTTAAATATAATTTAAACATGATGCAACAAGATGCAAGCACTAGGCAACACCAGAACTAGGGATGTGACAACTCGCCCCCACTAAACAAGAATCTCGTCCCGAGATTCAAGCGTAGGGTAAGAGGAAGAGGGGACACAAAAGCTAACACAATCTTCTCGATCCAATTGCCCTCATCGAAGATGTTGATTCATTGCTTCAAATTGATCTTGTCGTCGTTGCTTCTGGGGTCTTCAACCAACACGATGACGACTGAAGAAACTCTATAGGAATCGATCTTCTTAAAGATCGAGCAACTCACGGTCAACTCACGGAACGAGATGTTGAACATCTCTCGAGCTAAGACACGAAACATACATCCAGAGGGATGGAGTGAAACAGATGATGAGGGTTCAATTTGGTAAGCACAACGCTTAGGTAAGATGGTGCAAGGTTTCAGAGTAGCGAGGAATAATTGCCATGATTCCATAACGAGACACCTTGGGGGAGGTGACTCGTAGAACTATTCCCTTAAGTGGCAAAAGAATTGCTTTTGATTCAGAGATCATTGAAACTCTTTATACCAGCCTAAGGCAATTCACAACAATCATTTGGCGAAGTACAAAGGGATAGCATACCCGGACTAGAATGGATGATGCGGACTACCTTGTTGAAGACAACGCAAAGGATGATTTGCTTATCATCGGAGGTGGAGGGAACCCATGGTAAGTCCACTTTTGAAGATGATATTGGACAGCAACTACCGAGAAGGGCAGCCCATGGGGGATTGGCACAATGGCGGTGCAAGCTGGGAACAATATGCAACTGTTGGGAATGTTCCAACCATCATATCTGCCTAAGATTCAGATCCGAGTGGTAATAGGATACTTCAGACTCAGCATGTCTGAAAGAAAGGATTGCAACACAGATTCTCAGGAAATGAACTATGGTAGTAAGCTCCAAACATGAGCTGGTTCTGCTAAAAACATGTGATCACGCTATCCCAGACAAGCATGACCACGTGGTAGTCTTATAATAAAACACTACCGAGTTCAGGTTGGGAACCATCATTGAAGATAACGAAGTCGTGTGCATGACCTAGGATTAGCACATGAGACTCCCTTTTCTTGAACAAATCCATCAGTGGCTTGGTGTGCTAGGAAATACATGTGGAATGGAGGTAGCTAATCTCACAAACCAAAGTATACTTCACACATGCATGACTGACTTGGGAAGATTCCAGAGGAAGCAACATTGACTTTCTCGAATTCACGACGGCAACTTGCATCAAATGCACATGTATTAGAGGAAGTCACTTCTTTCATCCAACATATTCTTCACGAATGGGACATGAAGATAATGCTTATAAAAGTTTCCAACACTAGGTTGATGTTCAACATGAGTCATGGGGGAGACAAAATGCTGCTGATGGGCTCAACAACAACTCATTGGAATTTCCATATCACTGGACTTCCACCATCATGTGAACACGGTGATAGCATTGGTCAGACCCAAAAGATATAATGGTGTAGGCTCGAGGGATCAACCACGAGTAAGACAACATTATGAACATCGTTGGTTCTGATTTGATTTGATGATAGCCCATGCTCAAATCGAAGTTTGTTTAAGATAATAGATGCAACAACTGATCACAGGGTCCAATCGATGAAGATATCATCTTTCTTCAACACACACACAAACGCAAAGATATCCCTTCAGAATGAACTAAATTCAGCAAAGCTTTTATCTTCCAACTCTCCAAGTTGTTGTTTGGCTTAACCAACCAGCTCAGGGATATCCAACACATATTCTTGGAGAAAAGTGGTTTATTGGAAAACCAACTTGATCGCGAGCTCAACATAACAGTCAGGGGACAACCTGGTAATACTTCCGAGAAGATATTCGGAAAATCACGAACCACCTGTATGTTACTAAACAGAACAATCTTGCTTTCCAGAGCAAGACGATATGAACAATAAGCAAGGGATTGAATAATCCTAACTCATTGATCGAAGAGTGCACCGGAAATAAGGACTAGGTAGCACAGTCTATCTTAGAATGATGATTCAAAAGGCAACACGCTAAGAGTGAAAACATTGTCCATTTACTACCAAGCAACGAGGTTGCTAGGAGTATCGATTTCACACATCACAACTCACTTGTCGGCATTCCGGTTACATCAGCACGGGACCGAGGAATGAATAATGATAGCGAGAAGTATCAATAGATCAAGAATTCATAAGAGAAGGTGTAATTCTCATGACGTTCCTGACATAAAGTGGGTAATACTTCAGGGTAGAACATAACAAAGCTGGATTGGCATTTTGATCTGCGGAATACAACTACTTTGACCACTCCAAGAAATGGATGAGGTGCTGGAGTTTGTTTCTCCTAGTCATTCCAGAATAGAATGGCTTGACGGACCACAAGAGTATTAGGTATCGATGAACGAGTGCACATATACTCTTGACTATCAATTGATAGACGAGGGTCGGAATACAACTAAAGAGGGACAACTCAAAGGAGCATATAACTTTCTGAGTTGTAGATGCATAGATTAGTATGTCGAACCAAGTTCAACAGGTTTCTTCCGGATAACCCATGCAAAGAAGGTAGAACTAACAGAGTCACAGCATGGAATCGAGAACTCGTTAAGAGCACTCTGGTTGTGATATTTTGGTTCTGCGAGGAACTTCTGCCACAAGTAATTCATGGTATTTGGAAGAAAGAAATACCACAGACCTCAAGGACTATCACAAGGGTTACTAATAACCTAAGGGAACTAGCAAACACTACCAACATGAGGTGAGTAGAGTGAATCTTGGGTTCAAGAACCCAGGAAAAGAATACCTACTAACTAATAACATCACGAGATGCTTTCGAGAATGGTGGCCAGAATCATCACACTAGGAATATAAAAGCATGGCTAGATTACTAGATGATCCTCTAAGACACCTATGGTCATAATAATAGTTCCAACATATATGTCGAGGCAACAGAGTACCTCAACTCACCGATTAGTGTGGTTAATCTGGCCCAAAGGGACATCAAAATGGGCGGAAGGGATTTTGCAAATGCTTCAGATTGTATTAGAAACCTGGGATGACTCGGACAACATAACGGCTATAAATGTGTAACGCCCCCGATGCGGCTATATCTCCCACGTGTCGAGGCACGACTTAGAGGCATAACCGCATTGAAAGCAATGTCGCAAGTGAGGTAATCTTCACACAACCCATGTAATAATTAAGGGGAAAGAGATACATAGTTGGCTTACAGTCGCCACTTCACACAGTACATAAATAAACATCCATCATTCAGAGTACACTCAAGGTCCGACTACGGAACCAAAATAAAAGAAGATACCCCAACTGCTACACAGATCCACGAATCGTCCCAACTGGGCACCACTACTGATCATCAGGAAAAGACACATAGTAACGACCACGTTCCTCGTCGAACTCCCACTTGAGCTCGGTTGAGTCACCTGCACTGGCATCGTCGGAACCTGCAATTGTTTTGGAAGTATCTGTGAGTCACGGGGACTCAGCAATCTCACACCCGCGAGATCAAGACTATTTAAGCTTATAGGAAGGACAGAGTAGTAAAGTGGAGCTGCAGCAAGCAACTAGCATATATGGTGGCTATTTCGCAAAAGAGAGCGAGAAGAGAGGCAAAGCACGGTCGTGAAGCTAATAGCGATCAAGAAGTGATCCTGAACTACTTACGTCAGACATAACTCCAACACCGTGTTCACTTCCCGGACTCCACCGAGAAGAGACCATCACGGTTACACACGCGGTTGATGTGTATTTTATTTGGGGTCAACTTCGGGTTTTCTACAACCGGGCATTAACAAATTCCCATCTGCCTCATAACCGCGGGCACGGCTTTGAAGATAATACCTGCAGGGTGTCCCAACTTAGCCCATTATAAGCTCTCACGGTCAACGAAGGATATACCTTCTACCGGGAAGACCCGATCGATCTCGGAATCCCGGACTACAAGACATTTCGACAGCAATAACACAAGACCAGCAAAGCCGCCGGATGTGCCGACAAATCCTGATAGGAGCTGCACATATCTCGGTCTCGTGGCACACCGGATGAGCAGACGTCGGGTTGGCATAGACCCTGATTGCCCGGGGGCGCGGACATCGCTTCGGTTTGGGCCAGCACTCGAAGGAGCACTGGTCCGGGGGTTAAAATAAAGATGACCCTTGAGTCTGCAGAACCCAAGGGAAAAAGGCTTAGGTGGCAAATGGTAAAACCAATGTTGGGCCTTGCTGGAGGAGTCTTATTCAAAGCGAACTGTCAAGGGGGTCCCATAAATCACCCAACCGTGTAAGGAACACAAAATCAAGGAACATAACACCGGTATGACGGAAACTAGGGTGGCAAGAGTGGAACAAAACACCAGGCATAAGGCCGGGCCTTCCATCGTTTTACCAAGTATATAGATGCATTAATTATAGCAGAAATATATTGTGATAGCCCCAACAAGTAAACATGTTCCAACAAGGAACAACATCTCCATGTCCCAACAAGGAACAAACTTCAGCTTCACCTGCAACTAGCAACGCTATAAGAGGGCTGAGCAAAGCGGTAACATAGCCAAACAACGGTTTGCTAGGAAAGGATGGTTAGGGGCTGACATGGCAAAATGGGTGGCATGATATAGCAAGTGGTAGGCATCGTAGCATAGGCATAGCAAAAGAGCGAGCAACTAGCATAGCAAAGATAGAAGTGATTTCGAGGGTATGGTCATCTTGCCTGCAATGTTCTCAGAGTTGTCGAAAGCTTGATCCTCGTAAGCGTTCTCGACAGGTTCCTCGTTCACGTACTCGTCTCCCGACTCTACCCAAAGCAACAACACAAACAAAGGAACCACAATAAATCACGGTGCAATGCACAATCAACATGATGCAAAACATGACATGATATGCGGGATGTGATATGCAATGCGTATGTGCGCTCCGGAAGGTAAATGATGAACCAGGCATAAACTTGACAAACCAAGTATGCCACTGGAAAGATGAGATGATTTCGGTTGAAATCGATATAAAGATCACCGGAATCGGATGCACGGTTTGGAAATGACAAGCAAAACAAGAATGGCGCAAATCTGCCATTAACAGCATGATGCCACTTAGCAAGCAACAAATAATTAGGCTACTGCACCCAAACGTATCAACAAAGCACATGGCAGTGATCTACACAAGATGCTCGACAAAATATGAACACTGAGCTATGGCTAGTTCACACCATAACAGGTTCTAACAAGCATGGCAAAAGTGCACAAAATATCAGGCTGGACATGGCAAAAACAGCATCAGGTTGCAATGTTCAGAGCAAGAAAACTACATGCTACAGGAACTTAAAATAGCAAAACATGGCATGGCATGAATCTACTCAAAGCATAGATCAAAAGTCCCTTACTGACCATAAGCCAAAAAGGATTAGAAAATATAGTAACACCCATGTCAATATTGAAAGTTTCGTTAACAGATTCAGCAACATGACATGTCAAAAACTGATAACGAGTAGGCATGTTTACAAGTTCAATGCACTCACTACAGAGCCTTATATGATAAAATAAGCATACATACATCAAGAAGACATGACATAGAAGACAAACATGGCAAGAACAATAACATAGCATAAATGGATCAACCACAACAAGCTAGGCAAAATTGAATAACATGTATACAATCTGCCAGGAAACATTTGATAGCAAAAGTAGAGCTCGATTGACTCAAGCTATGGCACTCCATAATTGCAAACAAAGGCATGGATGGATAGAGCAAGACATGCTTTACAAAAAACTCTTACTTAAGTATCTCAAAATATGCATAGATCTCTCGGTATCATCAAGTTAACATGGCATCAAAATCAGCTAAAACAGGGCTGAAATCAGTAACAGCAGGACACCTACTTTGCATGCTTGTGCTAGTCACCACATAGATCACAAAAATACATGTCATATACCCCTGGAAATATAGCATGGCATATTTCAAAACACATGTAGGACTCAAATTCATAGGGTGCACACATTAATCATGGCAAAATAACAAAGTGCAAGTTCTGATAAAATCAGAAACTAACATCACATAGCACTCTTCTAACAGCATTTCGGGCATCAAGATGAGCTCAAATGAAAATGATGCAATGAGATGAAATGAGATACTCTTCGGGACGAACATTTTGACATATTATACGCGCAAAATGGATCTACAGATGCAAAGTTACAGCACGTTGAAAATGCAACAAAAATCATGGATATGAAAAGACTTAGAGAAAGTGAGGGGAGAGAGGTCAACGCTGGAACCGAGGCGGATCGGGCTCCCGACCCGATCGGGACGCTGGCGGCGGGAGAGGTTCGCCGAGTCCGCGGGCGAGGAGGAGGAGGTGGCAGGGCTCCGGTGGGCGGTGGCCGGCGAGGAAGGAGCGCGGCGGCGGGTCGGCGAGGCCGCCGGCGCTCGGTATGGCGGCGCAGCGGACGGGCGCTGGGCGAAGCGGGCGCGGGCGGCGCTGGCGAAGAGGCGCGCGCGCCGGCCGTGGCGGGCGGTCAAGGGGCGGCGGAGGGCGGCCGAGGGAGGCGGCGCTGGCGTGCGATGCTGTGCTGGCGGGCGGGTTCCCGCCTGGGCCCGGCCAGGCCGGCGGCGCGGGCGGCGGCGCGACAGGTGGCGACCTGCCACTGCTGCGGGGCGGCGGCGATGTGTCCGCGCCGGGCGGATACGTCCGGCGTGTGCGGAGAGGGAAATTAGGGTTTCGTGGAGGAAGACCCGATTTGGAGGGTTTGCTTAAATAGGCATAGAGGGAGCTAGGAGAGTCCAAATGAGGTGTAGTTTCGCCCACGATCGTGATCGAACGACGGAGAGCATGGGAGTGACTTAGATGGGTTATTGGGCTGTTTTGGAGGGTGTTGGGCTGCAACTTAAAAGAGGCCTTTGCGAGAGTGCGGTTAACCGTTGGAGTACCAAACGAGCTCCAAATGACCCGAAACTTGACCGGTGGTCTACGGGTGGTATACCAAGGCCACTAGACAAACCTCGGTCCATTTCGAGAAGGTTTAATACCCGCACACGGAAAAACGTAAAAGGACCGCCGGGAGATAGGAGTGCCGGATTGCAAAAGCGGACAACGGAAAAATGCTCGGAATCATGAGACGAACACGTATGCAAATGCGATGCACATGATGACATGATAAAAATGCATGACACGGACAAAATGCAAAAAATAAGAAAACCCACCACGGAGGGAACATCATATATCAATGCCGAAAATGGCAAGAGTTGGAGTTACAAATATGGAAAGTTACTTCCGGGGTGTTACAAAATGCTCCAAAGGATTTAAGACATCCTACAAAATGGTGGCATAGCCACTCAAAAGCACAATATCAAGGTTCTAAGACCAGCTATGAACATACGGAAGTAGTAGGAACTTAACTGAGGCTTGAAACCAACAATCCTATAAGTCTACGGATTAGTAACACGTGATCCTGATGGAAAGATGAGAAAGCCTAGTTCTTAATCCCCGTATAAAAGAAGAGGGTGACTCAGATCAGAAGGGCATAAGGTATAAGAAGAAAAAAGAGCCTTACGTTCCCTTCCCCAATCAATTCCCCTACATAACTAGAGCATTTCTAGACACAACTTTGACCAGTTTGGCTTGGTAATCCTATAGGCAGTCAGGCTCTGATGCCAAAGCTGTCAGGGCCCCGATTCCAAGTCACATCGATTTAGCCGGTAACACCTCATATCACTTTGCGGCCTCACGCACGGTATTCCCACGGGTGTCGCCTTACCATGGCCCGGGACCGTTTGCACCTTTTGGCTCACGTATATGATAGTGTCGCTAGCATCCATATGACAGAGAACCCGAGCCGACATAGCTAGTCGTGAACCCAAAGCGGCACTAACCCATGGGGACAGGCATACATGAATCAACTTCGAGCATGTCGGTCAGCAGCGTGTGAATCCGGGCTGTAGCACTGGCTAACAGACTCAGGAACCCGAGCTGTAGCAGGCTAGGCAGGACTCGAGTCACCGCGTGACATTTCCCGAAGGACGTACACATGAACGAAGTGAAACACATGCCGCCAGATCAAGCGTCATGAGCAGAGTCTTTGGGCTAGCAGACTCCGTGAACTGGGCTGTAGCGGACTACTATGGCTCATGGAAGCACTAGACTACATTTCCCCATAAGATAGGCTGCCAAGGATAAACAACTAGATTGTCGGATCCCACACATACCAAGCATTTCAATCATACACACAATATGCTCGATATGTGTAAATACAACATGGCATCACAACAAAACTCTATGACTCAAAGTATTTATTCATTAGGCTCTGAGGAGCCAAGATATTACAAACATGGGTCTCATGACCCAACATACAGAGCATACAAGCAACAAGCACAAACGGAAGCTTAACATGTCTGAGTACAGACATCTACAAATTAAAAAGGCTGAGAAGCCTGACTATCTACCAGATCCTGTCGAGGGCACAAGATCGTCGCTGAGGTAACAAGCTAAATGTCGAAGTCCATGTCGTACTACTAGCGAGACTGAAGTCTCTCTGCAAAACATAAAATAGGCAAACATGAGTACAAATGTACCCAGCAAGACTTACATCAGAACTAACTACATATGCATCGGTATGAACAAAGGGGTGGTGGAGTTTAACTGCAGCAAGCCAGCTTTGACTCGGTGGCTATCCTGAACTACGACTACAAGTAACTCTTTTGAGGTGGCGCACACGAGTCCACATATTCACCATATCAATACACCACTATGGATCCGCTCCCGTCTCCCTACGAGAACGCCATCCATAGCACTCACGCTTATCTTGCGCATTTTAGAGTATCCACTTTCACTTGTCTATGAACTGTACAGGCAACCCAGAAGTCCTTTACCGCGGACACGATTATTCGAATAGATCATATTAAACCTGCAGGGGTGTACTTCTTCACACAAGCTCTCGCCACTTACCGCCATGTACACCTCGTGTATCTCGGCAACCTTCAAGCGGAAGCCTGGCGAGGGAGTCAGCCACGACCTGACTAACCGCACAAGTCTCTAGTCCAGGTTTATCACCTATTCGGGTTCCATCCGCAAGGAGATCCGGCCGGGGTGTCGCTCACGGCCCCAAACGATGTGTGCAGGGTTCCCAAGCCCACCACGACGGGTGGTTCTACGCTTGGTACACCGTGCCACGGTGCCTAGTCTGTCCAAAGCCCACCTGTACCGGGTGCCACTTGGTAGATTACTAACACTACCTACAAACACCAGAAACTAGTTGCAACTCCTGGACAGAGATCATGTTGATTAATAAGTCGAGAGGGGTCGAGTTACCGAAACCCAATGTGTGGTAGTAACTGTTCATGGATCACAAACACAGAACTCAGTTTCTGAGTACGGTTGCAATGAGACAACCCACCATGTACTCCTACATGGGCTCTCACCGCTACCTTTACCAAATCGTGTTCACACACCTAGCTCTCAACAGTAGGACATGTTCACACACCTCCAATTCATCCCCGATGAATCAGACCTGACTCAACTCTAAGCAGTAGCAGGCATGACAAACAAGCATGAATGAGTAGGGACATAAGGGCTCAAACAACTCCTACTCATGCTAGTGGGTTTCATCTATTTACTGTGGCAATGACAGGTCATGCAGAGGATAAAGGGGTTCAACTACCGCAGCATGTAACAGTTGAATCGCTGTTGTCCTAATGTAGTAAAAGAGAGCAGGAGCGAGAGAGTGGGATTGTATCGGAATGAACAAGGGGATTTTGCTTGCCTGGCACTTCAGAAGATAGTATAGCTCTTCATCGGTGTCATCGAACTCATCGTCGTTACGTCGTCTACTGAGAGGGGACAAACACCGGCAACAGAGAAGGAACACAATCAATGCAATGCAACAATATGATGCATGAGTGTGACATGGCAATATGCTGTGATTTGAGCTAATGCAACTAGCAACAGATTAAATGAAGTTGGTTTGAATACAAGATTCAAATTCAAACTCCATATGTGATTATTCAAATGCCATTTAGTTGATTTGACCTAAACAGTGAACAAAAGTTGTTCTAACATGCATGAAAATGGTACAGATAGATAGATTGGATTTTCCTGATCATTTCTCTTATATAATTTATTTCATTTGGAGTTGCGGTTGAATTTATATGATTTTTAGAAGTTTTGCTAATTTTCTGGAATTTCCTGATTTAATTAAATACATAAAAGCTTTATTGCATCAGCACTGCGTCATGCCTGCGTCAGCAAGTCAACGGCGCTGACCAGAGTCAAATCTGACATGTGGGGTCCACATGTCAATGACACAGTGTTAAACAGGGGGGTTATTTCTAATCTAGTTAAAAGATTAGGGCGCCGGGGCCCACTGTCAGTGTCACAGGGGGGGTGTAATTCGCGCGGGTTGACCGTTTTGCCCGGCGGTTAGTCACCGGCAAGGCCGAATGCGGCAGAGCGCGTCGGGTTCGTCGCTCCGGCGACCATTTTGGCGGCAGAGGCCACGGGCGAGGAGCCAGGGCTCATCCGCGTTGTCTGGAGCACGCGGGAGAGGCGGGGGCGGCCTTAGCTCGCCGAACGAAGCTTCGGGGTGGTGGCGAACACGGCAAGTCTTGTGAAGTGCTGCGAGCACGGCAGGAGCTGCGGGCGGCGGATTTGGTCTTATGGGAGGCTCCTGAGCGCGATGGCATGCGTGGGCGCGAGTTGCGGTGGCTCTGGCCACGACGGTGAGGATCCACAGCGGCGCGACCGCTCGAGTCCGGTGGTTAGCACGGCTACGGCGCGCGAGTGACAAAACGGAGAGGGGAAAACGGCGACGGGGCTCACAGCGGATCCGTCGGAGGCGTCAGCAAGCTCGGGGAGGCGGCGAGGCGAGCGCGTGGTCACCGGCGATCTCAGGTGCCGTAGGTTGAAGAAGGGGTCGATGCAGGCACTGTGGTGCGTCCCCGGTTGCGTTGGTCGTCGAGGAGGGAGACGGAGCCGCGGCAATTCTCCTGGACACGCTGGATGGGCGAGGGAGGGCTGGCGGCCGCAGCGGTGCTAGTCGGCGGCGACGGCTGCGCTCGGGTGAGCTCGGGGGAGAGAGCCAGGGGAGGGGAGAGAGAGCAGCGAGTGAGGGAGAGGGGACAGGGGCTTCAGGCGTCTCCGTGGCGCTGGTAGAAGGCCCGGGGCTCCCATGTAGAAGCAGGAGGTGGCCGGGGGCTCTCGGGCGCGCGCCACGCCTCGCCTCTGCCTTCTGGCAGAGGTGGGAGATGACTGGCAATAGGGCCAGTGGGCTGGGCTGTGCTGGGCTGAACCAGTAGGCGCTAGGTAAGTGGGCTGGCAGGTATGGTTCCTGCTCTTTCTGTTTCAGTTTTTCTTTTTCTATTTTTTGCGGTTTGTTTCTGATTTAGTTTTAGTCCCAAACCAACTCTATAAATCCTGAAAATATTTGTGGGCAGCAACTGAGTTATTTCAGAGGCCCTCCTATGTTTTCAGAATTTTTGAAGCATTTAAACTTATTTATAGAATTTAAATGCCCCAAATCAAATACATATGATTTAATTCAAAAATCCAGGATGACCTAAAAATATGTCCATCATTGTTGGCAGAGGTTTTCACCTTTATCAAAAATCATGAATATTTTCGAATGGCATTTTGGATTCATTGAAAATGATTTTTATTTGAACCTAGTTGAATTCTTTCTGATGCTAGGGTTTGATCAATCCCCATTTCAATTTAAATAGAATTTAAACATGATGCAACAAGATGCAAACACTAGGCAACACCAGAACTAGGGATGTGACACTGAGATGCCAATTGTGCTATCTAGTCCTTTAAACAAATCATATCATATCACTGATAGTATTATTTCGCATAGGTCAACTCCAATCATCACTCATGTGATTCATATCCTCATGACTCTCGAGAGGAGGTCTAACAAAATCATATATGTCTACAATCCCCAAACTCATATGTATGTCTACCCCTAAAAATCCATGGGTAGAACATATAAGCTGCTAAGCTGGAACGTGACAATCCAAGTGCTCAACCCATTCTTCCAAGGTCTACGATAAAGCACCTCTATCCTAAGGAAACACGTCATATGCCACTCCAAGATCTAGTTTCCTTTCCTATGAATCAACTCCAAAAGCCCATTAGCTACATAATTCATTAATTCTACAAATCCAATGTCTATGATGTCCCACATGATCTTCTAATGTCCTATAATCACCAAATACTTGAAAAGGCTATCTCTACTATAGTCAGTCCACCAATTTCCATTATCATGGTCAAGTAACCTCCAAGGTCAAGTTTATATCAACTCCGACAATTAATCCAATCTCTTAGTTTATTGTCCACCGAGAAACATGGTATCACGATCAAGATTATCGGTCTAATTCCTATTTACTCCGAACCATGTAGACTTACTCAGCATCTATACTCAACTAGGATCACCTATTTAAATCCAAATCTTGTGTCCAACGAGAATTTCCACACTTTCCCCCAAGTCATTATCGATCTATCAACTATCTCCTATCAATATCCCCTGGCTAAGTCAAATCCTTACACTTCCAAGAATTTCAGCTTGTGATCATAATTGTCCTATTAAATCCAATTTACTCAGGGGTAATGAAAGCTATGCTACTCTATAATCATGATCCAACCAAGTTCATCTACCAACATGAAAGCCTTATAAGCCTCCGAAGAGTCTCAAATGATTCCTCAAGGTCACTGATATAAACTCATCAAGTCATTTGTCCTCTGTTCCTATATCCTCAAATTGGTCTTCCCTATGGCATCATCAGTTTTGGTGCTATCTTAGGATGATAATGTGCTCGTTCACTATGTCCACTAGTTCCATAATGAACCCAAGGATAAGCAAGGTTCTGAGAGGCTTAACAGGTTCTCTTGCAATTCGTGGGTTAAGCACATGGTTAAGGATTCGAGATGGGGTATCTTATGAAGTCTTGAAGGGTCTAGGAATGGGTCTCTAATCTTGAGGGGCAACCATAACTCTAAGGGGCTGCACTTGGTCGAGGAGGTTGTAGCAAAAATCTTCAGTGCTGGTTTGTTGCCAAAGTAGAATCCTTGGTGTATCTTGTCTTGCTAGCCTTCAGTCGAGGAGAGAGATGAGAGGGAGAGGTAGCATAGATGAGGGGAATGCCTAAAGGGGGTTCTATAGTGCAAGTGCAAACAAACAGGTACAAAAAGGGCCAAACAAAAGAAACATGGTAAGGAAGGTGATATAGTCGCGTACTTGTTGCCTAGGGCAAAAGAGTGACCTATATCAAAACACATACAAATAAAAACAAGCAACACACAATCTTGGTTCTATTTGAACCATCATACGGACTCGACTGCGCATAGGGGGTACACGACTCATCCTACCCTAGGGGTTCTCGGACTCTGTAGTCGTGCCTCGTGCCTCATGCAGTCTTCTGAGTTTTCCTCAGGTGTTGTTACGTCTCTTGTTTGATGAAACGATCTGGGTTGAGCCGAAAGAATCTTCGACAACTTCTCGCCTGATGAGGTGATGGGGTGATGGTGGCTCCACGTGGCTGTCTTTGACTTGGTCTTCTCTTGTCTTCTTAATCATGATGATCGCTTTTGCTTTCTAAGGTGTCGATGGTACCAGGTTTGTAATCCTTTATGCAAGGACATTAACAAAGCATAGTAGAGGTCCAACATGTCGGTTACGTTGATGACAACATCGACACCAAGAGCGGGGGATGAAGAGAACCATTTTCCTGCTAACTATAGTGAGGCGGACCAAATGGCTATGTTCTCATCCATCGACGGTTGTCGATACAACAACGATAGTGACATGGTTACTCTATTAGCGATGTATATCATGATCTTGCATATCCCATGCCCTGATCATCGTAGACTAAGGTTGCATCATCTTGGGGCAGTGTCAAGGGTGTCACCATCTCCTGGGTCTTCAGGTCCTCATTTCTCAAGGATGTATCTTCTGTTGGTATCGTCTTGTTGTGATGTTGCCAATCTTGTGTTCAGGAGATGTGGGTGAATGTCTGGCAAGGCATCTTCCTTCTAGATTATCCACGAGGATTACAAGGAATCCAGTGGTCAGGGGCATAAGGGTTCTAGCGACCAAAGGTTTTGAAGGGGAAGAGATCAATAAGGAAAGTATACCTTAGTTTTCGAAAAACTGAGAAGGGAAGAGAAGTATAGATAGTTTTGAAAACCAGTAGTTTTGGAAATAGTTTTACCCTAACTAACGGCCATGCTAACTAAGGCTTCCTACAATCAGGATGGCTCTGATACCAGCTCTGTGGGGACCCCGACTCATAAGTCGAGATCACTGAATGCACGTGTACAGTGATTCCAGAGATCAATGCTCACTGAACACACATAAGCTGAATAACAAGAGTCTTACATCCATACATACCGTTTTACACAAGTAGGACCATTATGGTCAAGTCCTGAGTGTATCATCGCAGCGGAAATCTTCAATAACCACTTGGACCCATGCCATCTGCTTAACCCTACATGCATTCTGACTGGGAAGCGTCCTAGCTCGCATGTTCGTCACCAAGGTACTCTTCATTATATCCTTTTCTTTCATGTCTGGCCAATAAAATAACAAGTGGCAAGCCAATGAGTACTTTGAATGTACTCGCAAGCAACCCATGATTTGGTTCAAGATACAACAATGCTTGACATAGGTAAATTTTTGCAGAAAGCTAGTTTTGAGTGCAATGACATGTTCAACAACTTGTAAGACATGCATCAGGAGAATTCAAGTAACCATGAGCATAGGTTACAGATATCAACATAAATAGAGTGGGCATCAACCAAACTCAATCATGTCAAGTCCCTTGACTTGACCCAAGTAGTTCTCCCCGATATCCAAACACACACACTGGCTTGTGAAGCTCTGGACGTAGTTTAAGCAGCACCGCCCAACTGTCCTTGACCGTGGGCACGACTATTCGAATTGTTTTACACTCTGCAGAGGTTGCACACTTTACCCACAAGATCCGGGGAACTTCCGTGTCATCCACGACCCGCGATACCTCAAGTACCCATGGCAAGCACCCGATCACTATCTTTCCCGAGACGACACTAACAAGGAGTCCACTCGTTGTTCTGTATCCTCACAATGTACATCATACGAGACTCACTCGAGATCGTAACATCCAAGAGGGGACACAACAGTGTATCCGGTGCCCTGTAAAAACAGTCATGGCCACCCTACCTGGCACGACCCCGTCCCTAGAGAGAGCACCAACTCTCCCCCGTCACTAGTAATGCGGGCTCCAAGCTAGTATCGGCCTAGGTAATCAATAATGCCCTTTCCCATACAAGGGTAGAGTGGTTGCGCATGTAAGCTTGGGACAGTCGACAAATCTTAAATCTAATGCGTTTTCGAAAACAACACACACTTGCCTCTGTACACCACTTCGTCATCAAGTGGTTACCCATCTCATCATCTCCCTCGGGCATAAGTGGCACCCGATGGGGTTTTCGATAAGTCCTTTGAAAATACTTTGTCACCATCACCATGCACATTCCCGTCCCTTTTTGCGTAGCACTACTTTAGCATCCTATCTACCCCCACCGGCATAACCCTCATAAGAAGGTAGGGTCATGCACAATGCAAGTATCAACGAGGAAGTACAGTGGAAAACCATCAAAGTGGTTACCACCTCATCATGATTCCGTTGCAACAACAATATGGTGCTATATGACATGCATAAAAGGGGGTTTCATAGACATGGTCAAAGGGCTGCTTGCCTGGCTCCTTAGAGTCTTCAATCCTTCTGGTCCATCTTCAAGTACTCCGTCTACTTCGCCGACTAACGACGAAAACAATCACAATAAGCAACATAACAAGGCAAAAATAAAAGTGCTCTAAAAATGTGATTTGGACTTTTCTAGGATACCTCTGGTCATATGAGGAATGACCATGGTGATTTCATTGGAAGTGGATCAATGGATATTTCTAAACATTTCGATATGATGGAATCAAGGGGTTTATGGATTTGCAAGAAGTGTGCATAAGAACTATTTGAAAAATGATCAAAGGCATCCATTTAACAAGGAATAATTTTAGAAGCATATAGGAGTTGGTTTCACTGGATTTGGAGTTCAAATGAATTTCCTATGAATTTGCAAAGTTGGCTAATATGAAGAAATGGCTCATTATTTTGTGGGGTACAGAAAGTATTAAGAAAAATGTTCATAAACTAAGTTTTGAACTTATAGACATCTAGGATTTTGGATCATGGAATTTGGGTCAAAAATGGGTTGTCTGTGATTTTCTAAAGTTCATTACAGAAATGGAAACAAGATTTGATAAATGTTTGTGAATAAAAAGTCTCTGGAAAAATGTGCATGCAGCAGCAACAGGTAGATCATGATTTAGAGTCACTAGAAATTTGAATCATCAAATTTGGAATTAATTTGAATATTCTGTGGATTTTACCAGTCCATAGAAAAGAGAAAAAGAAAAGGGATTTACCTAAATGGGCCGGACCTAGGCGGCGGCGGCGCGCACTGGGCGAGTTTTAGCAGAAGGGTGCCACTAGGCTGGCCCAGCGGCTCGGTCGCACGCGCGCAAGGGCCACGTCGGACGCGGTTTTACTGGAATACGCCTCTACTTGCCAGCGTGGCCTGGAGGCTGGGCCACTGACGAGTGGGGCCCGCCTGTCAGGTTCATCCCCAACCTCCCGCTCGAACAGAACAGAGGCAGGGGGCGGTGCCGACGGCGGCTTGCCGGCGCTACAGGCCACCGTTTCCGATGAGCTGGCCACCGGCGTGCTCAGGGGCCCCGGCCGAGTCCAATCGTGGGTGGCACGGTCGCCCAGGGGTACCGGGTCGAGCTGGGCACTGGCCGCGGCGGACGAGGCTGACAGTGAGGTTGGGGCACGGTGTTGCGGCTGCGGAGAAGAAGAAATGGAGTCCGGGAGAGGGCCGTGGGGAAGTGGGTGATGCTCTGGTGCAGGTAGGAGGGGGAGAGGGGCACTGGAGAGCTCAAATTTGAGCGGTGACCGGTGGCAAGATTTCCGGCCATGGAGGTGAATGGGGGCACTAGGGGAGGAATGTGTTGGCCTAGGAGCGTACGGGAGAGAGAGAGCCAAAGGAGTCGAGAGGGGGCTCGGGGGTGGCCTTTTATGGCGGGGCGATGGTGCACCGTGGACGAGTGCGCCGGTGAGGCCGTTGCCGTTGCTAGGGGTCACGGGGGCTCGTGTGTGCGTGTCCGGGGCGTTTGTAGAGATGGTCTCCGGCCGGGAGAAGGGAGAGAAGGTGTGGGGAAGTGGCAGAGCACCGCACGTGTGGGCTCGCCCATTGGGGCTCTCGGGCGGCTCCGGCGCGCGTGCTGCTGGAGGTGAGAGAGAGGGAGAGAGGAGGGGGCCAGCACGGTGGCGTGTTGCGGACGTCGAGGCACCTCGACTGGCGCAAGGGGGAGGCTCGAGGTGGTCGGGGACGGTTGGCAGGGGGCGGCTACAGTCTTGAGAGCAAGATCAGAAGCGCCTCCAGAGCGCCATATGGCTGTCCAGCCATTTTCTATGCTTGTGGGCGCCTTGCATGTCCAGAGCATTTGGGGGTGCTAAGGAAGGATCTTGGCCTTGGATGCTTTGGGTGGCCAGTGGGTGAAGAGAGAGGAAGGAGAACAGTGGAAATGGGGCTGTCTAGAATAGGAAATTGGTGGTTCCATCCCCTTGATCAATAAGCATTGACTTGTGCTGAATGCCAGAGGTAGAGGGAGGTTAGGAGGAGGTGTGGTAAATAGTTGAGTTCAAGGAGAATAGTATTAGTGGTCAAAATGGTGATTTTTGAAATGTGGCAGAAGGTGTTTGATAATGGTTTGGACCAGCAAATGATTTCCAACTGCCATGAGACTCCACAGGGTGAAATGACACATATAATTAGGGCCTTCCACCAAGTTGGAGCTTATTTGGGCAAAGTTGCCAATGCAACTTTTGTAAACCCTAGAAATTAGCAGAAATGGACTTGTGTAGATCTAGTTGAGCAAATCACTTCTCCTTGATGTACCACTTGGTGTGGTGGCCTAATTTGGTCACGTGAACATGCTCACCGAAGATGGGGTCAAGGAGAGAAAGTTGGTAGTACAAAGTTGTTCAAATTTGATTCTGGTCAGAGAGGGTTTTGGGACATTTTGGTGAACCAAAATGACTTTAATTGACATGAGGCTTTGCAAGGTGATCAAAATATGCATTTGTGACTTGCTGGATTTTCCTTGGAGTTTTATGAAAATATTTCTTGTAGAAATATTTCAAATCCTTGAAATGGGAAGTAATGGTTTTGGGAGGTTTTTTTCCAATATTTTGAACATGACCATGTGTTGAAACTCTTATATATGGGAAATATATGCCCACTGAGTTTCCCCGATTTTTGTCAAATATTTTTAAAACAATAAAATAAATTTTCCCTATTAAAGACCATTTCTGTCCTTAAGAAAAAGATTTTAAATAAAATAGGAAAATAACTTTTAAAATTATATTTTTGTGGTTTATGGGAGTCCTACATCTAATAGGATTGAAATATACCTTTTGAAAGATTTTTCACACCTCAAATCAAGTACTTGCAGTGCAAATCTCAATTCAAGGGTTTTTGAAAAACTAATTTTAGAAAATACTTTTTGGCCAAATTATTTTTGTAAGAAAATACTATATTTCTCTATACACATGGCATGATCATTGGGCAGAAGTTTGGGGCAAGGATATGAGGTATAGAAGGTGAAGCTATGTTGACTTTTAAGAGCACTTGAAAACACAGAGAGAAAGCCAACTCAAATAAAAAGTCAAACCATGCAAAAGTTTTTGTCAAACCACATTTTATCATGATTTATCATCTTAAGTGTTGTGCCATGAAAATCAGGGTGTGACAATCACCCACACTATATATGTCTCTCCATACATATGCATTTATAGGTTGATCTCTTTTGCACAATCGTTGCGCCTCACCCCCTCTGCTCGCCATAGATGCATGCTCCAGCCCACGCCACTATCTCTTAAAGACAAAAACACATGCTCAATTGTCGGTCCTTCTTCCCTGCATTCTCACATGCATGCATATTGCCATACCGATCCGTATCTCCCATGTCGTTGATCTTATGACTTATGTCTTCTTTCTTTTATCTCGATCATGCGCGCGCGCGCACACACACATCCCACGTATACATGTATACCTCTCACACATGCACCTTCAAGGTCTCTATGTCTCCATACGTAGTTAATTACCCCCAATCCTAACACCACATCGAATAATTCTCCTCTTTTGTGCACATAACTTCCGCCTGGATGGGTAAAACACACACTCACACTTAACAATCTCCTTCTAGCTACCCCCCGCCTCTCACTCTTTCCCTATATCCCCGAAACCAATAAGACCATCCCTTTGTTTAATTCCCGCCTACATATGCACCGTCGATATATAGTAGTCTTCCTTGGTGTCTCTCGAACAAACACGTTCTCTCGATGTTGACTCCTCTCACGCCAAGACGCACCTTCTCTTCCCTCTCTCACGGCATTTTCTCTCGCACCCCATCGTTGGTGGCCTCTGCCATACACATCACCTCTCTATGATCAAGCCATGCACACTTAAATTACATCCGCCACAGAGGACCCCGCGACACACACACACACGCACGCACACACACGCACGCACGCACACCCCCCCACACACACACACTAAGACTCCATCTCTCTCTCTCTCTCACGCACACACATGCACACACCCCCCCACACACACTTAGACTCCATCTCTCTCTCTCTCACACACACACAAACTAAAACTCCATCTCTCCCTCTCTCCTCTCTCTCTCTCTCTCTCTCTCTCTCTCACACACACACCCCACACACACTAAGACTCCATCTCACACACACATGCTCTAGGCGGAGCATTTGTTCCTACCACCCTTCATCCAACCTTACCCGTATGATAAACAATCACCTTTATTTACTTAAATAACATGGACAAATTCCACTTTACTTTAGTAGTCAGCAAACTTATCATCTGTACCCTTATAAAAAAAACGAGTTGACGATGATGGTGTGCCTGCCATCTTGTAATACAGACCGTATGATCTATATCTAACGGATAGAAAGCAAACTATGATAATTTTACAAAAGATACCTGCACCTCTCTCCACATCATTATCTTCCGCAACCTCATTGCTCAGCAATTAAAAAAGGAATAAGTCTCTGGAACAATCTAGCATGCATGGTGTCCGCTGCCGCCTGCCGGCGCCGTCCATCCCCATGCCTCCGCCCATTCTGACCACCAGTCACCACCACGCTCCACTCTTCCTCGCCTTATCTCTCATCTTTCATTTTTTCGATGACATTCTCAAGATACCAGTTTTCCTATAAAATTCTTGAGATATCATTAGTTTTTACACATGGGATTACTCCTGCATGGGTCAATCACAACAGGTGTTTTGTAAAACAATGCATATTGATGTTCCGTGCAATGCACGAGAATCTTGCTTGTAATTATATAACGCAAATCACGAGCAGGAAGTGACATTTTTTTGACACAACCACGTTAACATGGCCACGTAAATCACTAGCTAAAGTAAATACCATTATACTTATATCATGATGCAAAAGGTTGAGTACATGTCCGAAGAGTAGAGTCGCACACATGCACTCTGTCTCTCAGAATCTCTCACACACACACACACCAGTTACGTGAAGCCCACTTAAGCAGACACGAGTATGTTACAATTTGTGTACCCGCGGGTACACGTGATGCTGCGCATTTATTTAAGACCAAAGATGAACCCAAACAGTAGCTGCATTCATTCCCCTCCCGCCGCCTCTTCTCTGGTCGCCGTCGCCCGGTAGCCATGGGCCGGATGAAGGTAACAACATACGCCATACTCCCGCCGGAGCGGCGCTTTAATATGGAAATTTTAGTGGTCTTGCATGCATCTTTTTGTGCTAGCACTCCTATATAAGGGTTGACCGATCGCTTCCCGCAGACGTGCGCGGGCGGTGGAAGAGGAAGGAGAAGGGAAGCGGGCTGTGGAGTAACGTTTTTACCACAATTTCTTAGGAAACTGAGTGCAATAATTGAGTAGTTTTGCAAACTACCAATACTACACCTGAAACGGTTCAAAACCTATACTCCCTTGCCAGCGCGCACTTCTCGCGTGAAACGGTCAGCGTCGCCCTGGAGCGTCAGTGCCGCATTAATGCCCGGCCAGAGCAGAGGTGACCTCTCACTGACGCCAGCTTTGAAGTGGCGCGACGGCCGAGAGAGCGCCGCTTCCCGGGGCACGCGACTGCTCCGCGTCGAGACTGGCCATAGGCCCTGTTTGGATCCATGAGTTAGAGTTAGTTTGAGCTAGTTGGGGCTCAAATAGCCCTAAAGTATCCAAGCATGAGGGTTTAAATTGGAGCAAGTTGCACCGAACCCACCAAAAAAAACTATCCCACCCAAGAGGTGCTAACTGGAGATAGTTCTCATTGGGACCACTGAAAAATAACTTTTCTCTCTCCATGAAGTGCATTTATTGTCAATCTAACCCTGTCACCCAAACACCTCTTTGGCTACAGTTAGTTCAGGGTTAGTCATGAGTTAGTCTAACCTCTAGCTAAGTTAGAGTATCAAATAGGAGCAGTATAGGACATGCAAGTTGCTCAAAGCATACAGGCAAATTTGTATGTGAAAGGATTTTTTTCTTTTTGAAAACGGAATGTGAAAGGAATTTTTTTTATAATGCTCTTGGCATGTCGCTAAGATGTGATAGTTAACCGACCTCAATAGACGGCAAAAACGCCAACCTGCCGCACTTTGATAGAGACAAGGAGGGAGAAGCGATACAGGCTGCTGGATTACTAGAAATAGGTGTCGCACGGAAGCCAAGAAATATGGTGATAGCGTGGGTTAGCCATGTACTAGTATGATGTAACTACACTGGGCTGCCCTGTTTCGTACTCTTCCAGTCCACTGTGGAGATGATTGGTTAATTTTATATCGCTGAATAATATTAAATATTATGAGTGCAGACGCTCCACCACGAGGCTTGCTCCTTATCGGTCGTCCGGAATCTATGTTCTTCCACTCTATTTTTTTACGTGAGCTTTGTTCATCCTTTTGCCAACACGCGAGACATCAAGGTGCACGTGTTATGCAAGGATCGTTCCATCTATATGAAGAACACGTGGGACTGGAACTACGAGACGGACATGTACCCATGAGTGGACGTACGAACCTGAGTAATGTAGCGCAGTAAGTGAAGTACAAAGGCACAAATGGTATGAACATGTGTGGCATATAGGGTGTGTTTGGTTGCGTTCTCGACTCAGCATAGTTGTTCCCTCTTCATGCATGCTCAACTCAACACCCCTCTTCATGCATGCTCTCTTCATGCATGCTTCTAGTGTATTTGTGCTAAACTAGCGTGGACTCATGCACCCTCCATACACTCTACCAAACACCCAAAAGTAGGTCGAGAAGGGAACTCTTAGGCGGCATTTGTCTCTTACTACGTACTACCACTAAATGTTGTACGTGCAATGCACGGTGATGTTATGGAGTACGTGCCTAAGTACTCTACTACTACTATATTAGTTGGAGGCACATATTAACTTTTACATTTGTTTACGTGTATGCCCCGAGACCTTCCAACTAGACGTGTCTTTCTCTCCAGGTCGCACTTTGTATCGTTCGTACCACTAAGTACTACTACGTGTGGTCTCCAACCCAGAAGTGGAAGAAGTGGAGACGCTCTACCACGCTGTTTTTTTACGCTGGGCTCTCCCACGTTGTTCATGTCCCACTCCTTTCGCTGACGTGTGGGGCATCCAGCACGTGCCGTGTTTGGCAACCTTCATTGTAAGAGTTGAAACACTAGCATTCATCAGAAATAAAAAATAATTATAAATCGGCAGTGATACTATTTTTTGTGTGAACCAATCAGTAGTGATACTATACCATGCGATTTCCTTGCTCCTCGATATCGGAAAGAATACTTCCGTTCGCCAACATGTGGGACGTCAACCATCTTGGTCCACTTGCCATGCACGCAGAACTCCAAGGGAGTCACCCAGGTCGTCGCGCCGCAGTAACAATGACTAATGAGCCGTCAAATCACAGGCCCACTTCCCACTTTGAAGTTGCTTGGACGAAGGAACCATCATGACTTTGTTGAATTCTGCTTCTTGAAGAAAACTACTATACCAGCAGTACTGCTAGCTACAGTAGTTACTCCAACAGAGGCCTCCTTTCGTTCATAGGATAGGAATATGAAAATCATAGGAAGTGAGATGACATGCATCTCAATTCCTATAGAGAAAGAGATGCCATTTGATGCTTAGGATAGGAATTTTTCCATTTAGTCTAGGCTAATGTAATGGTAATTTCCTCTAAAAACTACAGTAGTAACTAGTACTAGTATGTTGGAAATATGCCCTAGAGGCAATAATAAATTAGTTATTATTATATTTCCTTGTTCACGATAATCGTTCATTATCCTTGCTATAAGTGTATTGATAGGAAACTCAGATACATGTGTGGGTACATAGACAACACCATGTCCCTAGTAAGCCTCTAGTTGACTAGCTCGTTGATCAATAGATGGTTACGGTTTCCTGACCATGGACATTGGATGTCGTTGATAACGGGATCACATCATTAGCAGAATGATGTGATGGACAAAACCCAATCCTAAGCCTAGCACAAAGATCGTGTAGTTCGTATGCTAAAGCTTTTCTAATGTCAAGTATCTTTTCCTTAGACCAAGAGATTGTGCAACTCCCGGATACTGTAGGAATGCTTTGGGTGTACCAAATGTCACAACGTAATCGGGTGGCTATAAAGGTGCACTCATGGTATCTCTCGAAAGTGTCTGCTTGGGTTGGCACGAATCGAGATCGGATTTGTCACTCCGTGACGGAGAGGTATCTCTGGGCCCACTCGGTAGGACATCATCATAATGTGCACAATGTGACCAAGGGGTTGATCATGGGATGATGTGTTACGGAACGAGTAAAGAGACTTGCCGGTAACGAGATTGAACAAGGTATCGGCATACCGACGATCGAATCTCGGGCAAGTACAATACCGCTAGACAAAGGGAATTGTGTATGGGATTGATTGAGTCCTTGACATCGTGGTTCATCCGATGAGATCATCGTGGAACATGTGGGAGTCAACATGGGTATCCAGATCCCGCTGTTGGTTATTGACCGGAGAACGTCTCGGTTATGTCTGCATGGTTCCCGAACCCGTAGGGTCTACACACTTAAGGTTCGATGACGCTAGGGTTATAAAGGAAGTTTTATGTGGTTACTGAATGTTGTTCGGAGTCCCGGATGAGATCCCGGACGTCACGAGGAGTTCCGGAATGGTCCGGAGGTAAAGATTTATATATAGGAAGTCCTGTTTTGGTCACCGGAAATGTTTCGGGTTTTATCGGTAACGTACCGGGACCACCGGGAGGGTCCCGGGGGTCCACCAAGTGGGGCCACCGGCCCCGGAGGGCTGCATGGGCCAAGTGTGGGAGGGGACCAGCCCCAGGTGGGCTGGTGCGCCCCCCCACAAGGGCCCAAGGCGCCTAGGGTTTGGGGAGGGGGCGCCCCACCTAGCTTGGGGGGCAAGTTTCCCCTCTTCCCCTTGGCCGCCACCCTAGATGGGTTTGGGGCTGCCGCACCCCTTGGGGTGGAAACCCTAGAGGGGCGCACCCTCCCTCTCCCTATATATACTTGAGGACTTTGGGGCTGCCAACACATGAGTTTTGTCCTCTCCATGGCGCAGCCTCGCTTCTCTCCTCCTCCTCTCCCTGCGGTGCTTGGCGAAGCCTGCAGGATTGCCACGCCTCCACCACCACCACGCCGTTGTGCTGCTGCTGGACGGAGTCTTCCTCAACCTCTCCCTCTCTCCTTGCTGGATCAAGGCATGGGAGACGTCACCGGGCTGCACGTGTGTTGAACGCGGAGGTGCCCTCCGTTCGGCACTAGGATCTCCGGTGATTTGGATCACGACGAGTACGACTCCTTCAACCCCGTTCACTTGAACGCTTCCGCTTAGCGATCTACAAGGGTATGTATATGCACTCTCCCTCCCCCCCTTGCTGGTTTCTCCATAGATAGATCTTGGTGACACATAGGAAAATTTTGAATTTCTGCTACGTTAACCAACAATGGCATCATGAGCTAGGTCTATTGCGTAGATTCTTTGCACGAGTAGAACACAAAGTAGTTGTGGGCGTTGATTTTGTTCAATATGATTACCGTTACTAGTCCAATCTTGTTTCGACGGTATTGTGGGATGAAGTGGCTCGGGCCGACCTTACACGTACACTTACGTGAGACAGGTTCCACCGACTGACATGCACTTGTTGCATAAGGTGGCTAGCGGTGCCGCTCTCCCACTTTAGTCGGATCGGATTCGATGAAAAGGGTCCTTATGAAGGGTAAATAGCAATTGACATATCACGTTGTGGTTTTGCGTGAGGTAAGAAACGTTTGCTAGAAACCCATAGCAGCCACGTAAAACATGCAAACAACAATTAGAGGACGCCTAACTTGTTTTTGCAGGGTATGCTATGTGATGTGATATGGCCAAGAAGAATGTGATGAATGATATGTGATGTATGAGATTGATCATGTTCTTGTAATAGGAATCACGACTTGCATGTCGATGAGTATGACAACCGGCAGGAGCCATAGGAGTTGTCTTAATTTATTGTATGACCTGCGTGTCATTGAACAACGCCATGTAATTACTATACTTTATTGCTAACCAGTAGCCATAGTAGTAGAAGTAATAAGTTGGCGAGACAACTTCATGGAGACACGATGATGGAGATCATGATGATGGAGATCATGGTGTCATGCCGGTGACGATGATGATCATGGAGCCCCGAAGATGGAGATCAAAAGGAGCAAAATGATATTGGCCATATCATGTCACTATTTGATTCCATGTGATGTTTATCATGTTTATGCATCTTATTTGCTTAGAATGACGGTAGTAAATAAGATGATCCCTCATTAAAATTTAAAGAAAGTGTTCCCCCTAACTGTGCATCATTGCGAAAGTTCGTCGTTTCGAAGCACCACGTGATGATCGGGTGTGATAGATTCTTACGTTCACATACAACGGGTGTAAGCCAGATTTACACACGCAAAACACTTAGGTTAACTTGATGAGCCTAGCATGTACAGACATGGCCTCGGAACACAAGAGACAGAAAGGTCGAGCATGAGTCGTATGGAGGATACGATCAACATGAAGATGTTCACCGATGATGACTAGTCCGTCTCACGTGATGATCGGACACGGCCTAGTTGACTCGGATCATGTAATCACTTAGATGACTAGAGGGATGTCTATCTGAGTGGGAGTTCATGAGATGAACTTAATTATCCTGAACATAGTCAAAAGATCTTTGTGAATTATGTCGTAAGCTCACACTTTAGTTCCACTGTTTTAGATATGTTCCTAGAGAAAATATAGTTGAAAGTTGACATGGCGATTATACGGACGTAAGAAAGCTTATGTCCTTAATGCACCGCTTCAGTGTGTTGAACCCCAAACGCCGCTCTGTGGATGTTGCGAACATCGGACATACACGCTTTTGATAACTGTGTGATAGTTCGCTTAAACGGTTTAGAGTTGAGGCACCAAAGACATTTTTCAAACGTCATGAACATATGAGATGTTTCGAGGGCTGAAATTGGGATTTCAGGCTCGTGCTCACGCCAAGAGGTATAAGACCTCCGACGATTTTCTTAGCCTGCAAACTAAGGGAGAAAAGCTCAATCGTTGAGCTTGTGCTCGATTGTCTGAGTGCAACAATCACTTGAATCGAGTGGGAGTTGATCTTCCTGATGAGATAGTGATGTTTCTCCAAAGTCATTGCCACCAAGCTGCTAGAGCTTCGTGATGAACTATAACATATAAGGGATAGATGATCCTTGAAATATTCGCGATGTTTCACACCGCGAAAGTAGAAGTCAAGAAGGAGCATCAATTGTTGATGGTTAATGAAACCACTTGTTTCAAGAAGGGCAAGGGAAAGAAGGGATACTTGATGAAACGGCAAATCAGTTGCTGCTCTAGTGAAGAAACCCAAGGTTAAACCCAAACCCGAGACTAACTGCTTCTGTAATGAGGGAACGGACACTGAAGGCAGAACTACCCTAGATACTTGGTAGATGAGAAGGCTGGCAAGGTCGATAGAAGTATATTGGATATACATTATGTTAATGTGTACTTTACTAGTACTCCTAGAAGCACCAGGGTATTAGATACCGGTTCGGTTGCTAAGTGTTAGTAACTCGAAATAAAAGCTACGGAATAAACGGAGACTAGCTAAAGGTGAGCTGACGATATGTGTTGGAAGTGTTTCCAAGGTTGAAGTGATCAAGCATCGCACGCTCCCTCTACCATCGAGATTGGTGTTAAACCTAAATAATTGTTATTTGGTGTTTGTGCTAAGCATAGACATGATTGGATTATGTCTATCGCAATACGGTTATTCATTTAAGGAGAATAATGGTTACTCTGTTTATTTGAATGATACCTTCAATGGTATTGCACCTAAAGGAATGGTTTATTGAATCTCGATCATAGTAATACACATTTTCATGCCAAAAGATATAAGATAGTAATGATGGTACCACTTACTTGTGGCACTGCCATGTAAGTCATAATTGGTATAAACGCATGAAGAAGCTCCATTTTGATGGATCTTTGGACTCACTCGTTTTGAAAAGTTTGAGACATGCGAACCATGTCTATTGGTGTATACACATGAAGAAACTCCATGCAGATGGATCGTTTGGACTCACTTGATTTTGAATCACTTGAGATATGCAAATCATACCACATGGGCAAGATGACCTAAAAGCCTCATTTTCAAGAAGATGGAACAAGATAGCAACTTGTTGGAAATAACACATTTTGATGTGTGCAGTCCAATGAGTGCCGAGGCATGCAATGAATATCGCTATGTTCTTACTTCACGATGATTCGAGTAGATGTTGAGTATATTTACTTGATGAAACACAAGTCTGAATTATTGAATGGTTCAAGTAATTTCAGAGTGAAGTTGAAGATCATTGTGACAAGAGGATAAAATGTCTATGATATGATCATAGGGATGAGTATCTGAGTTACGAGCTTTGGCACGCAATTAAGACATTGTGGAAATTGTTTCACAATTAATACCGCCTGGAACACCATAGTGTGATGGTGTGTCCGAACATCATAGTTGCACCCTATTGGATATGGTGCGTACCATGATGTCTCTTATCGAATTACCACTATCGTTCATGGGTTAGGCATTAGAGACAACCGCACTCACTTTAATAGGGCACCACATAATTCCATTGAGATGACACCGTGAGAACTATGGTTTAGAGAAACCTAAGCTGTCATTTCTTGAAAGTTTGGGGCTGCGACGCTTATGTGAAAAGGTTTCATCGTGATAAGCTCGAACCCAAAACGGATAAATGCATCTTCATAGGATACCCAAAATGGTTGGGTATACCTCCTAATTCAGATCCGGAAGCAAAAGTGATTGTTTCTAGAAACGGGTCCTTTCTCGAGGAGAAGTTTATCTCGAAAGAATTGAGTGGGAGGATGGTGGAGACTTGATGAGGTTATTGAACCGTCACTTCAACAAGTGTGTAGCAGGGCACAGGAAGTTGTTCCTGTGGCGCCTACACCAATTGAAGTAGAGGCTTATGATAGTGACCATGAAGTTTTGGATCAAGTCACTACCTTACCTCGTAGGGGGACAAGGATGCGTACTACTTCAGAGTGGTACAGTAATCCTGTCTTGAAGGTCTTGTTGCTAGACAACAATGAACCTACGAGCTATGGGGAAGCGATGGTGGGCTCATATTCCGACAAATGGTTAGAAGCCATGAAATCCGAGATAGGGTCCATGTATTAGAACAAAGCATGGACTTTGGTGGACTTGCCCGATGATCGGCAAGCCATTGAGATAAATGGATCTTTAAGAAGAAGACGGACGTGGACGGTAATGTCACCGTCTATGAAGCTCGACTTGTGGCGAAGAGTTTTTCACAAGTTCAAGGAGTTGACTACGATGAGATTTTCTCATCCGTAGCGATGCTTAAGTCCGTCGGAATCATGTTAGCATTAGCTGCATTTATGAAATATGGCAGATGGATGTCAAAACGAGTTTCCTTACCAGTCTTCGTAAGGAAAGTTTGTATGTGATACAATCAGAAAGTTTTTGTCGATCCTAAGGATGCTAAAAGGTATGCTTGGCTCCAGCGATCCTTCTAAGGACCGGAGTAAGCATCTCGAGTTGGAATGTGCGCTTTGATGAGATGATCAAAGATTTTGGGTTTATACAAAGTTTATGAGAAACTTGTATTTCCAAAGAAGTGAGTGGGAGCACTATAGAATTTCTGATGAGTATATGTTGTTGACATATTGTTGATCAGAAATGATGTAGAATTTATGGAAAGCATATAGGGTTGTTTGAAAAGTGTTTTTCAATGGAAAACCTGGATTAGGCTACTTAAACAATAAGCATCAAGATCTATAAGATAGATCAAAATGTTTAATAATACTTTCAAATGAGCACATACCTTGACATAATCTTGAAAGTGTTCAAGATGGATCAGTCAAAGAAGGAGTTCTTGCCTGAGTTGTAAGGTATGAAGTTAAGAGTTAAAGCTCGACCACGGCAGAAAAGAGAGAAAGGACGAAGGTCGTCCCCTATGCCTTAGACGTAGGATCTATAGTATGCTATGCTATGTACCGCACCTGATGTGTGCCTTGTTACATATCTGGCAAGATGGTACAAAGGTGATCAAGGAGTGGATCACCAGATAGCGGTCAAAATGATCCTTAGAGGAATAAGGATATGTTTCTCGGTTATGGAGGTGATAAAGAGTTCGACGTAAAGAGTTGCGTCGATGGAAGCTTAACACCTATCCGGATAGCTCTGAGTAGAGATAACAGATACGTATAATGGAGCAACAATTTGGAATAGCTCCAAGTGGAACGTGGTAGTAGCATCTACGATATGACATAAAGTTTTGTGAAATACATAGGGATCTGAATATTGCGCACCGCTGACTACAACCTCTCTCACAAGCATAAACATGATCAAACCCGAACTCATTGAGTGTTAATCACATAGTGATGTGAACTAGATTATTGATTCTAGTAAACTCTTTGGATGTTGCTCACATGGTGATGTGACCTGTGAGTGTTAATCACATGGCGATGTGAACTAGATTATTGACTCTAGTGCAAGTGGGAGACTGTTGGAAATATGACCTAGAGACAATAATAAATTAGTTATTATTATATTTCCTTGTTCATGATAATCGTTTATTATCCATGCTATAATTGTATTGATAGGAAACTCAGATACATGTGTGGGTACATAGACAACACCATGTCCCTAGTAAGCCTCTAGTTGACTAGCTCGTTGATCAATAGATGGTTACGGTTTCTTGACCATGGACATTGGATGTCGTTGATAACGGGATCACATCATTAGCAGAATGATGTGATGGACAAGACCCAATCCAAAGCCTAGCACAAAGATCGTAGTTCGTATGCTAAAGCTTTTCTAATGTCAAGTATCTTTTCCTTAGACCATGAGATTGTGCAACTCCCGGATACCGTAGGAATTCTTTGGGTGTACCAAATGTCGCAACGAATCGGGTGGCTATAAAGGTGCACTACAGGTATCTCCGAAAGTGTCTGGGGTTGGCACGAATCGAGATCGGATTTGTCACTCCGTGTGACGTAGAGGTATCTCTGGGCCCACTCGGTAGGACATCATCATAATGTGCACAATGTGACCAAGGGGTTGATCACGGGATGATGTGTTACGGAACGAGTAAAGAGACTTGCCGGTAACGAGATTGAACAAGGTATCGGCATACCGACGATCGAATCTCGGGCAAGAACAATACCGCTAGACAAAGGGAATTGTGTACGGGATTGATTGAGTCCTTGACATCGTGGTTCATCCGATGAGATCATCGTGGAACATGTGGGAGCCAACATGGGTATCCAGATCCCGCTGTTGGTTATTGACCGGAGAACGTCTCGGTCATGTCTGCATGGTTCCCGAACCCGTAGGGTCTACACACTTAAGGTTAGATGACACTAGGGTTATAAAGGAAGTTTTATGTGGTTACTGAATGTTGTTCGGAGTCCCGGATGAGATCCCGGACGTCACGAGGAGTTCCGGAATGGTCCGGAGGTAAAGATTTTTATATAGGAAGTCCTGTTTTGGTCACCGGAAATGTTTCGGGTTTTATCGGTAACGTACCGGGACCACCGGGAAGGTCACGGGGGTCCACAAAGTGGGGCCATCGGCCCCGGAGGGCTGCATGGGCCAAGTGTGGGAGGGGACCAGCCCCAGGTGGGCTGGTGCGCCCGCCACAAGGGCCCAAGGCGCCTAGGGTTTGGGGAGGGGGCGCCCCACCTAGCTTGGGGGGCAAGTTTCCCCCTCTTCCCCCCTTGGCCGCCACCCTAGATGGGTTTGGGGCTGCCGCACCCCTTGGGGTGGAAACCTTAGAGGGGGCGCACCCCCCTCCCTCTCCCCTATATATACTTGAGGACTTTGGGGCTGCCAACACATGAGTTTTGTCCTCTCCATGGCGCAGCCCTGCTTCTCTCCCTCCTCCTCTCCCGCGGTGCTTGGCGAAGCCCTGCAGGATTGCCATGCTCCTCCACCACCACCACGCCATTGTGTTGTTGCTGGACGGAGTCTTCCTCCTCTCCCTCTCTCCTTGCTGGATCAAGGCATGGGAGACGTCACCGGGCTGCACGTGTGTTAAACGCGGAGGTGCCGTCCGTTCGGCGATCTCCGGTGATTTGGATCACAACGAGTACGACTCCTTCAACCCCGTTCACTTGAACGCTTCCGCTTAGCGATCTACAAGGGTATGTAGATGCACTCTCCTTCTCCTCGTTGCTGGTTTCTCCATAGATAGATCTTGGTGACACATAGGAAAATTTTGAATTTCTGCTATGTTAACCAGCATAGTATTGGTACATGCTCGTACTCAGACACAGACACACACACTAACTACTAGTACTACTACTTCTCACATGCTGGCCAGACGCCGTCGTTCTCCTTCCCGGCTTTGTCGGTGACACCCACCGTGCTTGGATCTCCGCTGATCTCTCCGCAGCAGCGCGTGCGTCCTTTTCTTTCTTGCAGCGGCGGACCTCCCTTGTCTTGAGTGCTTTCTGATTTTTCCGCTCACTCTGTGCGGCTTTGGCCGCCTCTTGCTCTACCGCCCATTCGGCCTTGGCATCTTCAAATTCCTCCCACATAGTTGTCAGGTCGCGAGCGGCGGTGAACTCGGCACAGCGGGATGCCATCGCTTCCCTACCATTTTGTGTGCGGTCGTGGGCGGCGAGGAACTCGGCGCGGTGGGATGCCATCGCTGCCTTACCGGTTAGTGTGCGGCGCGGTGGCATGAACGACGCTTGGTGAGAGCTCTGGGGTGGAGTGGCCGGACAACCGTATAGTGCATTGGTTTGTCAAGAGCTCAAGGACAGGAGATGAAGCAAATTTGGATTCCCCTTCAATCCTGGTCATTTATTACCGAGTAAAATGCATTGGCGGTCATCGAACTTGTCTTGATAGCTCACTTTGATCATTGTATACGAGATATGGTGATTATACGGTCACTGGCTCAACGTATAGCTCCGTATTTGTCTGGTTGACCAGTCAAACAGTCCGCTTGCGCCTCATCAACTCGTGTTCTTTATCTATCTATCTATGCGGGCCTACCTGTCAGTGAAGAAAGAAATAAAAACCAAAATTATGCATATGTGACATTACTGTTTAGACGTTTGCTGGAGGCCTCCGTGAACACCGAGCATGTATTCACCTGGCTCAACACCAACGGTCATACTCGTGACTCGGCGCTTTGCTCATGTATATCGTCCATCACAATGACAATCTATAAAACAGCCTAGCTAGAGAGGGTACTATGGTGCGGAGTATGTACTATTGTGAGCAACCGATCATAGTGCCACTGCACACGAGTGTGTGTCTGATCGATTCGTCCATTATTCATAAGTTATGTATGGTTGTGTGGTGTCTAATGGTGGCCATCGAATTCTAGTTGGCGACAAGAGCGGTTGCATGGATGCCTGGTTGTCAATACGTGCTGCATACGCTTCAAAGGCTCGTCATCCATGAGTTCACATTTTACCACCACGCCAGCGTCTGACCGCCCTGGCCTACCGAAACCCCTTCCATCGCTAGCGAGCGCTTCCCACCTGAAACGATCACCGTCTCTCCAAAACGTCAATGCCGCATTCACCATCCTTAACTGCAGGTGCAGTTGGTGTGTCACTGACATGCGGGCCTAAAGCCCGTTGGGCCCACATGTTAGTGAGACAACGCACCTGCGGTTAAGTCACTGAAGCAGCGTCCGCATTCACGCCCGACGCGACCTCTCACTGGCGCCGGCATTGCAGCAGTGTGTCGGCCGAGAGAGCGCCACCCGCGCGGCATCCCAGTGCAAGCGACTGCTCCGCTTTAATGACATCACGGCTGTCGACGAACCTACTCGACTGCCAGCCGTCCATCCGTCTGCCGCGGCTCATTTCCATTCGCCCGCTATATTAACTTGAGCCCAGCTCCCAGCCATAGCCAAAGACCTACACTCATTCTCCTCCGGTCCCTTCCTTTTGTTGGCACCACTCCAACCATGGCCTCCGGGCACTCCAAAGATCTCTTGGACATACTGTCGCAGGAGCAGACGAAGGACATCGGTGGGTCCGCTCCGGGCGCGCTCCAAAGCTCTCTTGGACGTACTCCCGCAGGAGAAGACGGCGAGATCGCCGCTCTCCGCCGCCCTCCGCCGCCACGACCCACGGCCGGGCGTGCGTCGCGCGGTGCAGCCGGCAGCGAGGAAGAGTAGTACACGGTAGGTCGCCACCGCTCTGGTCCTAGGAAGGCTACCGCTCCTCCACTCAGTCGACGCCAAGCTTGGCGGGATAAAAATCGGCGGCCGATTATCCGCTTGATGGCGACGTGGAGGCGGAAATCTTCATAACCTTGTGCTCCGGAGGAGGAGGTTATCGAGGCGGATAAGGAGGAGGCAAAGGCAATGGCCGCTTTCTCGGGTTCATGGCTCGACATGGTGGCGGGCCCAGTGATCGCTTAGATTAGGTTTGATGAGGTTTTAGTACGGTTTGTGCAAAATATGTAATGAATTTCATCCAGTTTATAGGAAAAGTTCTCGAAATGTAATGAATTTCATCCGGTCAATTTGAAATTTGCTTTGTTTGCAAGAATTTCGTCAGGGTAGTTCATATAGTTGTCGAAAGGTATGCGGGCAGCATCGGATGGCATCCATCAGTGTCCTCGGACAGATGCCGGTGTAAATTTGTGGGCCAGCGCTGGAGATGCCCTAACAATCATTCTATAATCACTAACAATCCTCCATTATTTGGCAGGGAACAGTTATCCCTCGATCAAAATCAGATCCGCGGTGTTTCGCCTCCTCCCGCGTAAAGAGTGTAAACTCTTGCTTACATAAAATGGAGCAAGTGGACGGCATCGTAGCTTGTCATATCACTCGAACTAGCCCGCCTAACGAGCGGAAAGCACCGCCTCGCTATTTCATTCGGATTTCTATCGATCGATCACGCGAAAATGTTACGCCGCAAGTTCTAAAGGAAAAGGCGGCACACTTACGACTCGTGTCGCCGCAACCCGACAGTCCGGCTCGCATGCCGCCACACGTGAGGGGACACGCGGTGTCTTGCAATTTCACTGACATGTGGGACCGTAATTGAATAAACAGCCGAAATCTAATCACTCGGTGGGCGTCGGCTGAGAAGAGAGAAACGGGGGAGGGAGAAGAGATCGCCTGCCATGCCAAGACGGACTCCAAGAAATATATGGTGATAATGTGAGGTGGGCCATGCTGGAGTCCGAACCGCTTCCGGAGCCTGCTCTCACCGCCCTGGCCCCTCAAGACGCCAGCTGCCCGCCGCATGCATGCATAGCAAGTAGTACTCCTTATGTGGAGGAGAGAGAGACATTGACAAAGTCAAGGAGTGGGCTCTGCAAGAGCCCGTCTCTACACGTGCTCTTTGGTATAAAAAAATTAATTCTAAAAAAAGGCATAAAAAACAATTGTGTCTTAAAAAAATAAAGGTAAAAAACATTTGAGAGGAAATAGATAGAGAGAAAGTGAGAAAAAGCTGTAACCTGGGCATTACATGAGGAAGGAGGGAGTGGTGCACATGCCAAGTTCACTGGGCTGCCGTGTTTCACACTCCTCCGTCGTAAATAGTGGAGACAATAGCTTTCATCAAAAATAAACAATGAATACTCGTTGCTCGTCCTCTATATCGGAAAGAATACTTTCATTCGCCGACATGTGGGACGTCGACCATCCTGGTCCACCTGCCATGCACAAAATTATCCTGGTCTACCCCGGTCGTATCGCAGGCCCAACCTTTCCCATTGTAAGTTGTTCGGACGAAGGAACCATCATGACTTCGTTGAATTCGCTTCTTCAATAAAACTTACTGTACCGCAATATCGCTACCGCACGCCAAGACCGGATGGCACTGCACCACGCCATATCATTGAAACCCACTAGGCCAAACTAGCCCGCCTAGGTCATCTATTTTGGAACGGAGGAGTACGCCTCAGACTTTGCTATGATTTTGTGTTGCACGCTCTCGTACTTTTGCTACGATTTTCCTACCCTATGAACCAAATGAGGCCTGAATGTATGTCGACTATTGTCCGATCGATCGCTAAGCCTACAATTTTAGGAGCTAGGGCTATTGGTCGATCGACGAGGATAAGTATAAGCGCACCACAAGCTCATCAGCCCCAACGCTTCTCTTCGGTGAGTGTTTTGCAAGTACTATAGCTCACACAAAGAGCTAGCCTACTAACACCAAGAATCATCAAACAAGCCCTGCTGATATGATAAACAGTTCAAACTTACATCTAAGCATGCCATATATTACATCAAAAGCTGGTGAGGATACATCTGTTTCCTTAACTCGGAGAGGGTTCGCATGATTCACTATCAAACAAAAGTAGCAAGATCCGCCCACAGAAGACAGTGCACTAGCCCTAAGATGGTTTCATAACACCCATCATTCTGGTAATTAAACACAGGGTAATGCAAACTACGCTGAAGGATTAGCGCGACCAACTATTTCTTGTCATCGATCTCTCGGGCAATGACCACAGCACGGACAGCGGCATGGGAATCGATTTCTGGGGCGATGTCCGCAGGACTGACCGCGACATCGGAATCGATCTCTGGGGCGAGGTCCATAGGATGGACAGCGGCATCGGAATCGATCTCCGGGGCGATGCCTACAGGACGGGCCACGATATCGGAATCATCAAGGACGTCCACCGGCACCTGCACAACCCTAACATATTAGCAAGCACATTGCAAATAATCAAAAACCACAACTATGGTAATAAGCCATTATTTTTTACCTTGTGTAGCTCACCGGGGGATCTCATCCCTCCGGGGGCCATCTCCTCGTCCTCGATGGGGGCCATCACATTGCCAAGGGAATACTGCTTCTCAATGGCGTAAATCTCCTCAAACTCGTTCTTGAGCCTCACATAGGTGGCAATCAGAGTTCCTGGGGTAGGCACCGTGGGGCCCTTGCTGTTCTTCCAACTTTCTTTGAGGAATTCGTCCGCCAACGTCCTCAACTCTTGGGCCAGTACTTGTTTCTTGGAGTTCTTCGTCTCCATGGGTTGGCCCACCAACATGGTCAACTCGTTGGTCGGTGCTTGCTTCCTGGAGATCGTTGTCTCCAGTGGGTTGTCCGCCGGCAACTCTTTGCCTAGTGCTCCAGGATCCATCAACGAACTGACTAACAAAAAGCAATCCAAAGGAAACCACAATCGCAATGAAAATGGGAAAAGAATAGGATGTGAGAATCGGTCGATGCTTCGCAAAAAGAAGATTCTTGGAATGAAAATATAGCAGCATAACTGATTCGCCCACCTTTCCTTCGTCGGTACAGAAGAAAAATGGTAGAAGTGAGTAGCCTGGAGTGAGGTTTTCTTCAAGAAAGGGAAGAAAGGGCTTGAACGAGTGCTCCAGTGAAATGATGGTTGCTTCGTCCAGTCCAACTTGGAGGCCACCTTACCGCTGCTGGCAAAGGTGTGGGTTTTGTGATATGACGGGTCATGACGGCCACACCGGGGTGACAGGTGAGTCTCGACTGTAGCACCTCGCTGTGATTTGGTGGATGTCACGCAGGCCCGGATGCTTTGAAATGTCCCGCATGTAAATAGAGCGGCTAGTCATATAGGAGGGCTCAATATTGTGCACCGCGACCAAGGCGGAGAGGAAAACAAGAGAACTACGTAATTAATGCATGAGTTCAATTAGGGAAGTTTTGTAAATTCCTCCAATCGCAAAATGCCTTGGTTCATGAGATTTGAGATTTGAGCCCTGTAAACCGGTAGGGAGGGGGTACTGCACACGGTGTAGTCTAATCACTTGTTGAAATCTCTAGAAAGGCAAATACAGTACTCCTTTCCGGTTTACAGGTCTATACTACTCCCTCCGTCTAGGTGTGTAAGTCATCTTACAAAAACCAAATAGTCCCAAAACACTTAGGCGCGGTGCATTAACTTCTACCTTGTTTCTTGTTTCTTGACATATCAACCAATAAGAGATGAGAGGTGTGCATGCTTTTAATGACTTGCAATGGCTAGTTCATTGCATGCAATGCTATTAATTAGCAAATAAACATTGGTGACCCCAGGAGGAAATGGTGCTAAGCGCGTGGACCTATGCAGAATGAGTATCAACAAATGGATAATGGAGTTTAATTGTTAAACAATACTCCCTCCTTTCCGGTTTATAGGGCTTATCTCAAAATTTTATGTTTTCCATTTTATAAGGCTCAATTTGGTTGCTTTCCATCACATTTTCAGATTCCAAGGTGCATTAAATCACTGCAAGCAAGTATTAAGAGAAATTTTACCAATGCATGTACTTTATGCATGCATGCATTGCAATTAATGCATTGATAAACATAATTTTTTGAGGAAAACAAGAGCATTAATTCGGTGCTTTTGCAAAACTACAAACTGTATTCCACCACTCACCATCTACATTGATTGGTGAGATTTTTGAATTGAGCACTATAAACCGGAAAGGAGGGAGTAGAAATTTTGTCTCATGCAAGAGCCTGGCTAGTATATGCATGCTCCAAGGAACTGCACCACGCGAGCATTCACAACTGCCACATTCGGGTTGCGCTTGGCTCTTTGCCTCTTCGAGAAGACGAACAATGATGCTACTCCTACTTATACAGTATCGAATCCACTGCTGCATGTCCGTCCACATCGTGCAGGAGGGATAGCATGTAGCGAAAGCTTCTACTTACTGCTCCTGCCTTGCGTCTATGACAGGTGGGCCCAACAGGTGGTTGGCCCTCCTGTCATGCAGCCAAAGGCAGGTGCAGTTAAGGCACCGGAGCTCAGTCTGCGAGGGAGAGAGCATCGTAGTAATCAAATTTCTTGGTCTTGTACGGGTTGACGCGACACATCAAAGCACTGCACTCAATAAAAGTCTTTTTACACATTTCAAATGGGCTACTTCGTATGTAGGAGTAGACATATTCTGCTTCGTATGTAGTCACTTGTTGCAATCTCTAAAAAGACTTATATTTGGAAACGGAGGGAGTACAACGCATGCATGCATGCCGTGACTTTCCTTTTGATACTTGCATGTGTTGATTTGATGCACCTTGACAAATTTTGACTATAAATTTAACTAACCAAATTTTCATGCATGTCACAAAAAATTACGGGGCTGTTTGGATTGTGACTATGTTTGTCTTATGTTGCCACATTATTTTTCCCACACTTGCCACACTTGCCTAACCTGAGTTGCTCAAATTGTTAGACACACTTTGGCTTGCCTAAGGGAATCTTGCCACAATATTTGTGTCTATGACATGTGGGGTTCACTGCTAATAAAAAATCTTGTCTTAGGTGTGGCTAATAAAAAATACTTATATTTAGGAACATAGGAAGTAGAAAATATAAATAATAATGCATGTTGGGGCAACCCACGTTTCCGCTAATTTTAGCCGTGGGCTTGTTCACAATTTTTACGAGGGGGTGGTTGTTCATTTAATGGAGGGACTTGTAGTACCAGACTTGAACGATACAAAGTGCGACCTGGCACACCGTAACACCATTTGGAACAAGAGGGTAGCTATCTCAAAAAACAATCAACAACTAAAAAAAACCGCGACCTGGCATGTAGTAGTACACAATTTTAAACGATTGTTTTGATGGAGTGAAAAAGGAAAACTACCCCACTACTTTTATATAGGCCGGAACCTCCGCGCTTGCTTGCTAGGGTTGCTCTATTCACATACTCTCATCCTATCCAGATCTAAACAAGATAGGGGTAGTAACACTGTCTTTCTCCCTTCAAAAAACACTGGCTTTCTATCCTCACTGCTGGTTACACATCCGGACGTATCCCCCTCCGTCGGTGAAGGGGAGGAGGGGCAGCGTTTAGGCCGTCGTCGATAGCGAGGGAGGAGACCCACTGCCGGCCGCACCGTTATCTCTGGCCGAGCGCCGGCGTGGGAGGTCCTCCGATCCCTTCGTTGTTGCCTGTGGGCGGATCCGGCCTCCCGCCGCCACATCCCAACGACCTTCAGGTATATCTTCGTTCGAAACTGCCTTAGCTCTACTTCCCCAGCTCGCTACGTCGTTGCATGTGCATCATTTTCTACCTCTCAGCCCCTCTCGATCGAATGGTCCAACGTCACCTATTTTTTCTTCTTCTATTGTTCGATGTAAAGCTACTTCATGGAGTCGAATCTTGTACTACTTGGTTCAAACAAGAAATAAAGTGGGGGTGGGGGAATTTAGTATGTACATCGGACTTGGTACAAACAGGAAGGAAAGGGGGTGAAAGTAGTACAGACTGGTCATCCAACCGGTCTCTTGGTCGAAAAGGGAAATATAGGGGTAACGCTGTACACAGTGGTATGACCAGGACTAGATTTTCTATCCACACATAGGAGTAGGTGGCTAGAGTGAACAAAAATGGGACCAACCCAGATATGTTTCTTGGATGTTTGTTTCTCGGGGAAACAAACTATGAATCACCACTTTATGCCCATGTTTACGTACATGGTGCTGTCTTCTTTGGTGCACCCACCGTCCCATGCCCTTATACCAAATATTTAGGCTCGGCCGGAATAAAGGGGCAGAAAACATAGATCTTGATGAAAATAGAGGAATAGGAAAGGAATGTAGGTATACAACTATGGAACAACGAACCGGAGGAAACTCTCAAGAGAATGTGTTCGGATGGACTACGAAATGTATAGATTTGTTTTTTTAGAGTAGCATGCTTGGCAGTATGATATGCTATTTGTTTATTCAGCTGCACAGCGACTACACTTTTCCTCACCTCACGTAGCACACATAGGTTGATTTTTTTATTCCAGCAAACACAGCACAGCAACCTGTCTAACGCATGGCAGCGAGCACCTGCCTCGGGCTTCCGCTCAAAAAATGAGCAGCGCGTGGATGTTTCTAATCCTATGGAACCAGTACTACCAGACCAGCTTTCCTATGAAACACTATTCACCTTTCCCGTGTTCCGAACGGTTGGAAGGGAAATAATACCATAGGAATTGTGTTCCTACGAAAATCCTGCACCAAACCCGTGAACTGAACGCAGCCTTAGCTGTTCTTAATATAATGTCCCTGGTAAAAATGAAGCCATGCCACTGTTTTTGCTCAGAATTGTTTGAGACTCGACAAGTTTAGCCAAATGTTTTTGCCTGTAATTGTTTGAGACTCGACTGTTTCCTCTGTGCCTTTTTGTGCAAACAGGATATCCAATTCACCGGTTGTTGTTGTGACCTTTTATGCCTTTGCACAAAACTCTTCTTAAAAGAAGTGACTTTTGTGTTGTTTAAGTGGAATGTCGAATGGAACAGTTGGTTCATTTTGGTGGAACTGCACAAAGTGAGATCTATGTTCCAATCCTCATCATCCATATTGGCGCCATAACCTTCCTTTAGGTAAGAATGATATTTAATGCATGTGTTCATCTCTATTTTCCACCGCCATGAGAAAATAATGCTGTTTTTACTAGTACACTTGTACTCCTCACCGACAAAACCAATTCTGAATTAGAAGGCCAATCATGTACTTGGTTTCACCAACTGGTGAGGAGAAAGAGAAACAGAGCATGAAGAGGAAGAATAAGAAGAATAAACAGTGCCAACGCGATCTTGCTGAAGCCAGAGGCCTCAGTCAGGCCATTCAAGGGCTCCAGCAACGACTACCTTACATGTGAGGCGATCCTCCAGGGAGCCCTTCCACTTCTGCTGTCTCACTTAATTAATTAGGAGTACTTAAGTACCACTAATTTATAACTGCCTAATTTTCCAGTTGGAGTTAAACAAATCTTTAGTAGGACCCTATGCTGAATCATGTACGTGTGAATGTTTGTCTATGGAGGTGAATCATGTGGTGGAGCAGGGAAGGAATATTATTAGTGTCATGACATAATAGTGCTATTGTTTTGCATGTCAATTTATTGCCATTGGTTCAATGAGGCAATGTTTTGCGTATTGTCCATCATGAATTTGATGCTACTATTTGAGTAATATGTTAATGTCTTCCTATCCTTTCTCACTGAGATAATGAAGGTTTCACCTTGTTCCTACTTGTGCAAACAGGGATCATGTTGTGCCAATCATACATTTTAGTGGAACTACACAAGACAATACAATGAACCATATCCCAGCCAGTGCTTTAACTCTGCTGGAAGTTCTTGATAATCTATTGATATAATCTCAGCACTGGTAAACAAGAGTGATTTCAACCATACATTTGAATTCCACAAAAATATATACTATTGTGTGATTCCAGTGAGTGCTTTATCATCTCTTATGGGACTACATGAATAAGCTTTTTTCTCAGGTTGGTACGGGCCTAAGGCCTTCATCCATATTAGTTTGTCATCATCTCTATTTGTATCGTACTCTTGTCATGAGAAACTCCTTTATCTTTGCACTTTTAAGTTTTGCAACCTATGATAAATGGCAATGCTTTGAGTGTTGAGTTGAGCTAATTGGCACTGATTAAATAAACTAATACCTCTCTTTAAGCAAGACTACTATGTTGCTAACTTTACCCATTAAGATAATGAGGGTGCTTATATTTATTAGTGTATGTTTCATCAACTAGTCCCACTATTACAGTAATCTCACTCTCTCAATATATGTGCCAACAGGGATGCTCGATTTTGGTGGAACTGCACAAAAACTTTGGGTGCTTCATTTCCTCGACAGCTTCCGTCCTTTCCTGTCAGTCGCTAATCTCCGCTTGCCTTCTTCCTTTGTTTGTCGATCGCTATTTATCTCGGCTTCAAATAAAGGAAATAGTAATTGATATGCTACCTCACACAGGTTGGTACTGGTCTTTATCCTGTTTATTGTGCCTGTCATATGTATTGGTAATTTGGTATTGTGCTATTGTTTGCCAATGATCAGATGGACAGGTACTTATGCTGCTGCTATGTACTCCAAAGTTCACTCAGACAAGCATCGATGTTCACAAGAAGTGCCTATATTCATTCGAGTATCAACCGGCGTCAACCAATTGTCAAACTCCAAGTATTAGGAGAGTGAACGCCAAAGATATTGTTTGGTGCATAGCCCAGAAAAACGCAGTCCAGTCTTTGGTCCCAACTTGTGCCCTTTGGTTATCGGCACATATGGTAGCGAACTATATGGCATGGAGTCTAAAGATTCCAGACAAGTTGGTTGATGCGTATATTCATCTGGCACCTAATTAGTCTGCACGCCAAGGATGCTCCATTTTAGTTGAACTGCACAAAAAATTTGGGTGGTTCATTTTCTCAACCGCCTCCTTTCTCGTCTGCAATGTAGAATTTTGGCGAGATACAGGACCAAGATGAGCCAGTAAACTAGTTGGATGAAAGTAGTGGCCAAGTTGCTCAAACCTCCCTCGGCACGAGGCCACTATTTGAGGATAAAACTACAAGCAAAGTTCAGATTGTCTGTGCTGCCTCTTATGTACTCAAAAGTTTACTCGTACAAGAACTAATTTTAGCAAGAAGTACCTCCGATTGAACACCATTTACCAGTCTGTACCCTAGGTAATTAAATTTCATCCATGGATCATATTAGCTTTGATCTCAATCATTTGGATGCATAAACATACTGAACATGTGTATATCTGAATCTTTTTGTGAATTATGTATGAATATTGTCGTGTGATCTATCAATCATTTGGATGCATAGATATGCTGAGCTTGTGTATATATGAATCTTTTGAGTTGTTGATAGTGAATGTTGGCTATGAATATGAATGTGTCCTGTGAACCTGAGTTTGATATGAATGTTTACCTTTTCTGTTGTATTTGTGTGTGAACTTGTTAGTATGCCTACTGTGGGGTAAAGAACGCAGGTCTCTTATAAAAGTAATGATGTGTCCAATTTATGTTTTCCCTTCTAACCACATATATATTTATATTATTACTATTATCGTATATTTTATAGAGACTTATATATACATTATAAAAACATCCCACGTGTTATTAACTTATAGAAGTAAATGTTTAACGGAAGATCCTAGTTGTTTTTGACTCACAGGCAAGGAAAATCCTGTGATTGCATACAAAAGCTTGCGAAGATTTTGAAGGACCAATTTAATAATAACGCTCATTTTTATTTTGAGCAATAACTCGCTAATTTCTTAATTATATATATATATATATATATATATATATATATATATATATATATATATATATATATATATATATATATATATATATAATGTGCCTCTCCGGTTTATTCTTTGATATTAATTGCTCCTTCTAACATAACATTATATATATAACAAGCCCACCTAATACGTGTATTTCAAGGAAGTGCAAATGGGTTGGGATTTCTTAGAAAATATAAATGGGCCTGATTGACAAGAAATTATTTGTTCACCCAGCCCAGCAAATGGACTGTACATTCTAGAAAACATGGGTTAAATATATGCCACATTTTTGCAGGCTGACATGTGGGCCAATAGGTCGAAGCCTACGCAGGGCGTTGTCAACTTGGTCAACAAATGATTGTGTCCTCCACAGCCATTGGATTTATATCCAACGGCCGACATGCACCTTCAATCTCTCGTCTTCTTCCTCCAGCGTCGCCAGGACTGCCTGGTCCGGCCTCCGGCGGCTAGTGACTCTGCTTAGCACGCATCGCTGCGAAGCGCTACCCCACCGCCTGCCAGGCTATCCCTCCACCCCTCGACACCTCCTGTTATTCTCCACAGACTACAGCCCCACACCGCAACAGAACCAGTTATAACCCTTCTCCTCCTCTCAATCTGCGACTCCACTGCCACGTTTTCCCATCTCCAAGTCGTTCCCGTCCGGGGCCTCGCCGTCGTCCACCGCCTCGCTGTGATCGGTGCAGCGTGGTCAACAAACGAGAGTCATCAGAAGAGGACTGTACGTGGAGAGCCTGACGGCTGGGACCCACGAGGTCCATGGTCGCACGCAAGGAAAGTTCCTCCTTATTAAGCTGAAAAAAATGTTTCTTCCACCTGACAGCTGGGACCCGCCGGCTATATCTTCGCACGGAAGGAAGTGCCTCCTTGTTTTGCGAAAAAATTATTCATCCCGTTGACAGCTGGGACCCGTCAGATTTGGCAACGGACTTGTGGGCCTACTAAGCGGACGCGTACGCACGGCTTTGTCAACTTAATCAACAAATGATTCTAGCAGCTGGACCGCTGGATGTTAATCCAACAGTCGTGCTCCTTCTTCAACCTCTGTTCTTGCTCCTGTCTCCCGTGGGCGGCACCGCGGCTGTGTTGCCGCTCACCCGAACCAGTGAAGTTTCCCATTCCTCTCCATCGGCGACTCCACTGCCCCGTCTTCCCCATCTCCGGTCGTTCCGATCTGCGCGCTTCGCACGGTGTGGTCAACAACCGAGAGTCATCGGAAGATGACCGTACATGAGAGGTCGACAGGGGGGGGCACCACGCCCATGGATGCATGCATGCAACGGAACGCGGCGAGGTCATCGTGGTCAAGGAACGACTTCCATCGGAAGTATACTGTACATGGAGAGTCTCAGCTGGGTCCACGACCGCAACAAGTAAGTGCCTCCTTATTACGCGGAAAATAATGATTCCTCCAACTGACAGCAGGGACCCACTGGACGGGCCACCATATTTTGCGAAAAAAAACGTTTGCCCCCTGACTGCTGGGACCCACCTGACGGGCCACCATATTTCGTGAAAAAAACGTTCCCCCCGCTGTCAGCTCGAACCCATCGGAAGTGCCTCCTTATTACGCACAAAAAAAATGAATACTCGCCCTGCTAGCTCGGACCCACCTTGGTGGGAAGCTGACTTGTGGGCCTACTAAGTTGACAGGGACGAAGGGCTTTGTCAACTTAGTCAATATGAACGATCCTAGCTCCAGTGACCGTACGATGTCCATCCAACGGCCGTAGTGCTTCTTCAACCTCTGGTCTTCTTGCTCCAACCGCCCAAACCAGCGCCGGTCGTGCCTCATGCTCCTGCCTCCCGTGGCCGGCTGTGCTGCCGCAGAGACCTCACCGCCCCCTACTATTCCCACTGCTGGCTAGGCCCTGCGGCGACGACAGCCTCACACCGCAGCCGAACCAGTTAACCTCGTACTCCTCTCCGCTGGCTTCCACTTTCGCGTCTTCCCGGCTCCGCCGTCCCTTCCTAGGCCTCGCCGTCGTCCACCGCTAGGTGCTCTCTCCAAGGCGTGGTCAACGTGGTCAAGGAACGACTTCCATCGGAAGAGTACTGTACGTGGAGAGGCTGACAGCTGGGTCCACGGCCACAACCCACTTTTTTTGTGATTTGCCAAGTAAGTCGCTTGTCAGGCCTGTTGGGCTGCAAATCTTTCAAGACGAGGAGACCTTTCATTCGGCTGGCCGAGAAAATGGCCCATCAGTAATGAGAAATGGGCTATACATTTTTAAAACACATCAAACCAGCAATTAGTTTCAAATATCTTTTTTTTCATTTCGAGATTTTAAATTACATTAATTTTTATGCGTGGAGAATTTGTTGGATTTTATGTTGATATACATTTATTTTTAAAATCAGTTTGAACATGAGTCAAAATTTCGGGATTAAAAACAGTTCAGACCGCACCGAAATATGCAAAATTTCGTATAATTTTTTAACTTTGGCCACAATATGGGCTATAATGCTAACAAAAAGAATATGGGCTCCAAAAAACCTTAAGAATTAGCAAATGGGCTGTAAATTATTAGAAATAATGGCAAATGGGTTGTATGCTGTTTTCCACATATTTGAGGCTTTCCTAAAAAGGTTGACGACAAGCAAAGGATCGTTGGATGGCCATCCAACGGCCGTCGTCTTCTTCTATCTCTGCTCTTCCTGCTCCAATGGCCAAACAAGCGCCGACGGACTGCTTGCTCCTCCTCCTCATGGCGGCTCTGCTGCCACGCAGGCCTCACCTCCCACCAGATTCCCATTGCTGGCCTAGCCATCCCTCTACTCACCCACACCTGTTGTTATTCTCCGCGACGGCAGACGAACCAAGAAACCTCGTCTGTCAGATTCCCCTCGTGGGAAACAACGGCCGAGTCTTCCTGCCTCCGTGTCGTTCCTTCCTAGGCCTCGCCGTCGTCCACCGCCTCTGGTGCTCTCGGCGTGGCCTGGTCAATGTTGTCAACGATCGACATGCATCTGAAGTGGATCAGACGTGGAGAGGCCGACAGCTGGTCCACGGCCGCACACAAGGAAATGCCTCCTTATTACGTGCAAAATAATGATTCCTCCACCGACATCGGGGACCCACCGAAAGGGCCTCAGATTTCGCGAAAAAACATTACCGCCACGACAGCTCGGACCCACCAGCTATATCTTCGCACACAAGGAAGTGCCTCCTTATTACGCACAAAAAATGAATACTCCGCCGTAGCTGGGACCCAAATAGTGGCAGGCTGACTTGTGGGCCTACTAAGTTGACGGGACGGAGGATTTGTCAACTTAGTCAATATGCATGATTATAGCTCCAAAGGACCGTCGATGTCCATCCAACGGCCGTAGTGCTTCTTCAACCTCTGGTCTTCTTGCTCCAGCCGCCCAAACCAGCACCGGTCGTGCCTCGTGCTCCTGTCTCTCGTGGCCGGCTGCGATGCGGCGGAGGCCTCACCGCCCCCTACTACTCCCACCGCCGGCCAGGCCATCCCTCTACTCACTCACACCTCCTGTTATTCTGCGGCGACGGCAGCCTCACCCTCGTACTCCTCTTCGCATGGGCATCCACTGCTGCGTCTTCCCCGGCTCCGCATCGTTCCCTTCCTAGGCATCGCCGTCGTCCACCGCCGTGGTGCTCTCGGTGCAGCGTGGTCAATGTGGTCAACGACCGACTTCCATCGGAAGAGTATCAGGCATGGAGAGGTCGACACCGGGTCCACGGCGGCCGCAAGGAAGTGCCTCCTTATTACTCGCAAAATAATTATTCCTCCACCTGATAGTAGGGACCCACCGGACGGGCCACCGTATTTCGCGAAAAAAAACATTTCCCCCCTGACTGCTGGGACCCACCAGCTACATCTTCGCACGCAAGGAAGTGCGTCCGGGCAAAAAACAAATGATTCGCCCCGATCCGGGACCCACCAGCTACATCTTCGCAGCAAGGAAGTGCCCGATACCGGAACCCACCTGGTCAAGCGCACGTGGCGTTGTCATTTTGGTCGCGAACGGTACGCATATATATATCTGGTCGATGTAGAGCGCGACGTGTCATAGTAGAGGCGCCGACGTAGCATGTACACGCACGCATGGCGCCGGGGTGCAAGAAAGAAAATACGGCCACGTATGTGTACATACGGGCAGGGTCTCGAACGCCTACTCGCGCATACATACATGGCTGGGTCGGAACGGAGAAACAACGTCGTCGTCGTGTTCATGGGGATCCAACCGTCTGGGTCGGAACGGAATGCGTGGTCATGTTCATCGGGAGGGCTTGGACGGAACATGCGATGGAAACGAGGCCTGGCGTACTGCACAACGGAGGAAACGGACCTCCTACATTCGGAACGGGGTCCTGTTGATCGGGAGGGGTGTGGCGTATCGCAAAACGGAGGAAACGGACCTCCTACGGTCGAAACGGGGGTCCTGTTGATCAGGAGGGGTGTGGCGTACCGCAAAACGGAGGAAACGGACCTCCTATGGTCGAAACGGGGGTCCTGTTGATCGGGAGGGGTGTGGCGTGCCGCAAAATGCATTTAAACGGACTTGTGTTGGAGCGCCACGGTCGAAACCGGGTCCTGTTCATTGGGAGGGGTGTGGCGTACCGCAAAACGGGACTCCACGGGATACTGTTCATCTCCACCGTCGACCTCCTCCAGCCTCCACGGGCTACCGTCGACCTCCTCCAGCCTCCACGGGCTCCTATTCATCCAGCCTCCACCGCGCTACTCCACCGCCACCGCTCAACCACCCTCCACCGCTCTCTGCTCATCCAGCCCTCCACACCACGGGTCCTATTCAACCACCCTCCACGGGCACCCTCCACCATCTACTGCTCATCCAGCCCTCCACACCACGGGTCCTATTCAACCACCCTCCACGGGCACCCCTCCACCGCTCTCTGCTCATCCAGCCCTCCACCACACCACGGGTCCTGTTCATCCAGAGGCAAACGCCACCGCCACTGCTCATCCAAACCCCCCCAACGATCACTGTTCATCCCAGGCTGCATCGATCGACTTCGATTAGCAGCAATAGCGAAGAATCGCCGATCGGGTTCGATTAACAGCCATCGATCGATCGCTCGGGTTCAATGCACGCGTAGCTCGCAGTCAATCGCCGGGTTCGTTAGAGCCCCGCCGCCGGGTTCGCGAGAGCCCCGCCGCTCGAGTTCGATTAGAGCCAACGCCGCACACACACGCAGCGTCGTAACGAGAAACGCAGCATCGCTTCGCCCCGACCTCCCTCCGTAACCGGGAACTCCCCGAAATTTTCCTCCCCCTCGCTTCAACCACGGTTTTTTTCCGTCATGGACGGCCCAAAGAATGTCATGCAGCTGCGTGTCCGGCCCGCCCAGGACGAAAAGCCCATTTTCTGTCATGATTTTTGTCACAGAAGTAGGAGCCCACCACATCTATGATGATACTGGGTTTTGTCACAATTATCGTCATAGAAGTGTCATATGTATGATAGAAAAAAATTTCGTTCGGCCCAAAATGTCACGGATGTGTCTTTTTTTTGTAGTGCTCTTCGTCATACGGAGTGACAAATCCCAGTCTCGATTCGTGCCAACCCAACAGACACTTTCGGAGATACCTGTACTGCACCTTTATAGTCACCCAATTACGTTGTGACATTTGATACACCCAAAGCACTCCTACGGTATCCAGGATTTGCAAAATCTCATGGTCTAAGGAAATGATACTTTTACACGATCTTGTGCTATTCTTAGGATTGGGTCTTGTCCATCACATCATTCTCCTAATGACGTGATCCTGTTATCAATGACATCCAATGTCCATGGTCAGGAAACCATAACCATCTATTGATCAACGAGCTAGTCAACTAGAGGCTTACTAGGGACATGTTGTAGTCCATGTATTCACACATGTATTACAGTTTCCAGTTAATACAATTATAGCATGAACAATAGACAACTATCATGAACAAGGAAATACAATAATAACCATTTTATTATTGCCTCTAGGGCATATTTCCAACAGGCACCTGCCAGGAGGATCCCAATGTCAAAGCCAAGGAAGGTTGCAACAGGAGAGACAATGAAATTCACCATAGAATCTGATAATGGTGAAGCAGCAGGAGATGACAAGAAAAAGAAGAGGGCAAGAACCACTACTGCAAAAGTTCTTGGAAAATCAACTATGGCAAGAGATTCAGAAGAACAAGAAGAGGATGCTCCAGCACCCAAAGCTCAGAAGCTTATGGGAGATGCTATCAAGTCAGGGGCTGCTCCATCAGAGCCCAAGACAGCTCCCAAAGCTCAAGCTCAGAAGTCCAGTAAGCCCAAGAGGAACACTAGAAGTATTGAAGAGAATAACAAGGCCCAGTGCCTGAAGCTGAAGAAGAAGATGATGAATCTCTTATTTTGAGAAAATTGAAGACCAAGATTCCAAACCACAATGATGCTCATCCAGTGGCTGAGGACATGCACATCAAAAAAGATGCTGGATTGAGATTATGGAGACAGTCTGATCCCTATCCTGTAAGAAGGAGGACTGCAGTTGACTATAGATTTCATACAAAAGAACAACAAGATTTCTATGATGAGACCATTCTACTTGACAAGAAGCCAATGGTATGTGACATGAGATGGGTTGATTGGGAATACATCAAAGAGAATGAAGATCACTTCCTAGCTGTACATGACAACTTCAAAGTATGTGGTGTTGACAAATTTGTTGGGAAGAAGCTCACAAAATGGAATGATGAGCTTATACTGCAATTTTACTCCACTACTCATTTCTATCCAGATGGGAGGATAGTTTGGATGTCAGAAGGTACTAGGTACCAATCCACTGTTGAAGAATGGGCTAAACTGATAAATGCCCTAGAGGAACATGAAGATGACTTGGATGTGTATGCCAAGAAGAAGAAAGACCACAACTCCATGGAAAACATGTACAAAGAGATCCCTGATAAAGCTTTAGAGACACACAAGCTTGGATCTGTACACTATCTGTTGTCTAGTCTGCCTACCATCAACACCATCCTAAGGCACACTTTGCTAACCAAGTCAGGAGATCATAAGATGATCAGAGGACACTCAATCAACTTGCTGCACATTTTTGATGTCCCTCAAAAGTTCAAGGTCACGAGTCTGATTGTAGAGACAGTCAAGAGGAAAGCTGCTGACCAGAAGAGATCTTGTGGGTATGCTCCACACATTCAGGAGCTCATCAACTCCAAGATGGGCACAAGCACATACTTGTTGGACAAGGAGCATCTACCCCTATATCCCGAATTATAAGACAACAAAGTTGTGATGGATGAGAATGAACCTTCATCAGTGCAAGCACAAGAGAAAAGAGCCAAAACTAAGGCTCAGAAAGCTGCCAAGACGCCAAGTGTAGAAGAGGCATCTCAAGTTTTCCTGAAGAGGAAGAAAGATCAACTGGCATATCTAATCCAATCTACCTTGAGGATTGAGAAGGGCTTGGCCACCCTGACTCAGAATCAGGAGAGCTAGGAGAGGATCATAGAAACCAAATTTTATGATCTTGATCTGAAGGTTACTGAGATACAAACATCAGTTGAGCAGCTCCAGGAGGAAGCAGAAGAGAGAAAAGGGAAGGCAACTACTGATGCTTTTCAGCGAGTGCCTTGAGGACAGAGGTCTGCTGCAGTGCCTGTACCTTATACAAGAGCCACAACATCAGCACCAGCAGCCACATCTTCAGTGCCACCTCCAGTAGCCACTCCACAAGCTCCAACTACATCAACTGATGCCTTCGTCCTTGGAGTTCTCTATTACCACCTCCCAAAGACCAAGCCTAAGAGACGCATAGCACTATGCATATTTGAACTTTTTGGTAACTTGTTGCCAAAGGGGGAGAAATATGTATAGATCATAGGCTTCGAGAGAGAGAGTGTTTTGCTTCGTGTTTTGCTTCGTTGTCTCTCTTGCTTTTGGTTGAACTTTATTGTGTGCTTGGTTTATACTTTATGTCCTTGTGTGTGAGATACTTATATGATCATGTGATTGATCATATGCTACTTTAATGCTTGCTTGGATGATACTATCATTTATATCCCTATATGATCATTCACTTTGCTTGGTGATGAGTGCAGGCTTTTAGTTTATATCATTTTGAGCGCTCCACCAAGATGTATATGACATGGAAGAATAACCCATGATCCTAATCGATTGTGCTTTTGCATTCAAAAGAAAATTTTAAATAGTGCACAAATTTAGGGGGAGCTCTTGCTTATCACATACTTCTCAAAGCGACGATGTATTTCAATCTTATTATCATTTGTCGAAGCTTTGATCTATATGTTGTCATCAATTACCAAAAAGGGGGAGATTAAAAGTGCAACTATCCTTGGGTGGTTTTGGTAATTACTAAGAACATATAGCTCATTGAACTAATGCTATTTCAAGATAAATATTTCAGGAAAGTTCAATGATTGGCATGGCATGGATTAGGAATGTGGACCCTCAAAATGCTAAGGACACATATTGGCTCAAGCTCAAGACTTTGCATTTTACTTTTAGTGATCCAAGATCACATCAAGTCCATAGGAAAAGCCAATCTATATCTATATCTATACCTACTAATAAAGCAAGGTGCGTTTCTCTTAAATTTTCACCCGTTCACCGTTGCAAGATTTTTTTTTTGTACCCGAGGTGGTACTATTTTTTTGTGCGTTAGAGAAAATTCGTACGTTTATTGAAAAAAACACCCCCGTCACAGCGACGCAAGATGGCCCACGCGAGGGCAAGGTGCAGGCTACTTGGGTTGTGGCCCATCACAGCCCAACTAAGATGCAATGGAAAAAATATATTTGTTGTTATTGGGGGTCAAACCCACGACTTCCCTCACGCAAATAACGTGCGCAGCCAATTGACCCAGCGCCTAATTTGTTAAAAAAATGAAGTTGTTTTTGTTATTAGTCCCACCTCGCCCTGTTACATCTAACCCTCCTAATTTATATAGGCTAGTCAGTTTCCTTGTTATCAAGGAGCTGTCTTGGAAAGCCTTAAAAAAAGGAGCTGTCTTGGAAAGCAATAAGCAAAGGAAGGAACTCATGAGACATGCACGTGAAATAAGGAAGCAAATGAGGGAATTTACGAAAATAAGGAAGGAAATTAGTCCAGTCCTATATCATGCAGGAGGATTAAGATGAAAGAAAAAACATGCACGCATGGCTGTGCATATTTGGTGGATCTAAAAATAGGATTCATGGCCATAATGGGAGCGCCCTTTGGGCATTAACTACGTTAAAAAAATAGTGAATTATGGTAACCCTTATTGATTGCATATATTAGGAGCTTTTTAACCTTCTTTTTATGTGGTTTGCTAAACGGGGAAGGAAATAGAGGCTAATTAGCCTTTATATATTATATGTGGTGTGAGACATGGCATGACTTAAGGAAGAAATATTCACATTGATTCACAATTAGTTTAGTACGATAATAAAATATGTGGTGGGTTAATATATTCACGCCCAGGTGACTTAGTGTAACACCCCGGAAGTAACTTTCCATAATTGTAACTCCAACTCTTGCCATTTTCGGCATTGATATATGATATTCCCTCCGTGGTTGGGTTTTCCTCTTTTTGCATTTTGCCCATGTCATGCATTTTATATTATGTCATCATGTGCATCGCATTTGCATACGTGTTCGTCTCATGATTCCGAGCATTTTTCCCGTTGTCCGCTTTTGCAATCCGACACTCCTATCTCCCGGCGGTCCTTTTACGCTTTTTCCGTGTGCGGGTATTAAACCGTCTCGAAATGGACCGAGGTTTGTCTAGTGGCCTTGGTATAACACCCGAGACCACCGGTCAAGTTTCGGTCATTTGGAGCTCGTTTGGTACTCCAACGGTTAACCGCACCTTCGCAGAGGCCTCTTTTAAGTTGCAGCCCAACACCCTTCAAAACAGCCCAACAACCCATCTAAGTCACCTCCATGCTCTCCGTCGCTCGATCACGATCGTGGGCGAAAACTACACCTCATTTGGACTCTCCTAGCTCCCTCTATGCCTATTTAAGCACACCCTCCCAACCGGACGAAACCCTAGTCTCCCCTCCGTCACGCCACGACGAAATCCGGACGGCCGGACACGTCCGCCGCCGCCCGGACCTATCGCGCGCCGCCACGCGGGCGCAGCCCGCGCCCGCTGGCTGCCGACCCCTGCTGGCCCGCGAGGCCTGCAGGGGCCCTCCTGCCCACCGCCGCGCACAGCCGCCGCGCCTCCTGCGCCTCATGCACACACGCGCTCCCGGCGCCCGCCGCCCACGCCACCACCTTCCTCGCCACGCCCGGCCGCGCAGCGCCGCCGCCCGCGCCAGCGAGCTCCGCCCGCCCGCTCCGCCTGGCCTCGGCGACCTCCACTGAACGGCCGGCGGCCGCCTTCCTCGCGCCTGATTCACGCCGCCCGCCTCGGCGCCCGCTCCGGCAACCTCCACCGAGCCGGCCGTCGCCTTCCTCCTCCCAGCGCGGCCGAAGCCCGCCCACGCCGCCACCGCCCGGATCCGCCTGATCCGCCTCGGAGCCGCGCCACCCGTTGACTCTCTCCTCCCTCTTTTCCTAAGTTTTTTGCATCTGTGTAATTTTGTGCAATATTCATCATGCTATATCTTCGCATCCGTAGATCCATTTTTCGCGTATGATATGTCAAAATGTTCGTCTCAAGAGTAGATCATTTCATTCCATTGCATCATTTTCATTTGAGCTCATCTTGATGCCCGAAATGCTGTTGGAAGAGTGCAAGGTGCTGATAGTTTCTGATTTTTATCAGGAGTTGCACTTTTGTTATTTTTGCTATGATTAATATGTGCATCCTATGAATTTGAGTCCTACATGAGTTTTGTAAAATGCCATGTCATCTTTCCAGTGGTATATGCTATGTATTTTTGTGATCTATGTGGTGACTAGCACAAGCATGCAAAGTAGGTGTCCTAATGTTGCTGATTTCAGCCCTGCTTTAGCTGGTTTTGATGCCATGTTTGCTTGATGATACCAAGAGATCTATGCATAATTTGAGATACTTCAGTAAGGGTGTTTTGTAAAGCATGACTTGCTCTATCCATCCATGCATTTGTTTGCAATTATGGGATGCCAGAGCTTGAGTCAATCGAGCTCTACTTTTGCTATCAAATGTTTCCTGGCAGATTGGATACGTGTTATTCAATTTTGCCTAGCTTGTTGTGGTTGATCCATATATGCTATGTTAGTGTTCTTGCCATGGATGTCTTCTATGTCATGTCTTCTTGATGTATGTATGCTTAGTTTATCATTTGAGGCTCTGTAGTGAGTGCATTGAGCTTGTTAACATGCCATCTCGTTACCAGTTTTTGACATGTCAAGTTGCTGAATCTGTTAACAAGACTTTCAATATTGACATGAGTGTTACTATATTTTCTAGTCCTTTTTGGCTTATGGTCAGTAAGGGACTTTTGAAATATGCTTTGAATAGATTCATTCCATGCCTTGTTTTGCTAGTTTAAGTTCCTGTAGCATGTAGTTTTGATGCTCTGAACATTGCAACCTGTTACTGTTTTTGCCATGTCCAGCCTGATTATTATTGCACTTTTGCCATGCTTGTTTGAACCTGTTATGATGTGAACTAGCCGTAGCTCGGTGCTCATCTTTTGTCGAGCATCATGTGTAGATCACTGCCATGTGCTTTGTTGTTACGTTTGGGTGCAGTAGCTTAATTATTTGTTGCTTGCTAAGTGGCATCATGCTGTTAATGGCGGATTTGCGCCATTCTTGTTTTGCTTGCCATTTGCAAACCGTGCATCCGATTCCGTGATCTTTATATCGATTTCAACCAAATCATCTCATCTTTCCAGTGGCATGCTTGGTTTGCCAAGTTGATGCCTGGTTCATCATTTACCTTCCGGGCGCTTATATCGCATTGCATATCTCATCATGCATATCATGTCATGTTTTGCATCATGTTGATTGTGCATTGCACCGTGATTTATTGTGGTTCCTTTGTTTGTGTTGTTGCTTTGGGTAGAGTCGGAGACGAGTACGTGAACGAGGAGCCTGTTGAGAACGCCGAGGATCAAGCTTTCGACAACTCGAGAACATTGCGAGCAAGATGACCATACCTCAAATCACTTCTATCTTTGCTATGCTAGATGCTCGCTCTTTTGCTATGCCTATGCTGCGATGCCTACCACTTGCTATATCATGCCACCCATATTGCCATGTCAGCCCCTAACCATCCTTTCCTAGCAAACCGTTGATTGGCTATGTTACCGCCTGCTCAGCCCTCTTATAGCGTTGCTAGTTGCAGTGAAGCTGAAGTTTGTTCCTTGTTGGAACATGGAGATGTTGTTCCTTGTTGGGACATGTTTACTTGTTGGGGATATCACAATATATATATCTGCTTTAATTAATACATCTATATATTTGGTAAAGAGTGGAAGGCTCGGCCTTATGCCCGTGTTTTGTTCCACTTTGCCACCCTAGTTTCCGTCATACCGTGTTATGTTCCTTGATTTTGCGCTCCTTACACGGTTGGGTGATTTATGGGACCCCTTGACAGTTCGCTTTGAATAAGACTTGTCCAAAGAAGGCCCAACTTTGGTTTTACCATTTGCCACCTAAGCCTTTTCCCCCGGGTTTTCGCGAGCCCGAGGGTCATCTTTATTTTAACCCCCGGGCCAGTTCTCCTTCGATTGCTGGTCCAACTTGAGCGATGTCCGGCGCCCCTTGGGCAACCAGGGTTTATGCCAACCCGACGTCTGCTCATCCGGTGTGCCCGAGAACGAGATATGTGCAGCTCCTATCGGGATTTGTCGGCACATTCGGGCGGCTTTGCTGGTCTTGTTTTATTGCTGTCGAAATGTCTTGTAGTCCGGGATTCCGAGATTGATCGGGTCTTCCCGGTAGAAGGAATAATCCTTCGTTGACCGTGAGAGCTTATAATGGGCTGTTGGGACACCCCGCAGGTAATATCTTTCAAAGCCGTGCCATGTTATGAGGCAGATGGGAATTTGTTAATGTCCGTTGTAGAAAACCCAAAGTTGACCTCAAATAAAATACACATCAACAAGTGTGTAACCGTGATGGTCTCTTCTCGGCGGAGTCCGGAAGTGAACACGGTGTTGGAGTTATGTCGACGTAAGTAGTTCAGGATCACTTCTTGATCGCTATTAGTTTCACGACCGCTTTGCTTCTCTCCTCGCTCTCTTTTGCGAAGTAGCCACCATATATGCTAGCCGCTTGCTGCAGCTCCACTTTAATACCTTGTCCTTCCTATTAGCTTAAATAGTCTTGATCTCGCGGGTGTGAGATTGCTGAGTCCCCGTGACTCACAGATACTTCCAACACAGTTGCAGGTTCCGATGAGGCCAGTGCAGGTGATTCCACCGAGCTCAAGTGGGAGTTCGACGAGGAACGTGGTCGTTACTATGTGTCGCTTCCAGATGATCGAGAGTGGTGCCCAGCTTGGGACGATTCGGGATCTGTGTTAGCATTTGGGGTATCTTCTTTTATTTTGGTTCCGTAGTCGGACCTTGAGTGTACTCAATGATGTATGTTTAATTATGTAATCGTGACGTGGCGATTGTAAGCCAACTATGTATCTTTCCCATAATTATTACATGGGTTGTGTGAAGATTACCTCACTTGCGACATTGCTTTCAATGCGGTTATGCCTCTAAGTCGTGCCTCGACACGTGGGAGATATAGCCGCATCGGGGGCGTTATAAGTTGGTAATCAGAGCCTTCCCCGACTTAGGAGCCCCCTACTTGATTGTTTGCTGACGTTGTTGAATCTAGAATGGAAAATGTTTTGAGTCTTAGGATTATATATATCGGAGAGTAGGATTCTTTTACTTCCAGTCCTTCATCGCCTCTGTGAGGTCTCCCGACGAGAGTTTTGACTCTTCTCTTCTCAAATTTCACTAAAATTTTTTTAGGATCACGTGGGTATCTTGGAATCGTTCCGATGATTTTGTGACGAGAACATTGTTCTTGGTGCCTCCCGACATTTAGGGGTTGTGGCGGTGTCCCGGGAGTTGAGCTCCGAGGTGTTGTCGCCACAATTTTATCGCTGCGTTCTGGAATACCTGAGTTTTGCCGACATCGAAATCTCTTTTGTGCAGTTGTTGGTGAGATAACCCGATAGCCCAAAGATCGTGGCGAAAAGGGAGTATTGCCATGACTTGCATAACGGATGTTTTTCAAGGTCGAGGTACACGATTTCGAGGATTTCTTGGTTATGTGTTGACGGATGGATACAAATGGATCTAGGTATTGTTAGTTTGGGTGATATATTTTGTGTCCCTGTATCCCCAACACCAGATTGCATAACCGAAAGTTTCGGAGTTTATAGGTGGGAATTCTAGTAGCTTACGGATATTCTTTCCGGCGGATGTATGATTTGAGATTGGGGTTCAACGTCTAGTGGTCCGCCCATTCACGGTCGATTCTACGATGGTCGCGAGACGCCTTAAAGAATCCTTGGCTATGCTGATTCGGGACGCCTTGTTAGTCATTCGTGACGTCCGCTATACGTCGTGTCCGTGTGGGCCCCACCACGAACACTTTGGGCGTAAATCTCTATCATGTGTTTGTTCCGCTCATTCTAGCAAGCCAACCTTTTGTTTTCGGTTGTGATATTCGATTTGTTTCTAAGATGATGTTGTTTCCATATCTTTATCTAAGTGGCTTCTCTCCTTAATGGACGTGTGATGATTAACTTTGGAATTCATTCGCTCATTCTTGTTCGAATGTTTATTGTGAAGACTATATGTTGCAATTTCTATCCGTTGATTCTACTTATCAATTTGTCTATCAAAGGACTAACGGATGTCACCCTCTTCAGATGGCTCCGCCAACGCGCTCAATCCGGATCGCAATGATGGGGATCATCGAATCCTCCACCTCCACCTCCACCTCCGCCTCCGTAAGCGTGGCAAGCTATCATGGCAGCCACCAATGCCAATGCTCGATGATTTTGCAGCTCTTGCAAGAACGCACTCAGGGCAAGGCAATCAAGGCAATCAAGGTCAAGGCAACAATCAGCCACACTTTGCTACTCTCGATCGGTTCCTCGCTAATCAGCGAAGTCTTTCGGTTTACGTGTTGAGGCAACAGACGCCGATGATTGGTTAGTGGACATCTGCAAGCACTTTGACTGTAGCAATGTCGCACTGAGGACTTTGTCAAGTTTGCATCGCTTTCAACTCAAGGATCAAGCTGCTGAGTGGTTCCAGCAATACAAAGATTCCAGAGGAGGTCGTGTCATTACCTGGGATGAGTTCCGCCGTGATTTCCGAGCTCATCACATTCCGAAGAGTGTTGTTGAGAGCAAGCGTGAGGAGTTCCGCAATCTCAAGCAGGGCAACATGTCTGTCTATCAATACAATATCCAGTTCCAGAAGCTCGCTCGTTTTGCTAAGCAAGATGTACCTGATGAAAGGAGTATGATCTATCAGTTCAGAGGTGGTCTGAGAGAAGATCTGCAATTACCTCTTGTGCTGTTTGAGCCAGATAAGTATGATGATTTCTACAACATGGCTCTCAAGCAAGAAGCTGCTCAACTCAAATGCGAGGCTTCTAAGAAGAGAATCAGGGATGCAGTTCAGTCCTCCTCGTCCTCTCAAGTGGCAGCCAAGCAGCAGAAGTTTTACCTGCCCCTCCTCCGCTCCGTCACCCTTACCAGCAGAAGAACTCAGTGGCCGTGGATCTTCCCACCCACCCAACCCAAGCTATCGTAACAAGTCTAATTCTCAAGCTCCAAGGTCAAGTGCTCCTTACCACCGTCCGCTCTCTGAGGTCACTTGCAACAAGTGTCAGCAGAAGGGTCACTATGCGAACAAGTGCTTCAACCAGAGGCGCCTTCCGCCTCCTCCTCCTGTGAAATCTTCCAGCAATGCAGTGGTCAAGCATAATCCCAAGTCTGCAAGGGTGAACATGATGAATGCAGCTCAAGCAGAGGAGTCTTCTGATGTGATATTGGGTAATCTTCCAGTTAATGATATTCCTGCAAAAGTCTTATTTGATACTGGTGCATCGCATTCTTTCATTTCAAGACCTTTTGCATCTAAGCATGAGTTGGTTTTTCAAGATTTGCCTAAACCATTATCGGTTGTCTCTCCGGGTAAATTCATGCATGCAAGCTACATGGTTCCGAATGTTTCTATCAAGATGGGCGATTATAGGTTTTTGGCTAAACCAGTTGTCCTTGGTGACTCGGATATTGATCTTATTCTCGAATGGATCGGCTTTATCAGCACAAAGCTCAAATTGATTGTGCTGCTGTGGAAATTCAATTGACTCATTCTTCTAATGATGTGATCATTTATGCCTCTCGTGATGAAACTATTCGGTTGTTTTCTCTCAATGAGAAGGGCGAACTGAATGCCATCTCTCGATTCCAATCGCTTGTGAGTACCAAGATGTCTTTCCGTAAGAGCTTCCGGTATGCCTCCTCATCGCCGCTTGAGTTCAAGTATCGATCTTGAGCCCGCATCGAACCCGCTTTGTAAGCGCCCATACAAGCTTGGACCCGATGAGCTGAGGGAATTGAAGAAGCAGCTCGATGAACAAGAGCGTCTGGTTTGATCGGATCGAAGTTCATCTCCTTGGGGTTGTGGTGTTCTTTTGTCCGAAGAAGGATGGCACGGACCGACTTTGCGCCGATTACCGTCCATTGAATAAGAAGACAATCAAGAACAAGTATCCACTTCCCAACATCAATGAGCTTTTCGAGCAACTCAAAGGTGCTACGGTGTTCTCCAAGCTTGACCTCCGTATGGGGTATCATCGATTCGCATTCGTGAACAAGATATTCCCAAGACAGATTCGAACAAGCTTTGGTTCTTATGAATATACTTGTCATGTCTTTCGCCTCGTCAATGCTCCTCCAACTTTCTCTCGGATGATGAACTTCATATTCAACCCCTACACCAATGAATTCGCCTTGGTCTATCTTGATGATATTTTGGTCTTCTCCAAGAATAAGAAGGATCATGCCAAACATTTGCGATTGGTACTAGACAAGCTCGAGAGTACCAATTCTATGCTAAGTTCTCCAAATGTGAATTCGGCTTGATGAAGTGCTTTATCTTGGTCATATCATCTCTGCCAAGGGCATCGCTGTTGATCCCGAGAAGGTGTCCGCAATTGTGAATTGGGAACCTCCTCGTAATGTCAAGCAGCTCCGCAGCTTTCTTGGTCTTGCAAGCTATTGTCAAGATTCGTTGAGAACTTCTCCAAGATTGCAAAGCCTCTTTCCAACCTCCTCCGTAGGTGAAGTATGTCCGTCTCCCGAGTGTGACGTTGCTTTCAAAACCCTCAAAGAGAAACTCGTCACAGCTCCCTGCTCGACTCCTCCCGATGAATCCAAGCCATATGAAGTGTTCTGTGATGCTTCTCTTCAAGGTCTCGGTCTGTGTTAATGCAAGAGAAGAGAGTTGTGGCTTATACCTCTCGCCGCTTGAAGCCCAACGAGAAGAACTACCCCACTCACGATCTTGAGTTGGCGGCAGTTGTCCATGCATTGATTACGTGGAGACATCTCTTGTTGGGAAGGAAAGTGGACATTTTCACCGATCACAAGAGTCTCAAGTACATCTTCACTCAGCCTAACCTCAACCTCAGCAGACTCGATGGGTCGAAATGATTCAAGAGTACAACCCAAGTATTGAGTATACTCCGCAAAGCCAATGTCATTGCAGACGCTTTGAGCAGAAAGCTATCGCAATGCCTAATCCTCAAGCCCTTTCACCGGATCTCTGTGAATCTTTCCGCAAGCTGAATCTTCAAGTTGTTCCTCAAGGCTTTCTTGCCAACCTCATAGTATCTCCTACTTTGGAAGATCAGATTCGTGAGGCTCAACTTCGGATACCATGGTGAAGAAAGTGAAACGTGGTATTGACAAGGGCATTTCAAGTACAAGTGCTTCCGCTGATGACAAAGACACTCTGTTCTTTGAGGACCGGATTGTGGTTCCTAAGGGTGATCTGAGAAAAGTCATTATGAACGAGGCTCACGATTCGCTTCTATCCATTCATCCCGAAGTACGAAGATGTACCATGACCTCAAGCAGTCATATTGGTGGACTCGAATGAAGCGAGAAATTGCTCAATTCGTGAATGAGTGTGATGTCTGCAGAAGAGTGAAAGCAGAACACCAAAGACCAGCTGGTCTCCTTCAACCTCTTGCTATTCCTGAATGGAAGTTTGATCACATTGAAATGGACTTCGTGGATCGGCTTTCCAAAGTCCAAGCGTGGAAATGATGCTATCTTCGTTGTCATTGACAAGCTTACTAAAGTGGCTCATTTTCTTCCTATCAAAGAATCCATCATCGCAGCTCGGTTGGCGAGCTATACACCTCCGTGATTGTTTCCTTGCACGGCATTCCACAAGTGATCTCTTCTGCACCGTGGCAGCATCTTTACCTCCAAGTTTTGGGATTCTTTTCAAGGCCATGGGCACCAACATTCGCTTCAAAGACAGCTTTCCATCCTCAAACAAGTGGCCAAGTTGAGCGAGTTAATCAAATTCTTGAAGATATGCTCGGGCTTGTGTCATTTCCTTCGTATGAAGTGGGAAGATTGTCTTCCATATGCCGAAGTTCTCTTACAACAACAGCTTCCAAGCGAGTTCGGCAAGGCCCCATTCGAAATTCTCTATGGCGTAAAGTGCCGTACTCCTCTCAATTGGTCTCGAGACAGTGAACGCCAACTTCTTGGCAATGACTTGATCACGTAGCGTAAGAAATGTGCCAAGTCATTCGTGAGAATCTCAAAGCCGCGCAATCGCGCCAGAAGAGCTATTATGATGATAAGCACCGTGATGTGACTTTTGAAATCGGAGATCATGTCTACCTCCGCGTCTCTCCAATGAAAGGTACTCGTCGCTTCGGTATCAAAGGGAAGCTTGCCCCTAGATACGTGGGTCCTTTCAAGATCATTGGGAAAAGAGGCGATCTCGCCTATCAACTTGAGCTCCCATCCAACTTCGCAAATGTGCACAATGTGTTTCACGTGTCACAGCTTCGCAAGTGCTTCAAGACTCCTGAACGCACTATCAACTTCGAAGAGATTGACCTTCAAGAAGATCTCTTATCATGAGCACCCGCTGCTATTCTTGAAGAAACCGAGCGCAAGACTCGCAACAAGTCAATCAAATTCCTGAAAGTGAAGTGGTCACACCATTCCGACCGAGAAGCTACCGGGAGCGCGAGGATCACCTCCGCTCGAGTATCCGGAGTTCTTTCAGTCCTAGATCTCGGACGAGATCCTCTTGTAGTGGTGGAGTGTTGTAACACCCGGAAGTAACTTTCCATAATTGTAACTCCAACTCTTGCCATTTTCGCATTGATATATGATATTCCTCCGTGGTTGGGTTTTCTCTTTTGCATTTTGCCCATGTCATGCATTTTATATTATGTCATCATGTGCATCGATTTGCATACGTGTTCGCCTCATGATTCCGAGCATTTTTCCCGTTGTCCGCTTTTGCAATCCGACACTCCTATCTCCCCGGCGGTCCTTTTACGCTTTTTCCGTGTGCGGTATTAAACCGTCTCGAAATGGACCGAGGTTTGTCTAGTGGCCTTGGTATAACACCGGAGACCACCGGTCAAGTTTCGGTCATTTGGAGCTCGCTTTGGTACTCCAACGGTTAACCGCACCTTCGCAGAGGCCTCTTTTAAGTTGCAGCCCAACACCCCTTCAAAACAGCCCAACAACCCATCTAAGTCACCTCCATGCTCTCCGTCGCTCGATCACGATCGTGTGGCGAAAACTACACCTCATTTGGACTCTCCTAGCTCCCTCTATGCCTATTTAAGCACACCCCCTCCAAATCCGGACGAAACCCTAGTCTCCCTCCGTCACCACGGACGAAATCCGACGGCCGGACACGCCCGCCACGCCCGGACCTATCGCAAGCCGCCACGTGGCGCAGCCAGCGCCCGCCGCCGCCGACCCATGGGCTCATGAGGCCTGCAGGGGCCCTCCCCCGCCACACCACATGCACCGCCCGCGCCCTCCTGCGCTCTGGCCGCCGCCGCGCCGGCCGCCGCCCACCTTCCTCGCCACGGCCGGCATGCAAGGCCGCTGCCCGCGCCCGCGAGCTCCCGCCGCCGCCGCTCCGCCTGCTCGGCGACCTCCACCGAACCGGCCGGGCGCCTTCCTCACGCCTCTCACCGCCCGCCGCCTCGGCCTGGCCCGGCGACCTCCACCGAGCCGGCCGTCGCCTTCCTCCTCCTCACGGGCGAAGGCCCGCAAGCCACTGCCCGGATCCGCCTGATCCGCCTCGAGCTGCGCCACCCGTTGACTCTCGTCTCCCTCTTTTCCTAAGTTTTTTGCATCTGTGTAATTTTGTGCAATATTCATCATGCTATATCTTCGCATCCGTAGATCCATTTTTCGCGTATAATATGTCAAAATGTTCGTCTCAAGAGTAGATCATTACATTCCATTGCATCATTTTCATTTGAGCTCATCTTGATGCCCGAAATGCTGTTGGAAGAGTGCAAGGTGCTGATAGTTTCTGATTTTTATCAGGAGTTGCACTTTTGTTATTTTTGCTATGATTAATATGTGCATCCTATGAATTTGAGTCCTACATGAGTTTTGTAAAATGCCATGTCATCTTTCCAGTGGTATATGCTATGTATTTTTGTGATCTATGTGGTGACTAGCACAAGCATGCAAAGTAGGTGTCCTAATGTTGCTGATTTCAGCCCTGCTTTAGCTGGTTTTGATGCCATGTTTGCTTGATGATACCAAGAGATCTATGCATAATTTGAGATACTTCAGTAAGGGTGTTTTGTAAAGCATGACTTGCTCTATCCATCCATGCCTTTGTTTGCAATTATGGGATGCCAGAGCTTGAGTCAATCGAGCTCTACTTTTGCTATCAAATGTTTCCTGGCAGATTGGATACGTGTTATTCAATTTTGCCTAGCTTGTTGTGGTTGATCCATATATGCTATGTTAGTGTTCTTGCCATGGATGTCTTCTATGTCATGTCTTCTTGATGTATGTATGCTTAGTTTATCATTTGAGGCTCTGTAGTGAGTGCATTGAGCTTGTTAACATGCCATCTCGTTACCAGTTTTTGACATGTCAAGTTGCTGAATCTGTTAACAAGACTTTCAATATTGACATGAGTGTTACTATATTTTCTAGTCCTTTTTGGCTTATGGTCAGTAAGGGACTTTTGAAATATGCTTTGAGTAGATTCATGCCATGCCTTGTTTTGCTATTTTAAGTTCCTGTAGCATGTAGTTTTGATGCTCTGAACATTGCAACCTGTTACTGTTTTTGCCATGTCCAGCCTGATTATTATTGCACTTTTGCCATGCTTGTTTGAACCTGTTATGATGTGAACTAGCCGTAGCTCAGTGCTCATCTTTTGTCGAGCATCATGTGTAGATCACTGCCATGTGCTTTGTTGTTACGTTTGGGTGCAGTAGCTTAATTATTTGTTGCTTGCTAAGTGGCATCATGCTGTTAATGGCAGATTTGCGCCATTCTTGTTTTGCTTGCCATTTGCAAACCGTGCATCCGATTCGGTGATCTTTATATCGATTTCAACCAAATCATCTCATCTTTCCAGTGGCATGCTTGGTTTGCCAAGTTGATGCCTGGTTCATCATTTACCTTCCGGCGCGCATATACGCATTGCATATCTCATCATGCATATCATGTCATGTTTTGCATCATGTTGATTGTGCATTGCACCGTGATTTATTGTGGTTCCTTTGTTTGTGTTGTTGCTTTGGGTAGAGTCGGGAGATGAGTACGTGAACGAGGAGCCTGTTGAGAACGCCGAGGATCAAGCTTTCGACAACTCGAGAACATTGCGAGCAAGATGACCATACCCTCGAAATCACTTCTATCTTTGCTATGCTAGATGCTCGCTCTTTTGCTATGCCTATGCTGCGATGCCTACCACTTGCTATATCATGCCACCCATATTGCCATGTCAGCCCCTAACCATCCTTTCCTAGCAAACCGTTGATTGGCTATGTTACCGCTCTGCTCAGCCCTCTTATAGCGTTGCTAGTTGCAGGTGAAGCTGAAGTTTGTTCCGTGTTGGAACATGGAGATGTTGTTCCTTGTTGGGACATGTTTACTTGTTGGGGATATCACAATATATATATCTGCTTTAATTAATACATCTATATATTTGGTAAAGAGTGGAAGGCTCGGCCTTATGCCTGGTGTTTTGTTCCACTCTTGCCACCCTAGTTTCCGTCATACCGGTGTTATGTTCCTTGATTTTGCGTTCCTTACACGGTTGGGTGATTTATGGGACCCCCTTGACAGTTCGCTTTGAATAAGACTTGTCCAGCAAGGCCCAACTTTGGTTTTACCATTTGCCACCTAAGCCTTTTCCCCCGGGTTTTCGCGAGCCCGAGGGTCATCTTTATTTTAACCCCCGGGCCAGTTCTCCTTCGATTGCTGGTCCAACTTGAGCGATGTCCGCGCCTTTGGGCAACCAGGGTTTATGCCAACCCGACGTCTGCTCATCCGGTGTGCCCGAGAACGAGATATGTGCAGCTCCTATCGGGATTTGTCGGCACATTCGGGCGGCTTTGCTGGTCTTGTTTTATTGCTGTCGAAATGTCTTGTAGTCCGGGATTCGAGATTGATCGGGTCTTCCCGTAGAAGGAATAATCCTTCGTTGACCGTGAGAGCTTATAATGGGCTAAGTTGGGACACCCTGCAGGTAATATCTTTCAAAGCCGTGCCCGCGTTATGAGGCAGATGGGAATTTGTTAATGTCCGGTTGTAGAAAACCCAAAGTTGACCTCAAATAAAATACACATCAACGCGTGTGTAACTGTGATGGTCTCTTCTCGCGGAGTCCGGGAAGTGAACACGGTGTTGGAGTTATGTCTGACGTAAGTAGTTCAGGATCACTTCTTGATCGCTATTAGTTTCACGACCGCGCTTTGCTTCTCTCCTCGCTCTCTTTTGCGAAGTAGCCACCATATATGCTAGCCGCTTGCTGCAGCTCCACTTTAATACCTTGTCCTTCCTATTAGCTTAAATAGTCTTGATCTCGCGGGTGTGAGATTGCTGAGTCCCCGTGACTCACAGATACTTCCAACACAGTTGCAGGTTCCGATGAGGCCAGTGCAGGTGATTCCACCGAGCTCAAGTGGGAGTTCGACGAGGAACGTGGTCGTTACTATGTGTCGTTTCCAGATGATCAGTAGTGGTGCCCAGTTGGGACGATTCGGGGATCTGTGTTAGCATTTGGGGTATCTTCTTTTATTTTGGTTCCGTAGTCGGACCTTGAGTGTACTCTGAATGATGTATGTTTAATTATGTACTGTGTGACGTGGCGATTGTAAGCCAACTATGTATCTTTCCCTTAATTATTACATGGGTTGTGTGAAGATTACCTCACTTGCGACATTGCTTTCAATGCGGTTATGCCTCTAAGTCGTGCCTCGACACGTGGGAGATATAGCCGCATCGGGGGCATTATACTTAGCATGCTAATAAAGTCCCTGACCGATCAAGAAGGAAACATGAAAATAATTTTGATTTGATTTCAATTGTAATAGATAGAAGAAAGAAAACAAAGGCAGCCACCTACACACAATCAAGCAGCGGGTACTTCTATCTAAAAGATAAAAATAAACATTAGAGAGGTGGGGTATTTTTGTGGCATTAATGCATTAATATTCTTTTGAGAAATTAATACGCAGATATATTACGTACATGATAATTAATCTTAAAAAAATCCAATCGCCCGCTTCTCAAATGCCACCCATTGGCCAATGCTCACTCAGATCTGTGATGCCTATGGCAAGACAAGCGGGGCCAGACAAAAAACTAGGTGGTAAAGATTATAAAGTTGAAACACACACATCCATCTAATCAATAGATACCTCTTATCGTATGAGCACATAATACATTTATGTCTAGTGTGCTGGTCATATGGGGTCTTAACACTATGACTTTCTGACTGTTTATTATAATAAAGTTTGAAACACTCCGATGAATAGATTGGAAGTTTTCTCGAAAAATTGAGTAACCCCTCCTTGCTTTTTTCAGATTAACTTCACCAATATATATATATATATATATATATATATATATATATATATATATATATATATATATATATATATATATATATATATATATATATATATATGCACATCCCTAGGTTACCTTAGGTACCAACAAGACATCTTGAAAATTGATAAGCAGCGAATGACGCATTGATCTGATTTACCCATTGAAAAATGGAAGAGCGGCAGCCTAAAAATTACGCATGAAGACAGTTAGTGCATTGCATCATCAGTATATAATGTGTTAATTATTTATTAGTAGCCTCTTTAATGATTGTGTCTTATTTTTACTATCAGTGCCAAGGCTCGTTTCATGATTAATAAGCGGCTGATAAACCTTCGGGCCATCAGTTTGTATCGTCCAAATGCCGCCATGCCGTGTTGGTGGGCATTTGGATGGGCGAGGCAATTGGCGCGTTGCTTGCGGAGAAACATGACGCTTTGTACTTGCACGTACAATTCTCACTAAATTTAAGTATACATTATTTTTTTCCTCCCCAGTTGCAACGCACGGGCATATCTTCTAGTACTATTAAAAGGGGATGATGTGTTTCTTAATGAGTTTCTTGCTCAGAATGCTTAGTGATATGCTCCAAAATCATCAACCACTTTCTCACATCCACATATGTCCCAAACCAAAAGTGAAACTCGGCCCCACCGAAACTTTCTATCCGGCGCCACCGAGTTCTCTTGACATAGCCATTGCCACAAAACCTAGTCACTTCGGTCCCACCGATAGGCATCCCGATCTCACCAAGATGGGATTGCAAATTCTTTGTTTCCCTTTGTAACGTTTCGGTCTAGCCGAGATGAGCACCGAGCTCGCAATGCAAACTCTCTGTTTCCCCTTCGTAACGTTTCGGTCCAACCGAAATGAGCGAACCGGTCCCACCAAGTTTGCCTGACCAACTCTCTGGTTAGCTTATTACTAAAATCGGTCCCACCGAGTTTGTGTAATCGGTCTCAACGAGATTACGTTATGCCCTAACCCTAATGAAACCGGTCCCACCGAGTTGACATGTCGGTCCCAGCAAAAATCCTAACGTTCACATTTTGAACTAAATTGGTCTGACCGAGTTTTTTGATTCGGTCCCACCGATTTTGGTAAATTGTGTGTAACAGTTAGATTTTGTGTAGAGGCTATATATACCCCTCCACCCATTCTTCATTCATGGAGAGAGCCATCAGAACATGCCTACACTTCCAGCATACATTTTCTGAGAGAGAACCACCTACACTTGTATTGAGGTCAAGATATTCCATTCCAACCACATAAATCTTGATCTCTAGCTTTCTCCAAGTTGCTTTCCACTCAAATCATCTTTCCACCAAATCCAATCCTATGAGAGAGAGTTGAGTGTTGGGGAGACTATCATTTGAAGAACAAGAGCAAGAAGTTCATCATCAACACACCGTCTATTACCTTTTGGAGAGTGGTGTCTCCGAGATTGGTTAGGTGTCACTTGGGAGCCTCCGTCAAGATTGTGGAGTTGAACCAAGGAGTTTGTATGAGCAAGGAGATCGCCTACTTCGTGAAGATCTACCCTAGTGAGGCAAGTCCTTCGTGGGCGATGTTCATGGTGGGATAGACAAGGTTGCTTCTTCGTGGACCCTTCGTGGGTGGAGCCCTCCGTGGAATCGCGCAATCGTTACCCTTCGTGGGTTGAAGTCTCCATCAACGTGGATGTACGATAGCACCACCTATCGGAACCACGGATTAAAAAATCTCCGTGTCTACATTGCGTTTGCTCCCTCAAACTCCTCCCTTTACCTTCATGTGCAATTATTTTTCATTCCGCTGCTATACTCTTAGAATTGCATGTGTAGGTTTATTGCTTGACTTGTGCAAAGTTGCTAAAATCTGCCAAGACTTAAAATTGGGAAAAGGCTAGGTTTTTATTTGGTCAAGTAGTCTAATCACCCCCCATCTAGACATACTTTCGATCCTACATAACCACAACATGATACTCATACACGGAGTCGGCTAGATGCTCCCGGTACACCTGATATGCTAGGTCATCACCGTGAGGGTACAGTCGACGCCACACGCCACGAAGGAGATGTGGCGAGGTGTACGGCATCAGCTACAACTGACACGGATACGGCACCTGAGGCATCTACACTCACAACCATTAGTGGGTTAGGAATAAAAATAGAACGAGTGCATGCGATGCAACAATCAGCTACAAACACTACCGGCACTCAACATGTACTCTAACTAACGTCCAACTAACACGCCGGTAGTCTAGTGTGTCCTACAGTCAGCGCGGCTCTGATACCAAGCGTTGTGGCTCCCCGGCTCAGAGCGACCAGTTTACCCTGTATTGCCAACCCAGAGATCATGTCTACTGGCAACACACAACATCTTTGTATAGAAATCACCACTTTATTGAAACTAGCGGAAGCATAGAGTGACATTACAACAAGTTGCGAGGCCAAGCGGCACACTCGGTGCAGCTGAATAATATGTACATTATTTAGTGGACATAAAGGGGGCCTCGAGCACGACATCTACGTGGCAGCGGAACAACGACGTAGCGGGACTCCATAGCACAGGGACACCGATGTGGACACGATCTAGTCACAGTATCTCTCCGATCCAGTTAGACTTTCCTGAAATCTGGCATAACACGCCAGGTCAGTACATTGAATGTACTTGCAAGCCCACAACAAACAAAACCATAATGACAAACAACATCATGGCATTTAATCAAGTTAAATGCAAACAACAACATGCTACTCATGCAGTGAAACCAAACTTGTGCATCGAGTCACACAGACTCTCTTACCAACCGGTTGTCTCGCAACCGAAATAGTGCTCACGACGAAGCACGAACGGAACGATGATTGGTCCAACTGGTTACCTCGTAACCAAAATGTGATCACTCCCGGATCACAAATGATACCACGACAGTCAGCCTCACTGACTTCATGATCATCCAACCAATGCAATGGAAGTTGATTAGTGTGCAAGGTTCATTAATAACAGCTGAACCATGGTGTGACTTACTTACGAACTAGGCCCTTATCCACGGGCGCGGCTATCGATAGATTAATACACTCTGCAGAGGTAGCGCACTTTGCCCACACCACAGAATTCGTGGCCTCGCACTCCCATTCGGGTGGACCAACGGCATTCCGACAGAACTCTCCCATTTCCATGACACTCTTACGTCCACTCCGACCAACTCCCCACTGGGCTTAGTCCTGGGTGACCCAGCCTACCAAAGGCAAAACTACCACTGTCGTGGCAAATAAACAGTCCCAAACGAGACACGTACCATAACATCAACGGGTTCACAAGGTTATGTCTGCTTACCGGGTCAGGGTAACACATGCCCATAACCTTCCCTCATTGGAGGCACCGACAAAAGGCATGACAACGGACGGCTATCGGCCTCCCCATAAAGGCAAATGTGGTTGCACTCGTCAGCCCGATTCAGTGGCACCATGACCTGACCAACTTTACGTTCAAGTTTAGTTATCATCAGGTTTAACTTGAAATAAAATGCTCGAGTCAAAATATGCCATGCTTATGCAACCATATATCATGCATCACAAATCACAACAGGTCAACGTCATTCAAAGTTCTACTTGCACAAACTTAACCTTCAACATTTCTGGTCCTTTCTTACTTGTTATTTATACTCATCACTTTAGTTGACATTAATCAAATAAAACTTGTCTTAGCCTGCATATAGTGAGAATAAGACCGATAATCATATCACCAAAGTCATGACAAACTTACTTAGATCAACTACTCAAGCTACATCCCACTAGTTCAAGCATTCACTTCTGTTAGCTAAGGCTTTTGACCATGACAAACTAAATAACACAAGAATTATTGATTTTAATACTATATGCAATGAATATATATATATATATATATATATATATATATATATATATATATATATATATATATATATATATATTCAAGTAGAAAATCATGAATATTGCAAAGACACCATGATAATGTTGTTGTGGCTTGCCTTAGTGCAGAGGAGCTTCACACTCCTCCTGAATGCCTTCAAGACAAGCTTCACCTTCTGAAAATAATTCAAATGACAAATAGAAAATATCAAGAACATTTCTGAAAATTACCAGAAATTCTAGGCAGCAAGGAAAAATCCCATCTTGGGTGTGCTGCTAGGATTTTCCAGTAAGAACAGAATGCAAAAAGTATCAACTCATTTGGACTTGTAGAATAAGAGTTATAGCTGGTAAAAGTTCTGTTCAAAATTTGAACTAAATTTGAATTAAAAAGAAAATCCAGGGGGTGACGTCGAAGGCATAAAACGCCTGGGCGCCACCACTCATACCGCTTTTGGCGCGGCCTGAGTGGCTGACAGCGGGCCCCGCTGGTCAAGTCGGAGGGAGAGAGAGAGACAGAGCACAGCGAGGCTCCGCCAGAGCGCAGGCCGACGAGGAGGGCTCCTTGGCCCGATCCGTAGGGATAGGATTGGAGAGGAGGTCGAGACGCACCTGCTCGTACCCATAGCGTAGCTTGAGGTGGCCGGACGGTGTCGGAACTGAGCTCTCCAGCGGCGGCAGCGGGCGGGGCTCGTCGGAGTTGGCGATTCCAGCGAGGCAAGGCCGGTCCAGTAGCTCCAACAGCACCAGCTCGCACTAGTGGATCACCATGAACACACCTGAGGAGTCGGTGGAGCACGAGCGGCTATGGAGAGGGAGGGGGCCTAGGACGGGGATCTCCAGCGAGCTCGGGACGGGGGTGACGGCCAGAGGCCTGCCCGGCCGGGCTGTGGCTTCCTACGAGGTCATGGAGATGTGGTGGTGGTGAGTGAGGAGAGAAACGAGCTTAGGAGGGGCTATATATAGGCGAGGCCGAGGCCGGGATCGAGAGCTCGCCGGAGCTCTCTAGAGCGTCGCCTGACGACGAAGGGCGTCAGTGAGAGAGGGGAAAGACGCCGGGGATCACGCGGATGCTTTAGACGAGCTGCGACGAGCACAGGAGCGTGGTACGCGACGGGCACTGGGGCACGGGCGCACTGTTACCTTGGCAGCGCTGTGCCCGTGCTTGTTGCAGCAAACTCCGGCATCGGCGAGCGCCAGGAGGGAGTTAAGAGCGTCGAGACAGTGATGGTGGCACGGTTTGGCAAGGTGCGGCAGCCGGGGAAGCGAGCACGCAATGAATAGAGCGCTCGGAAGCATCCAGAGTGCGTCGACTAGCATGTTGGCACCGTGCACACGCATGGTCACCGCCTGAACTCTGGCATAGAGCCACAGCTTGCCATAAATTCATGTCTGGCAGTTAGTCCTTAGTGGTTTTGGTTGTTTTGCATAGTTGGCTTGGTCACAGATGCACTGTGGGAGTGACTCTCTTGCTGGCAAGTTTCTGGACAGAAACTTGTGAGATTGACTGTGGTCAAACCAGAGAGGGTTTAGGGCTGATTTTTGGTGGTTAGCAGTTTCTTAGGAGGGTAATGATGCTCAAGAAAAATCAGCCTCATTGGATCAAGGAAAATGGTACTTGCTGTTGAAAGTGATCATTCTGTCCAGAACAAAAATGATTTTCTGTAGCAAAAATATTACAAAAAGTCATGCAATATTTTTGCTCAGGAAGGTGCCCTAGGGTTCAAAAAATATTTGTGAATTTATTCAGGAATTTTGGAGCAAGAAATCTAGGGGTTTCTTTGGAGCATACTTCTCTGAAGTGATTTTCAGGGAAGAAAATGAATATTTTTCTTCCTTGGGCTTTTGTGGAGTTTTTCAGAGAAGGAAAAGTGAGTTCAAGGTGGACGGGTCACTTGGGTGAAAATCAAGGGTAGGACCAAGTGTTCAAGTCCATTTGAATTGATTCAAAAACTCCAAATCCAAAGCAAATGCAATTGAAAGTCCAGAAAAAGATAGAAGGCAAAAACGAGGCTTTCACAACCTCATCAAGTTCTACTTTCCTCCCACTTACTTCTTTCGAGAGAAACTCCTTCTCTAGAAAGGTTCCATTCTTGGCAACAAAGATCTTGCCTTCGGATCTGTGGTACAAGGTGTACCCAATTGTTTCCTTAGTGTATCCTATGAAGACGCACTTCTCTGATTTGGGTTCGAGTTTATCAGGCTGAGGCCTTTTGACATAAGTGTCGCAAGCCCAAACTTTAAGAAATGACAGCTTCGGTTTCTTGCCAAACCACAGTTCATATGGTGTCATCTCAACGGATTTAGACGGTGCCCTATTTAACGTGAATGCAGTTGTCACTAATGCATAACCCCAAAATGATAGTGGTAAATCAGTAGGAGACATCATAGATCGCACCATATCTAATAAAGTACGGTTACGGCGTCTGGACACACCATTAAGCTGTGGTGTTCCAGGTGGCGTGAGTTGTTGTCGCGGGAAACCACGGCCACCTATGGGACCAGGAGGCACCTTGCTGGTTTGGCAGGGGGACATCGCGTTGCACAAAGAGCAGACGAACATGGGACAACACGACAGAGATCACGTGGGCAGTTTTACCCAGGTTCGGGCCGCCGCAAGGCGTAAAACCCTACTCCTGCTTTGGTGGATCGATGGTGGAAAGGTGGTGGTGGAGCGTAGTACACTTGCCTGACAAGGGTTGCCTCAGGGCGGCATGGCTACGTGCATATGGGGGTGTGAGTTATCCAACCTTCGAACCCTTTCTACGGTTGCCACGGGCCTCCTTTTATAGATCAAGTGGTTACAACAATGGCAAGGTAGTCATTGTACACTGATGAGATAGCAACAGTTTTATCATACCTAACTCTGCAGGCTGACAGGGCGCATTAAATGCACCACTCAATGTCACATCATTGGTTGCTCAGCAAGGCTTGCCGGGCTATCCTGTCAGCTCCGTGCCTGCTCGCTTGACACGTCGCAGGACGGGGGTCGTCTGTGGGTTTTTCCTATAGGGAGAGGCTGCCATGTGGCGAATGGCTGCCACTTAGTCACTCTGCGGCTTGACACCGCACTGATCTACGACGTGGGTCGTGGTGGAGTGGTTGGTGAGGTGGTTTTGCCTCCATGAGTCCCGGCAGGCCCTGTCGGGACGCTTTGGTTGCTTGCTTCTGGGATGGCCTCACCCCTTGCTGGGCTCGCCTGCCCAGCAAAGGAGGCCCTTCTCTTGTTGATATCTTTGCTTCTCTCACTTGATCTTGGTTCTTCCGATTTGCATGCTGGTCTTTTGATGCTCTTGGTTCCTTGTGCATCTTGGCTTGTCCGTGCACGAGTCAGGGGAAAACATATACCCCTGTTTGTTTCCCCCAACATAAGCCCCTGGGCCTGAGCCACACGTGACGCCTGGCACGTTGGGTTAGGCCCCAAACAGTGCGTGGACATGTGGCAGGAGAGGGCTGCGCATGCCATTTTGCCATGGCGACTAGTCAATCCAACGTCCACTCGCGCATACTGTGCGTCGTGGGGGTCGTGGTACTATTGCAATTATGGTGAAACGGTAACTTTCTGAAGCGTCGCGCCCCTGTTCCACTTTTCCCCCTTAAGAGCAGGCAAAAACAGAGTGGCACGGTTCACCTATCTCTCGCCCCGCTCACCCATCTTCTTCCTCCGCAAGCCAAGCAACACTTCCTCCTCTCATTTCTCTGCTCGCTGCCGTCCCCTTCCCTCGAATCCCTCCTCCTTCCGTATCACAGCCACGGGAATGGGGAAGAAACCAGCAAAGAAGGGGAAGCATACGGCCGCGGTGAAGGAGACCGCCGCCGAGGGAAGCAAGAGGGCGGCGGGGCTGAACAAGAACCAGAGCAAATATGTCGTATTCATCCCGTCGAACTTGAGTGGCCCCATCCTCCAGGTGAGGTATGGGTATCTCTGCGGGAGGCCCGCCGAGAAAGGGCATGGAGCTCCCATAGTTTATGCGGCGGGGAAGGAAGATCCGCTGGATTCTTATCGATTCTTCTGTGCTTACTTCATCTGCGGCCTTTGTCCCCCCTTCTCCGAGTTCTTTGAGGCAATCATGAATATCTATGGATTCCACCTCCTTAATTTTATGCCAAATGCAATGGCGACCATGGCCATCTTCGCGCATTTGTATGAGAATTTCATCGGAGTTAGGCTCAATGTGGATCTGTTCCGGCATTACTTCGTTCCGTGGGTGGAGAGAAAAGTTAACCGCCCCGGAATCATTAGTTGGATGCCGCGTGAGGCGAGGAAGATCTAGGATTACCTCCCTGGGTACCAGCGCGAGAGGCGGTACGAATGGAGAGGGAATTGGTGCTGGATCCAAGATAAGGGAGCCCCGAGTTCTGCGAAGCACGGAAGGAATGTGTCGAGCGCGGCAAGGATAGGCTGCGCCCGGCAATTAATAGGACCACCCGTTTGAGGACTGCCGGGTTAACCATCGAACATGTGGGGGCAGACTTTCTTCCTCGCTGCATCTCGCCGCTGCAGGAAAGGGACAGACCCGCGTGGCTGTATGGTGACGATGTGGATAGGATGAAGGTGCTCCTGGGATTGGCCAACCATTTATCAGTTTATGGCCATGGCTAGTTGTGCGACCAACTGTTTGGTCGCTTCGAGTTGTTCAAGCATCCGACAACCGTCATCCCTCTGAACATCAGCCTTGCTCGAGACCAGATACTGAAATGGATGCCGGACTACAATGCCGAAGGGGTAGCGAGCCCCTGGCAGCTACCCACCTTGGACGAAGAGCTCGAGTGGTCGAATGCCCTAGTGGAGAGGGCCATCAGGACTGAAACCAGAATGTATAAACGCGCCGCCTCTGCGGAGGTGGCGTACAGCTTGAATAGGGTCGCGGAGGACAAGGTTGCCCGCCTCGCTGAGATGGAGAAGGCCGCAAAGGCCGGGAAGGGCAAAGGGAAAGCTGAGCCCGGGAGTTCTTCCCATGGCGGCAGTGAGGCGCAGACCACGAAAGGAGCTGCTGGGGAAGAGCTTGTCGGGGATAACTTTGCCGGCTAGAGACCCTAGCCATGGCAGCAACGGAGCTTCAGGAGGAGGAGGAGGAGGAGGAGGTTTGCACGGTGGCGGGCCCTGACGAAGAGTGGTTTGCGGCTGGGCCGCAAGCCCCGAACCGGACCTAGATCAGCGCACCCGCAGGCGTGCCGCAGCCCGAGAGCCGGCGACCTCCAACCCAACGCCAGCCATCAAGAGGGTGAAGAAGACCACCACCAAGGCTACCAAGGTCGAGGTGGCATGCCGCCAATCTCCCCATCTCGCCCAGACCAAGGCCTCCTCCGCCAAGCGCTCGGTGGGCACGGAGGCGGATTCCAGCCCCTGCTACGGCTCAAGCTCCTCGCAGAGCTCATCTTCCCCGGAGCTCCCGGCGGCACGGCCAGCACCGAAGCTGCCGGGGCTTTCTGCCCCTCCTTCTCTAAAGAGAGGACGGGAGTCTCCACCTCCTATGGAGTTCAACTTGAACTCCATGCTCATTGCAGAGGAGTAAGGAAGATTCCCCTTTCATGTGGATATCTTTTAGGTTTACTTGAATGCTTTTGCTGACTAACCTCTTGTTCGTGTTTGTTGTTGGCAGGGAGGTGCAGGAGGAGGAGGAGGAGACCCTCGTCCACCGTTCCCGGAAAAGGATCCACTGTCTTGGGTCATTGACGGGTGCGGAGAGCCTGGTCTTGGCGTGGGCTGATGTAGAGGACCCCACGCCGAGACCTCAGTCCAGCCCTTGGCCCGGGGGTGGGGACTTGGCTCCATCTGCCGGAGGCGACGGGGGCGGCCTCCCTACTCCCTCGGCCGGAGATGAAGGTGAGATGATGCAGGGTGATCCTTTCCCTGAGGGGCATGCTTCTCGCGTCGCTCGGGTTGAGGGGATCCCTACGGAATCTCCCGCGGAGGAAGTCGCGCTGGAAGCCGCCGTGACTGTCATGGAAGAGGGCAAAGTCCATGGCCCGGCAACAGATGTTGCCGGGGGAACTGAGGTCCCTGCCCGACAGACTTCTCTAGGTACCCCACTGATCCTCCCTTTTTCTTTGTATTGCCCTGACCGTTTCTCCTGATTTTCCCATTTGCTCAGAACTTCTGTTTCTTTGCTGATTTCCAATCTTCCTATCCGCAGACCCCCGAGCCGAAGAGCCAGAACTGTTAGAGGTAGTGGCTGATATCGGAAGGACCGCCGCAGATGAGGCTGCTAAGATTGCTGCTGCGGAGGGGCAGGATCTTGCTGTCGGGGATGTACAGGGCTCCTTGGCGGTGATTGATACGTCTCCAACATATCTATAATTTATGAAGTATTCATGCCGTGTTTACAATAGTTTCATATGATTTTGGTATGATTTGATTAGAACTAACCCAGACTGACGCTGTTTTCAGCAGAACTACCGTGGTGTTGAAATAAAAGTTCTCTGAATGCGATGAAAATCAACGGAGAATTTTTCTGGAAAATATAAAAAATACTGGAAAAAATCTACCGGAGGGGAGTCCCGTGGGCCACGAGTGTGGGGGGCACGCCCACCCCCTGGGGCGCGCCCCCTATCACGTGGCCACCTCGGGGACCCCCCCTGATTTGTTCTCAACGCCATCCTCTCCTATAAATACAGAAACCTTCAGAAAATAACCTAGATCAGAAGTTCCGCCACCGCAAGCCTCTGTAGCCACGAGAAATCAATCTAGGCCCTCTCTGGCACCCTTCCGGAGGGGGCCATCATCACCGGAGGCCATGGAGGAGGATCCGGAGGGGCCATCATCGCCATGAAGGCCATGATCCAGAGGGAGAACCTCTCCCCATCCAGAGGGGAGGCCATGGAGGAGGAAGCACAAGGGGGAGACCTCTCCGCCTCTCTCTCGGTGGCGCCGGAGTGCCATCGGGAGGGGAATCATCGCCGCGGTGATCGTCTTCATCAACCTCACCATCATCATCACTATCCTCATCGCTTTTACGCAGTCCACTCTCCCGCACCCCGCTATAATCCCAACTTGAACATGGTGCTTTATGCCACATATTATGATCCAATGATGTGTTGCCATCCTATGATGTTTTGAGTAGATATCCTTTGTCTTTCGGTTGATTGATGATCTAGATTGGTATGAGTTGTATGTTTTTTTGGGTGCTGTCCTATTGTGCCCTCCGTGTCACACAAGCGTGAGGGATTCCCGCTGTAGGGTGTTGCAATACGTTCATGATTCGCTTATAGTGGGTTGCTTGAGTGACAGAAGCATAAACCCGAGTAAGGGGGTTGTTGCGTATGGGATAAAGGGGACTTGATATGTTAATGCTATGGTTGGGTTTTACCTTAATGATCTTTAGTAGTTGCGGATGCTTGCTAGAGTTCCAATCATAAGTGCATATGATCCAAGAAGACAAAGTATGTTAGCTTATACCTCTCCCTCAATGAAATTGCAATGACGACTACCGGTCTTGTTAACAATTGCCTAGGACAATTCCGCACACCGATCCATCATTATTCCACACTCGCTATTTATAATATGTAGTAATATATTCTAAACTTTATGATAACAGTACCTACTTTTATATTTTAGCTCTTCGATACCATGCAAAGTTAGCCTCTTCATACCCACAACATAGTTTTATTTCTCGTTTCTAGTTGGAAGCAAACGTTCGGTGTACGTATAGTCGTATCAGTGGCAGATAGGACTTGAGAGAATATTGATCTTACCTTTAGATCCTTGTGGGTTCGACACTCCATACTTATCACTTCCACCATTGGGAATTGCTACGATGATTCCCTACACTTGGGGATTATCAGGCTATTTTCTGGCGCCGTTGCCGGGGAGCAATAGCGTGGGGTTGATATTCTCGTGTGTGCTTGTTTGCTTTCTTTACTAAGTAGATTTTGTTTTTCCTTTTTGTTTCTGTTTAGTTGTGGGTGAAACATACAAAAAAATTAAAAGACTTAAAATACAAAAAAAATTACTTGCCTTTCATGCCTAAAAAGTTTTTCAATAAGAGAAGTGATTGGAAGATTATGCATTGAAGAAGTGAGGGTCGACCTTGAGCACTTGTGTTCATGCTCATGGAAACAATGTAAAAAAAATTCATGGAAGCTTCTCTGAAAATAATTATCCCCTTGTATATATCCATTGTATTATAAACATAATGTGCCAAGCTTCGGTTTTAGGATGATTAGATTGCTTGTTTACTATGTGTAGTACAAAAACAGAAACTTTGGCTATAGCGTGTGAATTTACCTTTTTTACTGGAAAGTCAAATGGGTTCAAACATTTTGCACATTGCTTCTTTGCAATGTTTTTAAATTTTCATATTTTTTTAGAATTTGTTGGAGTTACAGAAGTTTACTAAACTTCCAGATTACTATAGACTGTCCTGTTTTTGACAGATTCTGTTTTCTATGTGTTGATCGCTTATTTTGATGAATCTATGGGTAGTATCGGGGGGTATGAACCATGGTGAAGTTGGAATACAGTAGATAAAGTGCTAATATGAAATTGGAATGAGTTTGCAACAGTACCTAAAGGTAGTGATTTGCTTTAGTATACTAACGGACCTCATAAAGTTTTTGTTAAGTTTTTGTGGATGAAGTGTTCGAAGAACGAGGAGTTACCAATGTGAGAAGAATAAAGAGAGGCAAGAGTTCAAGCTTGGGGATGCCCAATGCAACCCAAGTAAATATTCCAAGTATACTCAAGCATCTAAGCTTGGGGATGCCCCGGTTGGCATCCCATCTTTCTTCTTCAACAATTATCGGTATACCTCGGTTTTTGTCTTGTTCACATGATTTGTGTCCTTTGTGTTTTTCTTTTTATTTAAGAACCATACTAGTATGAGATGTACCTTCATCAATTTATAGAATGATTCATGTGCTTCACTTATATCTTTTGGGTTTGACCTTGTTGATTGCTCTTTGTGCTTCACTTAAATCTTTTGAGTATGGTTTTATAGAATGTTTCGTGTGTTTCACTTATATATTTTGAGCTTGGATATTGGTTAGTCTATATTAATTGTAGAATGATCCATGAACTTCAATTATATCTTTTGGAGTATGAATAATACTATCATCTAAAGTGGATTTGGAAGAGCGTCGACTTTAGTTAGTAATGATTCCACTATTTCAAGGTTGCTCCCCTTATTCCGAATGAGAAGAATTTTGCTTTTGTGGAGAGTAGTAAAACTTCTATGCTTATAGATCATGAAAATAATGCTTTATGTGATGGTTATATTGATGAATTCATTGATGATGCTACTGAAAAATATTATGAGGGAGGAATATATGCTTGTAGGAGTTGCAATAATATCAAGTTTCCTCTCTATGTGCTTAAAGTTTTGAAGTTATACTTGTTTTGCCTTCCTATGCTAGTTGATTTTTGTTCCTATAAATTATGTTCTCACAAAATCCCTAGGCATAGGAAGTGGATTAGATTTAAATTTGCTAGTCATATTCTTCATAATGCTCTCTTTATGTTTCAATTCTTTTCTTTTATGTGAGCATCATTGAAAGCATCATGCCTAGCTAAAAGGCACTAAAGAAAAGCGCTTGTTGGGAGACAACCCCTTACTGTTTTTGTTTGTTTACATGATTAAGCTACTGAACTAATCATGTTTTATATCTTTTGTTTCAATAAAATGCCAAGTAAGACCTTTGGGAAGACTTGGGTGAAAGTTAATGTGATCTTGCTGTAAAAAACAGAAACTTTGCGCTCACGAGATTAGCTGCCATTTTTTTTTACAGAAGAGTGCTTTTGAGTTGATTCTTTTTGCATAAGATTAATAGACAAATTCCTCATGTCCACCAAGTTATTTAATAATTTTTGTAGTAGCAGAAGTAAGGTTGTTGTTCAGATCATTACTGACTATTCTGTTTCTGACAGATTCTGTTTTCATTGCATAGTTTCCTTGTTTTCTGGTTTCTATGGCTTATATTTCTCAATATAATGGTACAGTAGGCATTGTGTGAGAACAATTATGAACCTTGTCTTTACATTACCAAAGTGAATGGTTTACTCTTCATCATACTAACCTATCTCACGAAGTTCCATTAAGTTTTGTGTGATTGAAGTTTTCAAGCTTTCGGTGAGATATCGATATGAGGAGAATAAGGAGTGGAAAGACCCTAAGCTTGGGGATGCCCAAGGCACCCCAAGGTAATATTCAAGGAAGACTCAAGTGCCTATGCTTGGGGATGCCCCGTAAGGCATCCCCTCTTTCGTCTTCAAAACTATCAGTATACCTTACTCGGAGCTATATTTTTATTCGTCATATGATATGTGTTTTGCTTGGAGCGTATTTTCAATTTTACTTGCTGTTTGAATAAAATCATTGGATCTGAAATCTTGAATGGAAAAGAATCCTCCCATGGCTAGTTAATTATTTGACTACTCAGTGTCCTTCACTTATATCTTTTGGACTAGTTTGTCATTTACTCACGTGCTTCACGTATATCCTATGAGTAAATGGTTGAATGAATTGAATATCATAAATCTGAATTTATATACGTTTCATATGCTTATAACATGGGGAGTAATGACTTCACACATAATAAATATAGGTAGTAAACTTATTGAAAGTTAGCAAACGCAGAATTGGTCACTTAAACAATTCATGAAAGAACATTGAAGGACGAGATATTTCACATATAAATATACTATCTTGGACATCTTTTGTAATTGTGAGCACTCATTAAAATATGACATGCTAAAAAGTTGATGTTGGAAAAGGAAGACAACTTAATGGGTTATGTTTTCCTATATCCGAAACGTTATATTGTCTTGGATCATCCAACATGTTGAGCTTGCCTTTCCCTCTCATGCTAGCCAAATTCTTTGCACCAAGTAGAAATACTACTTGTGCTTCCAAACATCCCTTAAACCAGTTTTACCATGAGACTCCACCATACCTACCTATGGATTGAGTAAGATCCTTCAAGTAAGTTGTCATCGGTGCATGCAATAAAAATTGCTCTCTAAATATGTATGATCTATTAGTGCGAAGAAAATAAGCTTTATACGAACTTGTGATAGAGAATAAATAAAACCGACAGACTGCATAATAAAGGTCTTTATCGCAAGAGGCAATATAAAGTGACGTTGTTTTGCATTAAGATTTTGTGCATCCAACCATAAAAGCGCATGTCAACCTCTGCTTCCCTCTGCGAAGGGGCCTGACTTTTACTTCTATCTCCTACCCTTATACAACAGTCATGGTGATCATCACCTTTCCTTTTTACACTTTTTCCTTTGGCAAGCACTTTGTGTTGGAGCGATCCGGATATATATAACCACTTGGATGTAGGTTTTCATGAGTTATTATTGTTGACATTACCCTTGAGGTAAAAGGTTGGGAGGTGAAACTATAAGCCCCTATCTTTCTCTGTGTCCAATTAAAACTTTGAACCCATAAATATCACATGAGTGTTAGCAATTGTGAAAGATTAAATAATAGTTGAGTATGTGGAGTTTGCTGAATCAAAGCTCTTACATAGACCCTTCCCGAAAATAAGATGAATTGCAGTTGTTTGATGACTAAGAGCATGGTTTGTTAGTTTTCAAGAAAGTTTATGATCTATACTTTAAAATGTGAATAGCTTGCTACTTGATCATGAGAAGTTTTATGAGTTGAGAGACTGTTATGATATATAATCATGTTAGAAAAAGTGATTGGAATTATCATTGATCAAAATTATGCACTTACTAGCATTCACACTTCATAAATTATTTCTTTTATCATTTACCTACTCAAGGACGAGCGGGAATTAAGCTTGGGGGTGCTGATACGTCTCCAATGTATCTATAATTTATGAAGTATTCATGCCATGTTTATGATAGTTTTATATGATTTTGGTATGATTTGATTAGAACTAACCCGGACGGACGCAGTTTTCAGCAGAACTACTGTGGTGTTGTCTTTGTGTAGAAATAAAAGTTCTCGGAATGCGATGAAAATAAATGGAGAATTTTTCTGGAAATTATAAAAAATACTGGAACAAAAATCTACCGGAGGGGAGTCCCGTGGGCCCCATGAGGGTGAGGGGCGCCCTATCTCGTGGCCACCTCAGGGACCCCCCTGACTTGTCCTCGACGCCATCCTCTCCTATAAATACAGAAACCTTCAGAAAATAAACTAGATCGGAAGTTCCACCGTCACAAGCCTCTGTAGCCACGAGAAATCAATCTAGGCCCTCTCTGGCACCCTGCCGGAGGGTGCCATACACACCGGAGGCCATGGAGGAGGATGCCGGAGGGGCCATCATCGCCATGAAGGCTAAGACCCATAGGGAGAACCTCTCCCCGTCCAAGGGGGAGGCCATGGAGGAGGAAGCACAAGGGGGAGAACCTCTCCTCCTCTCTCTCGGAGGCGCCGGAGTGCCATCAGGAGGGCAATCATCGTTGCGGTGATCGTCTTCATCAACATCACCATCATCATCACTATCCTCCTCTCTTTTATGCGGTCCACTCTCCCGCACCCTGCTGTAATCCCTACTTGAACATGGTTCTTTATGCCACATATTATGATCCAATGATGTGTTGCCATCCTATGATGTTTTGAGTAGATATCCTTTGTCTTTGGGTTGATTGATGATCTATATTGGTATGAGTTGTATGTTTTATTTTGGTGCTGTCCTATTGTGCCCTCCATGTCGCGCAAGCGTGAGGGATTCCCGTTGTAGGGTGTTGCAATACGTTCATGATTCGCTTATAGTGGGTTGCTTGAGTGACAGAAGCATAAACCCGAGTAAGGGGGTTGTTGTGTATGGGATAAAGGGGACTTGATATGTTAATCCTATGGTTGGGTTTTACCTTAATGATCTTTAGTAGTTGCGGATGCTTGCTAGAGTTCCAATCATAAGTGCATATGATCCAAGAAGACAAAGTATGTTAGCTTATGCCTCTCCCTCATATTAAATTGGAATGACGACTACCGGTCTTGTTAACAATTGCCTAGGACAATTACGCATACCGATCCATCATTATTCCACACTTGCTATTTATAATATTTAGTAATATATTCTAACCTTTATGATAACAACACCTACTTTTATATTTTAGCTCCCCGATACCATGCAAAGTTATCCTCTTCATACCCACAACGTAGTTTTATTTCTCATTTCTAGTTGGAAGCAAACGTTCGGTGTACGTATAGTCATATCAGTGGCAGATAGGACTTGAGAGAATATTGATCATACCTTTAGCCCCTTGTGGGTTCGACACTCCATACTTATCACTTCCACCATTGGGAATTTCTACAATGATTCCCTGCACTTGGGGATTATCAGTGATGGAGCATTCTTCGGAGGATGTCCCAGTAGAGGGAGTAGTCGTCGAGGTGAAAATACCGCTCCAGACCATGGACCCACTCCCCTCCATCGGGACCGTCACCGAGACTCTGCCGTCCTCCTCGAGCATGCTGGCCACGGTGCTGCCGTTGCCCGGAGCTGGAGCCTCCAGCCTATCCCTAACGACGGATGCTGAGCTCGAGGAAGTGCTTCAATGCCTCTTGGCTCCGCTTCATCAGGGAGCTGGAGAGGCCGATGACTCAGTTGCCGACGTGATGGACGTGTCCTTCATGTAATCCATGGCTGTCACGCCCAATATGCGACCCTATCCAAAAGGAACTCGACGGTCCCCACCAAGGATAGACCCGCATATTGAAACGCTTTTGGAAGGTGGATATCATTACATCAACATTACATAATAGATGGGGATACATACATAAGGCACAAATGCCACCAGAATACATCAACATCACAACATATACAAGATCAACATCCGACTACGGATGAAACATAAACAGAAACTCAAACGACATCCACCCTGCTAGCCCAGGCTGCCGACCTGGAACCTATCCCCTGATCGAAGAAGAAGCATAAGAAGAACTCCAACACAAGTAAACATCGCTCTCACGTCATGATCATCGCAAACCTGTACCTGCAACTGGTGGTGTAGTAATCTGTGAGCCACGAGGACTCAGCAATCCCATTACCATGGGTATCAAGACTAGCAAAGCTTAATTGGAAAAGGAAGGGGTAAAGTGGTGAGGTTGCAGCAGCGGCTAAGCATATATGGTGGCTAACATACGCAAATGAGAGCGAGAAGAGAAACAAAGGAACGGTCGTCAACTAGTAATGATCAAGAAGTGATCCTGAACTCCTACTTACGCCGACATAACCCGAAACCGTGTTCTCCTCTCGATCAACCCCAAAAGAGACACTCACGGTTACACACGGTTGGTGTATTTTAGAAGAGTTTGCTTCAAGTTTACTACTACCGGATATTAACAAATTCCCATCTGCCACATAACCGCGGCACGGCTCTCGAAAGTTTATACCCTGCAGGGTGTCCCAACTTAGCCCATGATAAGCTCTCGCGATCAACGAAGGATATTCCTTCTCCCGGAAGACCCGATCAGTCTCGGAATCCGGCTACAAGACATTTCGACAGCAATAAAACAAGACCAGCAAAGCCGCCCGGATGTGCCGACAAATCCCGATAGGAGTCGCGACGCACTCGTTCTCGTGGCACACCGGATAAGTCAAGCTACGAGTAAAACCAACCCTCGAGTTGCCCGTGGTGGCCCCAGCAGCTGCCGGTTCGGACCAACACTGAAGGAGCACTGCCCCCTGGGGCTAAAATAAAGATGACCCTCGGGCTCCGAAACCCAAGGGAAAAAGGGCATAGGTGAGGCAAATGGTAAAACCAATGTTGGGCCTTCTTTGGAGGAGTCTTATTCAAAGCGAACTGTCAAGGGGTCCCATAAATCACCCGACCGCGTTAGGGACGCAAAATCCGGGAACATAACACCGATATGATGGAAACTAGGGCGGCAAGAGTGGAACAAAACACCAGGCATAAGGCCGAGCCTTCCACCCTTTACCAAGTATATAGATGCATTAGTTAAATAAGATATATTGTGATATCCCAACAAGTAAACATGTTCCAACAAGGAACAACATCTCCATGTTCAAACAAGGAACAAACTTCATCTTCACCTACAACTAACAACGCTATAAGAGGGGCTGAGCAAAGCGGTAACATAGCCAATCAACGGTTTGCATAGGAAGGGTGCAAAAGGTTAGAGGCTGACATGGCAATTGGGAAGGCTTTAGCAGCAAGTGGTAGGTAAAGCAGCATTGCGATAGAACGAAACAACTAGCATAGCAAAGATAGTAGTGAGATCTAGGATAGCGGTCATCTTGCCTGAAATCCTGCAAGGAAGAAGAACGAGTCCATGAAGAAGACGAACGGATGAAGCCGAACCAAGCGTAGACGAACGAATCCTCACGATCGCAACGAAACAGGAACTAACAAGAAGAAGCACACAACATAGTAAACACACCACACATGAACAAGACATGATGCACAACAAGCATGATGCATGACAAATCTAGATGAAGCTACTCATGGCAAGAGATGATGCAAACAAGAGAAGCACATCAAAGCAAGTTTAAATGAGGCCGGGAACAACGTATAACAATTCCGGTAAGTCCTCATATGCAAATTTCGAAATTGGTCCAGATCTGAATAAACCTTATGTTCAAGTTGTTAAACAGCAAGTTAAGATGCACCACGATGATCTACACAAAATTCTAGTCAAGTTACATATAAAGTTCATTAGATTCGGAGCTACGGCCTAGAAGATATGAGCAAAACAAGTTAAACATGGCATTGATGCAAAATGCATACACACATCAAGCAAACACCTCAAAACAAGGATGCAACATGATAATATGAAACTACATGCAAAATCAAGCAAGTTTCAATAGAGCACACTCAAAACGGAGCAATGGTTCAACACTTACACCCTATACAAGTTAAGGCAACAATCTGTCCAAAACAGCAACTAGGCATATTGCAAGCATCAAAACAACATGCTACGGAATCTCAACAAGAAAACAAAAGGCATGGGCATGATGTACAGGTAAAGCATGAAAAAACATGAACACTGAGCTATCTCCAGAAATCACTAGAACATGCTCAAAAACACATGGCAATATTGCAAATAATAACAGTTTCAGGCATTGGCAGAAATAACATCAGGTTGCAATGTTTAGAGCTATGAAGCAACATGTTACAGGAACTTATCATGGCAAAAAAAGGCATGGCATGAATCTACTCAAAGCATAGAACAAAAGTCCCTTACTAACCATGAGCCAAAAAGGATCAGAAAATATGATGGCACCCATGTAAACATGGCAAGTTATATGACAGATTCATACATGGCAAGAACAACGATGAGTAGGCATGTTGGTGAGCTTGAACCACTCACCACAGAGCAATACATGGCATGGCAAGGCAACCAACAGTAAGAAGACATGGCATAGAAGCTATACATGGCAAGAACAACATCATAGCATGCAAGGGTCAACTACAACAACCTTGGCAAAATTGAATAACATGTAAACAATCTGCCAGGAAACATTTTATAGCAAAAGTAGAGCTCGATTGGCTCAAGCTATGGCACTCCATAATTGCAAACAAGGGCATGGATGGATAGAGCAAGACATGTTTAACAAAACATCCTTACTGAAGTATCTCAAAATAAGCATGGAACTCTCAGAGCATCAAGTTAACATGGCATAAAAATATCAGAGCAGGGCTGAAATCAGCAACATCATGAAGCCTAGTTTGCATGCTTGTGCTAGTCACCACAGAGATCAAAAAAATACATGGCATACACCCCTGGAAAGATGGCATGACATATTACAAAACACATCTAGGACTCAAGTTCATAGGATGCACACATCAATCATGGCAAAATGACAAAGTGCATGTTCGATAAGAATCGAAACTAACATCACATAGCACTCTTCCAACAGCATTTAGGGCATCAAGATGAGCTCAAATGAAAATGGTGCAATGAGATGAAATGATCTACTCATCGAGGCGAACATTTTGACATATTACACGCACGAAACGGATCTACGGATGCAGAGTTATGGCATGATGAAAATGCACAAAAATGATGAAAACGCTCGGGACTTGGTGGATTTTCAGAGGGGGGGAAGTCAACCTCGGGTTGCACGGTTTTCAAAGCAGGCCGGAACTCGCCGGAGATGTTGCCGGAGATGGAGGGAGAGGCGGCGGGCGGCTCGGGGAGGACACCGGCGAGGCCGGGGAGGCGCGGATCCGAGGCCGGGCGAGTGCGGCGGCACCAGGAGGAGGGGCGGCACCGGCGAGGTGCCCGGTGGCGCGGCGGCGCGCGGGCGGCCGCCGGAGATCTGGCGCGCCGCAGCTCGTGGAGGCGGCGGCGGGCCAGCCGGCGCAGAGGCGGATGGCGGCGCGGAGGCAACCGTGGCGGCGGCGGCGGCCGCCGGCGCGCGCGCGCGCGGGCGGGCGGCAGCCAGCGGCGGCGGGGAGCACGGCGGGCACCAGGCGGTGGGGCGCCGCACCGGGCCGGAGGGCAGCAGACGGCTCGCAAGGGCCTTGCGATCGGCGGCGATGTGGGGCGGCGCAGCCCAGGCTGAGGTGGCGAGCGGCGATTGGCCCAGGAGGCGGCGAGGGCGACGTGGCGCGTTCCTATTGGTCGAAGCGACGTGGCTGGCTGGACGTGTCCGGCCGGGGCGGACATGTCCGGCGCGCAGAGGAGGTGGGATCTAGGGTTAGGGGTGGTTTCATCCGCGATTTCGGAGCGGAAGGTGTATTTATAGATAGAGGGAGCTAGGAGAGTCCAAATGAGGTGCGGTTTTCGGCCACGCGATCGTGATCGAACGACCGAGAGCATGGAGGGGAGTTTGCTGGGCTTTGGGCCACTTTGAAAGGGGTGTTGGGCTGCAACACAAAAGAGGCCTTTGCGGTTACCCGGCTAACCGTTGGAGTATCAAACGACCTCCAAATGATCCGAAACTTGACAGGCGGTCTACCGGTGCTATACCAAGGCCGCTTGACAAACCTCGGTCCATTCCGAGACCGTTTAACACCCGCACACGAAAATAGGTAAAAGGGGGGCGCCGGGAGACATAGGAGTGCCGGATTGCAAAACGGACAACGGGGAAAATGCTCGGATGCATGAGACGAACACGTATGCAAATGCAATGCACATGACAACATGATATGAAATGCATATGATGACATGGCAAAGTGCAACACGCAAGCACATGACATGGCAAAGATGGCGAATAACTGACGGACACCTGGCGCATCGAATCCGGGGCGTTACAATGGCGGTGGGCATGAAGGAGATGCAGGTCTGACACAACCAGAAGTAGCAGGCGCTCAAGGAGCGGCGTGAGTCTGCCAACAAGGTGGACCAGAACCTGAAGTACAAGTGTCTAGAGTTGTGCGAGTGGAATGACAAGCAGTTCAAGGTGCTCCTGAGGCAGCAAGAGACCCTCCTGATGACGAGGGAGGATGTCATGGCTCGAGAGACGCGCCTGGCAGACCACAAGACATTTCTGGATGCCAGGGAGCTAGAGATCTCCCTCCGAGAGAGAAACTCGAAGCCACCCTCCGCGCCAAGGATGAAAGTCTGGAGGAACTGGTGCAGCAACGTACTAAAGACTAGGAGGATAAGCATGGAGCTGCTCTCAACACCCTCGCTGCCAACTCCGCCGCTCAACTGAAGAAGCTTACTGAAGATCTGGCTGCCGCATCTGCTGCCAAGACTGACCTAGACCAGCAGGTAGCTAAGCTAAATGAGGATCTCTCCAGGGGCGCCAAAGAGGTGGAGGCACTCAAAGAGGCAGCATGACGGGCAGAGATCCACTTGGCTGATGTGCAGTCGCAGCCCTCCTCCAAGACCCAGAGCCTTGATGCTGCCAACGGCAATATCTCGTACATGAAGGCGAGGATCGGCACATTGGAGCGTTCGGCGGAGTCCCTTGAGTCCCGCCAGCAGTTTCTGTCCAAGGATCTAGATGCTACCTCTTGAGCATTGCCTTGGTTTTTCCCTTGAAGAGGAAAGGGTGATGCAGCAAAGTAGCGTAAGTATTTCCCTCAGTTTTTGAGAACCAAGGTATCAATCCAGTAGGAGACTACACGCAAGTCGCCTCGTACCTACACAAACAAAAAAGAACATTGCAACCAACGCGATAAAGGGGTTGTCAATACCTTCATGGCCACTTGCAAAAGTGAGATTTGATATAGATAATAAGATAAATATTTTTGATATTTTTTATGATAAAGATTGAAAGTAAAGATTGCAAAGTAAAATAGATTGGAAACTTATATGATGGAGAATAGACCCGGGGGCCATAGGTTTCACTAGTGGCTTCTCTCAAGATAGCATAAGTATTACTGTGGGTGAACAAATTACTGTCGAGCAATTGATAGAAAAGTGCATAGTTATGAGAATATCTAGGCATGATCATGTATATAGGAATCACGTCCGCGACAAGTAGACCGAAATGATTCTGCATCTACTACTATTACTCCACACATCGACCGCTATCCAGCATGCATCTAGAGTATTAAGTTCATAAGAACAGAGTAACGCATTAGGAAAGATGACATGATTTAGAGGGATAAACTCAAGCAATATGATATAAACCCCATCTTTTTATCCTCGATGGCAATAATACAATACGTGTCGTTTCCCTTTCTGTCACTGGGATCGAGCAACGCAAGATTGAACCCAAAGCTAAGCACTTCTCCCATTGCAAGAAAGATCAATCTAGTAGGCCAAACCAAACTGATAATTCGAAGAGACTTGCAAAGATAACAAATCATACATAAAAGAACTCAGAGAAGATTCAAATATTATTCATAGATAATCTTGATCATAAACCCACAATTCGTCGGATCTCGACAAACACACCGCAAAAAGAATTACATCGAGATCTCCAAGAAGATCGAGGAGAACTTTGTATTGAGATCCAAAGAGAGAGAAGAAGAAGCCATCTAGCTAATAACAATGGAACCGAAGGTCTGTGGTAAACTACTCACACATCATCGGAGAGGCCATGGTGTTGACGTAGAAGCCCTCCGTGATCGATTCCCCCTTCGGCGGAGCACCGGAAAAGGCCCCAACATGGGATCTCACGGGTACAGAAGGTTGCGGCTGTGGAAATAGGGTTTCGTGGTGCTCCTGGATGTTTTCGGAGTATATGGATATATATAGGAGGAAGAAGTAGGTCGGTGGAGCTGCGAGGGGACCACGAGGGTGGGGGTGCCCAGGGGGCAGGCGCGCCTCCCTGCCTCGTGGCCTCCTCGCTTCTTTCTTGACGTCCACTCCAAGTCCCCTGGATCACATTTGTTCCAAAAATAACTCTCCTGAAGGTTTCATTCCGTTTGGACTCCATTTGATATTCCTTTTCTGCGAAACACTGAAATAGGCAAAAAAAAGAGCAATTTGCACTGGGCCTTCGGTTAATAGGTTAGTTCCAAAAATAATATAAAAGTGCTTAGTAAAGCCCATTAAACATCCAAAACAGATAAAATAATAGCATGGAACAATAAAAATTATAGATACGTTGGAGACGTATCACTAGACACTGCCAAGCGCCTTCGGCTGGATGTAGAGGACAGGCTGAAAAATCAGGTTGATCTGGGTAACCTTTGGATCGAGAGCCTGATCGACATCGCCGAACTTCTTGGTGCTCAGGCTGCGGTGATGGGTATGGACGGCCCAGTCTTTTCAGCAAGCAAACAGGAGGTCCCAACCGTCAAATTGGGACTCTTTTTTAACGAGATGATCGAGAAGCTGAAGGTGCATGAAGAGGGGAGGGTCAGGCGCTTCACGACCAACTCTCGGAGGCTTGCCCGTGATGCCCTCTTCATGGTCTTGAGTAATATCGCCTGCCGCCACCCAGACCTTGACGACGGATTCAAGAAGCCGCCAGCGGGTGCCGATGTCGCAGCCGCCAAGGAGAAAGCTGCGCCTCGGGCTGACAGGGTTCTCCATGTTTGAACTGCTTTACCTAGCCATCAGGCCAAGCATTGGGCCATTGTCGCTTCTGCATTGCCCTGTAATGAAACATGATACACATTTTGCGTTTAGTCATTCTATTTCTAGTGTTTGCGTGGAACTGATATTCGTGGCTGGATTTTGAATGCGTGTTTATCCCTTTGAGCCCTATATGTTTGTGTTTGTATGATCAATCCCTATGTATGCTTTGGATGCTGCCGATATCATATTGTCGCAATTGTCGTTAGGGGTCGGCCCTTATCAGTCATCTTGGCGTGGATGCATCCCGACAGGTTTTTCCTAAGTAGCTCTCGACACAGCCTCTCAACCTGCGAGCAGGGCTCGGGACAGGACGATGGTGCGATCAAAGCAACTAGCCCAGGTTCCATCGCATGAGGGTTTTCATGATACGAACACTCACTAGAGTTAAGGGATAAACAACTGCAAAAATCTGAAATGCGTCAACAAGAAGTGACAATGTGGACTTAGCTTCCGTTTTGAGCTTCTTTCTCCTCTGTCGGGCCGTGCGCGTCCGACTCGCTCGCGGCACTTGGAGGGGCAGAAGTCAATCAGATGGTTTCTTTGATCCCGGCAGGGACCGATAGGCATTTCTTGTGGCCGGCGGGCGCCCCCCCCCCCCCTTTTCTCCTTTTCCTTCGAGTTAGTTCGGTGGCTGCCGTTGGATGGGTCATGCCGATGCAGGCAGCCTCGCCGAAGCACGCCTGCTGGGGCATCAATCGACAGACTCATACCGGCGCTTTGCTTAGGATTACCCAAAGTGGAGAAAATACTGGACCAAGCGTCACACGGTAATCGTCGACATCGACAACACCGAGGCTAAAGTGGTTCGACTGCTGATGAAGGGAAGGGACGGGAAGGAGGGAGCTCGCGCCTGAATGTCTTGTGCCCCTTCTCCGAACGGCGCCCGAATGGTGGTTATGCCATACGGGCCGCTGGGATGGGCGTATTGCCATCAGCAGCGATCTTTGCCGTAACCGTGGCTATGACGAGGTGTGGAGACCAATAAAATGGTGTGGGGATGGACCCACTTTGCTTCTGTTTCTTCATGGGCGCCGCGAACGCCAGAGGCTTCAAGTGGGCGACCTTGGACATAACGCGCTGCACACACCTTCAGGTTCGCGCAAACGAGCCCCCTACCTGGCGCACCAAAGATGTCGCGGGAAACCACTGCCACCTATGGGACCAGGAGGCCCCTTGCTGGTTCGGCAGGGGGACATCACGTTGCACAAAGAGTAGACGATCATGCGACAGCACGATAGAGATCACGTGGGCAGTTTTACCCAGGTTTGGGATGCCGCGAGGCGTAAACCCCTACTCCTGCTTTCGTGGATTGATGGTGGAAAGGTGGTGGTGGAGTGTAGTACACTTGACCGGCAAGGGTTGCCTTAGGGCGGCAGTGGCTACGCGCATATGGGGGTGTGAGTTATCCAACCTTCTAACCCTTTCTATGGTTGCCACGAGCCTCCTTTTATAGATCAAGGGGTTACCACAATGGCAAGGTAGTCATTATGCACTAATTTGATAGCAACAGTGCTATCATACCTAACTCTGCGGGCTGACAGAGCGCATTAAATGCACCGCTCAATGTCACATCGTTGGTTGGCCGACAAGGCTTGCCGGGCTATCTTGCCAGCTCCGCGCCTGCTCGCTTGACACATTGCAGGACGGGTGTCGTCTGTGGGTTTTTCCTATAGGGAGAGGCTGCCATGTGGCGAATGGCTACCAGTTAGTCACTCTGCGGCTTGACACCGCACTGATCGACGACGTGGGTCGTGGTGGAGTGGTTGGTGAGGTGGTTTTGCCTCCGTGAGTCCTGGCAGGCCCTGCCGGGATGCTTTGGTTGCTTGCTTCTAGGATGGCCTCGCCCCTTGCCGGGCTCACCTGCCCAGCAAAGGAGGCCCTTCTCTTCTTGATATGTTTGCTTCACTTGATTGATCTTGGTTCTTCTGATCGGCATGCTGGTCTTTTGACGCTCTTGGTTCCTTGTGCATCTTGGCTTGGTCTTGGCTTGTCCGTGCACGAGTTAGGGGTAAACATATACCCCTGTTTGTTTCCCCTGACAGTTGTGAAACTATTCCACATTGTTTTAAATGAAGGCCAAGCTCGTAACTCAAATATTCGGCTCCACGATTACATCGTAGAAACTTTATTTTCTTATTACGATGATTCTCCACTTCACTCTGAAATTCTTTAAACTTTTCAAAAGTTTCAGAGTTGTGTTTCATTAAGTAGATATACCCATATCTGCTCAAATCATCTGTGAAGGTCAGAAAATAACGATACCCGCCGCGTGCCTCAACACTCATTGGACCGCATACATCGATATGTATTATTTCCAATAAGTCGATTGCTCGCTCCATTGTTCCGGAGAACAGATTTTTAGTCATCTTGCCCATGAGGCATGGTTCACAAGTATCAAATGATTCATAATCAAGTGATTCCAAAAGCCCATCTGCATGGAGTTTCTTCATGCGCTTTACCCCAATATGACCTAAACGGCAGCGCCATAAATATGTTGCACTATCATTATCAACTTTGCATCTTTTGGAATCAATATTATGAATATGTTTATCACTACAATCAAGATGCAATAAAAATAGACCACTCTTCAAGGGTGCATGACCATAAAAGATATTACTCATATAAATAGAACAACCATTATTCTCTTATTTAAATGAATAACCATCTCGCACTAAACAAGATCCAGATATAATGTTAATGCTCAATGTTGTCACCAAATAATAATTATTCAGGTCTAAAACTAATCCCGAAGGTAGATGTAGAGGTAGCTTGTCGGCAGCGATCACATCGACCTCGAAACCATTCCCGATGCGCATCGTCACCTCGTCCTTAGCCAATCTTCATTTAATCCGTAGCTCCTATTTTGAGTTACAAATATGGGCAACCGAACCAGTATCAAGTACCCAGGCGCTACTACGAGCATTAGTAAGGTACACATCAATAACATGTATATCAAATATACCTTTGTTTACTTTGTCATCCTTCTTATCCACCAAATACTTCGGGCAGTTCCGCTTCCAGTGACCAGTCCCTTTGCAGTAGAAGCACTCAGTTTCAGGCTTGGGTCCAGCTTTGGGCTTCTTCCCAGGAGTGGCAACTTGCTTGCCATTCTTCTTGAAGTTCCCATTCTTTCCCTTGCCTTTTTTTCTTGAAACTAGTGGTCTTTTTGACCATCAACACTTGATGCTCCTTCTTGATTTCTACCTCTGCAGCTTTGAGCATTGCGAAGAGCTCGGGAATTTTCTTGTACATCCCTTGCATATTATAGTTCATCACGAAGCCTTTGTAGCTGGGTGGCAGTGATTGAAGAACTCTGTCAATAACACTATCATCTGGAAGATTAACTCTCAACTGAGTCAAGTGATTATGATATCCAGACATTCTGAGTATGTGTTCACTGATAGAACTATTCTCCTCCATCTTGCAGCTATAGAACTTGTTGGAGACCTCATATCTCTCAACCCGGGCATTTGCTTGAAATATTAACTTCAACTCCTGGAACATCTCATATGCTCCATGACGTTCAAAATGTCTTTGAGGACCCGATTCTAAGCTGTAAAGCATGGCACACTGAACTATCGAGTAGTCATCAGATCGAGCTTGCCAGACGTTCAAAACATCAGCATCTGCTCCTGCAGCAAGCCTTTCACCTAGCGGTGCATCAAGGACATAATTCTTCTGTACAACAATGAGGATAATCCTCAAGTTACGGACCCAGTCCGTCTAGTTGCTACCATCATCTTTCAACTTAGCTTTCTCTAGGAATGCATTAAAATTCAGGGGAACTGTAGCATAGGCCATTGATCTACAACATAGAAATGCAAATACTATCAGGACTAAGTTCATGATAAATTAAGTTCAATTAATAAAATTACTTAAGAACTCCCATTTAAATAGACATCCCTCAAGTCATCTAAGTGATACATGATCCAAATCAACTAATCCATGTCTGATCATCACGTGAGATGGAGTATTCATCAATGGTGAACATCTCTATGTTGATCATATCTACTATATGATTCACGTTTGACCTTTCGGTCTCCAGTGTTCCGAGGCCATGTCTGTACATGCTAGGATCGTCAAGTTTAACCTAAGTATTCCGCATGTGCAAAACTGTCTTACACCCATTGTATGTGAACGTAGAGTCTATCACACCCGATCATCACGTGGTGTCTCAACATGACGAACTGTAGCAACGGTGCATACTCAGGGAGAACACTTTTACCTTGAAATTTAGTGAAGGGATCATCTTATAATGCTACCGCTGTACTAAGCAAAATAAGATGCACAAAATATAAACATCACATGCAATCAAAATATGTGACATGATATGGCCATCATCATCTTGTGCTTTTGATCTCCATCTCCAAAGCATCGTCATGATGTCCATCATCACCGGCTCGACAGCTTGATCTCCATCGTAGCTTCGTGGTCGTCTTGCCAACTATTGCTTCTACAACTATCCCTAACGCATAGTGATAAAGTAAGGCAATTACATGGCGTTTGCATTTCATACAATAAAGAGATAACCATAAGGCTCCTGTCGGTTGCCTATAACTTACAAAACATGATCATCTCATACAATACGTTTATCACATCATGTCTTGACCATATCACATCACAACATGCCCTGCAAAAACAAAGTTAGACGTCCTCTACTTTGTTGTTGCAAGTTTTACGTGGCTGTTACGGGCTTCTAACAAGAACCGTTCTTACGTACGCATAAAACTACAACGGTGTTTCGTCAAGTTTGTTGTTTTAACCTTCTTCAAGAAACAGTCGCAGTCAAATCCGATTCAACTAAAGTACGAGAAACAGACACCCGCCAGCTACCTTTATGCAAAACTAGTTGCATGTCTGTCGGTGGAACCGGTCTCGTGTGCGTGGACATGTAAGGTTGGTCCAGGCTGCTTCATCCCACAATACCGCCAAATCAAAATAAGACGTTGGTGGTAAGCCGTATGACTATTGATACGTCTCCAACGTATCTATAATTTTTGATTGTTCCATGCTATTATATATTCTGTTTTGGATGTTTAATGGGCTTTACTATACACTTTTATATTATTTTTGGGACTAACCTACTAACCCAAGGCCCAGTGCAAATTGCTGTTTTTTTCCTATTTCAGTGTTTCGCAGAAAAGGAATATCAAACGGAGTCCAAACGGAATGAAACCTTCGGGAACGTGATTTTTGGAACAAACGTGATCCAGAGGACTTGAAGTGGATGTCAAGAAACGAACGAGGAAGCCACGAGGCAGGGAGGCGTGCCTGCCCCCCTGGGCGCGCCCCCCACCCTCATGGGCCCCTCGTGGCTCCACCGACCTACTTTTTCCTCCTATATATACCTATGTACCCCGAAACCATCCTGGAGCACCACGGAACCCTATTTCCACCGCCGCAACCTTCTGTACCCTTGAGATCCCATCTTGGGGCCTTTTCCGGCGCTCCGCTAGAGGGGGCATCGATCACGGAGGGCTTCTACATAAACACCATAGCCTCTCCGATGATGTGTGAGTAGTTTACCACAGACCTTCGGGTCCATAGTTATTAGCTAGATGGCTTCTTCTCTCCCTTTGGATCTCAATACAAAGTTCTCCTTGATCTTCTTGGAGATATATTTGATGTAACTCTTTTTGTAGTGTGTTTGTCAAGATCCGATGAATTGTGGGTTTATGATCAAGATTATCTATGAACAATATTTGAATCTTCTTTGAATTCTTTTATGTATGATTGGTTATCTTTGCAAGTCTCTTCGAATTATCAGTTTGGTTTGGCCTACTAGACTGATCTTTGCAGTGGGAGAAGTGCTTAGCTTTGGGTTCAATCTTGCATTGCTCCATCCCAGTGACAGAAGGGGAAACGGCACATATTGTATTGTTTCCATCGAGGATAAAAAGATGGGGTTTATATCATATTGCTTGAGTTTATCCCTCTACATCATGTCATCTTGCCTAAAGCGTTACTCTGTTCTTATGAACTTAATACTATAGATGCATGCTGGATAGCGGTTGATGTGTGGAGTAATAGTAGTAGATGCAGGCAGAAGTCGGTCTACTTGTTGCGGACGTGATGCCTATATACATGATCATGCCTAGATATTCTCATAACTATGCTCAATTCTACCAATTGCTCGACAGTAATTTGTTCACCCACCATAATACTTATGCTATCTTGAGAGAAGTCGCTAGTGAAATCTATGCCCCCCAGGTCTATTCTCCATCATATAAGTTTACATCTATTTTACTTTGCGTTCTTTACTTTTACTCTTTATCATAAAAATACCAAAAATATTATCTTATCATCTCTATCAGATCTCACTTTTGCAAGTGGCCTTGAAGGGATTGAAAACCCCTTTATCGCGTTGGTTGCAAGGTTCTTATTTGTCGGTGTTCTAGGAACGGGGGTCCCCAGACTTGCCTGCCTACGGCCTGCGGTGTGGCTCAAGTGGGGGCCCAGCGCGGCCTAGCTTCATCAGCTCAAGCTGAAGACCACGCGCCTCGCGGGGCGGACGACAGGAACCTTCCTCAGGAGCAGCCTCGTCAGGCAGGCTCACGAGGAGGTGGAGAGATCAAGGCAGGGTACCTCAAGAGGGTGCCCCGTGATGCAAGCCATGACGATCAAGACCAGGCGGGCGCCAGCTTGCGTAGTTTTCTCGTTTCCCCTTTGGTGCAAAGGAGGCAAGCACAGGCCAAGGCATCAGGCAAAGGTTACCTCTTCGGTGCAACAAGACCAAGACCAGCAGAGCGGCAGGAAGGAGGTCATCATGGAGCCCAAGACGGCGTCACCATCAGAGCCTTTGGCAGCCGAAGACCAACTTTAGTCAGGATAAGTGTACTAGATGTTCCCCTTCAAAATGGCCAATTGTTGGCGCCCTTCCCGCTCATTATTTGGGAAGAGGCCCAGGGCCTCCCTCTATAAATAGGACTAGCCACCAAACGAAGAGAGAGGGACGAGAACAGGTCTACTAGAGAGAGAGAGAGAGAGAGAGGCGATCGAACTCACCCAAGCAATTCATCGCACCAGCTCAAGAACAACCCCTCGCGAGGCTGTTCTTCCTTTGTACTGTTCATCATCAGCCCCCGAGGCAATCCACCACACCACACACTGGAGTAGGGTATTACACCACAATGGTGGCCCGAACCAGTATAAACCATGTGTCTCTTGTGCTGTTCATCGTTTTCTAGTTTAGATACCTCGGTAACCATTCACGCATGAGCTGGTAGGGGAAAGATCTACGCGTGCACCCCAGTGTTCGAAACTCAAGGGTCTGCCGGAATCCGAAATCCGACATTTGGCGCGCCGGGTAGGGGTGCGCCGGAGTCTTTCTTCCGCTGGTCGCGTGTGATCTTCCGTCATGTCCATGGCTCATGCTCGCCGAGCTCGCGCCGAGCGTCGGGCTGCTCGCATCGCTCGAGTCGCCCAGATGGCTCCCGTGGGCGACACCCCCGTCGTTCCCCGTCGCCTGCCGCCAACGCCGCCACCGGCCCGGCGGGGAACGAGCAGCAGGCCTCGTCCCTGCATCCATCGGTGAGGCGAGAAGGCTGCACCGCTACCCCTTCGCTCGCCCCTACTGGTTCTTCGTCCCGCGCGCACCACGCTCCCATGGAGGCTCGAGCCGCGCTCATCGCGGCAAACGAGCTCCTGCGCTACCGTCTTGTCGACGACGTCTACGAGGAGTGGCTTGACCACGTCGCCGAGCTCGTCCGCGCCGCAGGGGGCTCCCCCGCGCCGTCCCTCTCGCTCCTCGCCCTTCACCCCGCGCGGGAGGCAGGGAGCCGGAGGTGCCCCCGCCACCTCCTCCCCAAGAAGGCGCCCTGGCTCCAAGGCGCGTGGCCCCGGGCCGAGACCCTCCGCGTCCGGCGCTCGCGCAACAAGAAAGGTGCTACCTAGAGATCCCTCGTGCCCAAGAAGGTGCTCGCGTGCTCCCAGCACCGGATCGCCGCAACCACGCTCCAGCACCACCACGTCAAGACCCCGCGTTGCTCCAAGCAGCGGTGCGCAGGAATCCACAAGAGCAAGTTCCGCATCAGTAGAGAGCCCCGGTAGCCACTGCAGGCTGCCGCGCCTTCACCGCCAAGCTACGCAGCGTCGCATGGCCCGGCAAGTTCAAGCCAGATCTGCCTCCTCGCTACAACGGCACCGCCGACCCCGCAGAGTTCCTTCAGCTCTACGAGCTAGGCATCGAAGTCGCCAACGGGGATGAAAAGGTCATGGCGAATTGGTTCCCCATGGCGCTCAAGGACGGAGCCCAAACCTGGCTCTTGAACCTGGCTCCCGGCACTATCTCCTCCTGGGACGAGATGCGCACCCGCTTCATCGCCAACTTCCAAGGCACTCGCGACCGGCCTCCGGCCGTGAGCGACATGCGCCGATCAAGCAAAGAGCCGAGAGATCCTGCAGAAGTACATCCAGCGCTTCAACAACGCCTGCCTCAAAATACCAAAGGTGACTGAGGAAGCCATCATCTCAGCCTTCTCCGATGGCGTGCGTGACGTCAAGATGAAGGAGGAGATAGCGATGCATGAAGACCTGTGCACATCCCTGGAGCTGTTCAACCTGGCGACCAAATGCGCCAGGGCTGAGGAAGGGCGCCTCTCCCTCCTCGAGCTTCCGGCTGCCGATCCAGAAGAGAAGAAGCCCAAGGCCAATGACGTGAAGCGCAAGGGGGCTGCCGTGCTCGCGGCAGAACCAGACACCAAGCGGGGCAGGGATCAGCCTGAGTGGTCCAAGGGCAGTCGGTACTGCGTATACCACGATCTCCACACCCACAACACCAACGAATGCCAGGAGCTCAGGGCCGTGCGAGAAGGGCGTATCGGCCGAGGCCCCGAGCGCAATGACCGAGGCTACGGCCGAGGAGGAGGAAGAGGCGCAGGACGCTGGGAACACCATGGCCCTCGCCAAGGATGGCGTGACAGACCTCGCGAGAACCGCTGGCAGGACCAGCCTCGCGAGGGAGGTTGGAGGGACCAGCCTCGTGAGGACCGCCCTCAAGGAAAACGCAGGGCTCCCACCTCTGCCACAGCCGCCAAGGAGGTACGAAGACAATCATCAGGACGAGGGGGCTGGGGGCTTCCAGGAGCCGCACGCGATCGCTTGCATCCTGGGTGGTGCTCAGGCCGCAGCCTCTTGGCGCATCTTCAAGCAGTTTGCTCGCGAGGTGAATGCAGTCCTCCCCAAGCCATAGGCCACACGCCCTCTCAGGTGGTCGTCATGCGCTATCACATTCAGCTCGGCGGATGAGCTCAAGTGCCTGGCAACGGCCGGAGTCCTCCCCATGCTTTGCTCACCAGTCATCAGCAACGTGCAAGTCACCAGGACCCTCATCGATGGCGGAGCAGGACTCAACGTCCTATCTGTCGAGACATTCAACGATCTCCAAGTGCCATACGATCAGCTTCAACCGACCAAGCCCTTCTCAGGAGTCACCGATGGCTCCACCGTCCCGATAGGGCAAGTTCGCCTCCCTGTCACCTTCGGACAGCGCAACAACTACCGCACCGAGCTCATCGACTTCGACGTCGCCCACATTCGCCTGCCATACAATGCCATCCTCGGGTACCCAGCTTTGGCCAAGTTCATGGCAGTGACTCACCACGGCTACAATGTCCTCAAGATGCCAGGAAGCGGAGGAGTCATCACAGTGCCTTGTGAGGAAAGGGACGCAGTATGCTCTCTTGAACGTGCCTTCCAAGCTGCAGCAATCGAAGACCCAAATCACAGGAGCGAGAGACTTCCTGAGGGGATCCCTAAGAAGAAGAAGGCTTCGCCTGGTCCAAGCCCTCGTGGGGAAGGCACCTCCGGAGGCATGGCAACAGGACCCACGCCCGTGCAAGGGGCGCCACTCTCTGTCGCATAGGAAGGCGCGCCCGTCGCCCTCCTCAGGCGGGGCTCGGGGGCTCTTTCATGGCGAGCCACCGACCTAGCCGGAGTCACGAGGGAGGCGCTCGGGCACCACATGGAGGCGTGCTTCAAGGCACGTTTCCCTCGGGAAGGTATGAGGCAAGGAGGGCCAAACCCTCAGGAGTGCATCATGAGGAGCATCCAGGAGCTGCAGGAGTCAAGAGTCATGCGCGGTTGTCGCCGCTTGCCCGCCGTGGCCCCTCATCCAGGCGAGGATGTCGGGCTGCGAATCTGCATCGACATACCAGGGCTCAACCGGGTTGCGTCTCAGGAGCGCCTCTGGCCCTCACGCGTGGGGCGTTGCAAGGGTCCACCTCACAGCTATGTTTGCATGCCTTTCGGCCTGCCGAACGCGGTCGCCGCCCATCAGCGCCTGCTGAGGTGCGCTCTGGAGGCTCAGGAGGTCAAGCAACGCGCGGTCCTAGTAGAGATGGGGATGGCTCTCGAGGAACCCCACGTACCCCCGAAGCCTCCCGAGGCTCCAGGTCCGGAGGGCTCGTGAGGGCCTGCTTCCTCATCACGCGTCATCTGCTACCCCAACATCCCGCCATCTCCGACCATATCAGGTGACACCTTTCCAAGTTCCGCTTTCAGCTGGGAGCGCCCCTCGGGCTGCATCATTCCCAGGCTGCATGGGTCCGTCCCTGCGGCATGTATCTATTTTGCTTATGTTCTTTACTTACCTTGTCGGGGGCGCCCCTCAGGCTGCATTATCCCCGAGCTGCTCGGGCCAGACCCGGTGGCGTATGCTTCCTCCGCACCTATCTAGATGGATTTGCTTATTCATACATAACATGCTTGACCTAATCGCCTGCTCGATTGACACCTACCTTTGGAGCCGCTCGCTCAAGCACGGCACTTGCACACGGGTCCGTCCCTGCAACGCCGATAAATCTGAGTGGCTGAGCTCTGCCCGCGGCAGCCCCGCAAGGCGCCACCTCACCAAGCCATCAGTGCCCCCGATCACTCCCTCAGAGCGACCAATGGTTGGCTAGGAACTGTAACGACGAACCTTGTTTCCCCTCGTGAGTTGTACATAGGACCTGCTCCAGGAGTAATGCTGGCGGCATCACGAGCCTTCTTTCCTCCTCTCCGGCGCGATCCGCTTGCACGTTAAAAGGGGGCGCCTAAGCACCGCGACTTATGGGCTCTTACTGGCTCTCCAGCCCTCACCCCCTGGCCTTGACCCACGGCATCGCGACCTGTCATACCAGCGGCCCCGAACGATGTGTGCAAGGTTCCCGAGACACCAAACGGGCGAATCGGTACACCGTGCCACGTGCCTACCGCAACACAGCCCACCCCTAAGGTCAGCGCTGCGTGCGGCCCCCAGCATGCTACAAACACCAGAAACTACTTTGGAACTTCCGGATAGAGGACAAGGGTGGTTAAGAAGCCGAGAGAGTCAATTAAGGATCCTAATGTGTGGTAGTAACTGTTTCATGGATCACAAACACAGAACTCAGTTCCTGAGGACGGCTGCAATGAGACAACCCACCATGTACTCCTACATGGCCTCTCACCGCTACCTTTACCAAATCGTGTTCACACGCTTAGCTCACACACAGTAGGACATGTTTACACACCTCCGATTCATCCCCGATGAATCAAACCTGACTCAACTCTAAGCAGTAGCAGACATGACAAACAAACATGAATGAGTAGGCACAACAGGGCTCAAACAACTCCTACTCATGCTAGTGGGTTTCATCTATTTACTGTGGAATGACAGGTCATGCAGAGGATAAAGGGGTTCAGCTACCGCAGCAAGTAACACATGAGTCGTTGTTGTCCTAATGCAGTAAAATAGAGCAGGAGCGAGAGAGTGGGATTGTATCGGAATGAACAAGGGGGTTTTGCTTGCCTGGCACTTCTGAAGATCATTGAGTCTTCATCAGTGTCAATGATCACAACGTCGGTATCACGTCTATCGAGAGGGGACGAATACCGGCAACACAGAAGGAACACAATCAATGCAATGCATAATATGATGCATGCTCATGACATGGCAATATGAATGTGTTTTGGCTAATGCAACTTAGTACAGATTAAATGAAGTTGGTTTGAACCAAGGGTTCAAATTCAAACTCCATATGTGCTTATTTAAATGCCAATTATGCAAATTGCCATATACAGCAACCTTAGGTTGTTCAAACATGCATGAAAATGATACATATGGATAGATTGGATTTTTCTGATCATTTTTCATATATAAATTATTTGATTTGGAGCTACGGTTGATTTTCTATGAATTTTAGAAGTTAGCACTATTTTCTGGAATTTCCTGAAAAGAATAAATCCAGAAAATAATTAATCGTGATCAAGATCAAGTCCTTTGTGACATCAGCGGTCAATCTGGTCGGCCAGGTCCAGTCAAACCTGACCAGAGATCCCGCATGTCGGTGTGACAAGGCCTAAAGAGATCGACCAGTGGGACCAGGTCAACGCTGACTGGGCAAGTCAACCCTGACAACCTGGGCCCACCAGATTAGATCTAATCCTAACCAAAGATAAAACATGTGGTTAATTAACGTGGTGGGGTCCACTGTCAGTGACTGTGGTGGGTAATTAGTGGGTGGATTATGCTTAATCTAATCACGCCACGTCAGCGTCGCCGGATCAAGTCGCCGACGACCTACAGGACGGCGGTGGCTCATCGGAGTTCCTATTCCGGCGACCATTCGCATGGCGGAGGGCATCTACGCGTTGCAGGTGCTCGGCCGCATCCATCTACGCAAGCGGGAGGGGTTGAGGTCAGCCGAGCTCGCCGGAATCAAGCTCACGGCGGCGGCCGGAGTTCGGCCTCGGTGGTTCGATTGCTAGAGGGCTGTGCGCGAGCAGGGTAGAAGGGGGAGATGAAGCAGCAGCTCACAGCGAGGTTGGCGGCGCGAGATCAAGGTCGGGGACGCGTTGTCGACGACGAATCGACCGCGGTGATCTCCGGTGGCCGGGGGCGAAGACGACGATGGTGGCGATGTTCTAGGGCCTCCTGTGACGCGTGGCTCGGTGTGGAGGACGTAGAGGACGAAGAGGGAGCTCGGGGACACGTCCATGGGGCTAGGGCTAGCCGGTGGCCATGGTGGCAGTGAACAGCGGCGGCGGCTCTCTGTTCGGGCGAAGAACGTAGAGGGAGAGGGAAATGGCCAGGGAAGAAGGGGGGTCGGCGGGCCTCGCCCACGCCTCTGGCGCGCTGGGTTGGGGGAAGGAGGCGTCGACACGGTGAAGCAGGAGGCGGCAAGCGCGCTGCGTCGGCAGGCCGGCCATGCGCTCTTGGCCTTGAGGCGAGGAGGAGACAGGCGGGGGGGGGTGGGCTGGGCAGCCTGGCGCCTGGACCAACACGGGGGAGCTGGGCCAATTGGTGGGCGCCAGGTAAGTTGCACTGGTAATTCTCTCTCTCTCTCTCTCTCTCTCTCTCTCTCTCTCTCTCTCTCTCTCTCTTTTATTTCTTGTTTCCTATTTTTCTGCAACTTTGTGACTTTATTTAAAATACTAGATCAAACCCAAAAATCATGAAACTAATCAATGCCACTGTTTGGAATATAACCAATAGCAAACATTTTAGTTTATGATTATTTGAGCATTTAAACTATTTATTAGCATTTAAATGCCCAAATGCAAATATTTTAAGATTTAATTCAAAAATCCAGGAATAACCTAGAAATATGTTCATCATTTTTGGCAGAGGTTTTCACCTTGATCAGAAATCATGAACATTTTGAAAGGCATTTTGGGTTCATTGAAAATGATTTTATGGTTGACCCTATTTGATTTAATCTTAGTGTTAGGGTTTATCATCCCCATTTCAGGTTTCAAAATAATTTAAACATGATGCAACAGACAAGTGCTAGCCTAGTGCAAGGTAAGGCTAGGGATGTGACAACTCACCCCCACTAAACAAGAATCTCGCCCCGAGATTCAAGAGGTGAGGTAAGAAGACAGAGGGCGCACAAGCTAACACGGTCTTCACGATCCAGGTTGCACTTCATAAGAACGTTGACATGATCACCATCTTTTTCTCGATGTCTTGCTTTGAGAACTCCAGCTAGCATGGCAATGAGAGGAAAGGGAAAACTCCAGAAGGATTGATCTTCTCGGAGATCGAACAACTCAGGATCAACTCATCGAGTGAGACATTGAAACATCTCTCGAGCTGAGACACGAAACATACACCCAATGGAATGGAGTGTAACAGATGATGAAGGTTCACTAGGTAGACAACAATTCCACACTTAAGAAGGTGGTGAACGGTTGTCAACATAGCGAGGAGTTGAGTTGCCATGATACCATAACGAGACATCTTAAGAAAGGTAACTCTCAGAAATATTCCCTTAAGTGGCAAAAAGAATTACTTTTGATCCATAGATCATTGACACTCTTCATACCAGCTTAAGGCAATTTACAATTGATCGTTGAAAGAGTTCGAAGGAATGGCATACTGAGACTAGGATGGATGATGCGGACTACCTTGTTGAAGACAACACAATGGATGATTTTGCTTATCATCGGAAATGGATGGGACCCATGGTAGGACCGCTTTTGATAATGATCTTGGACAACAACTGCTGAGAAGGCATCCCATGGAAGATTGGCACGATGGGGTGCAGCTGGGAACAAAATGCAAATGTTGGGAGTGTTCCAACCATCATATCTGCCTGAGATTCAGATCTGGTTGGTAACAGAATATTTCAGACAGCATGTCTGAAAAGGAAAGGTTGCAACACAAATCGACGAGATGATGTTGCGAGATTCTCGAGGAATGGACTATGGTAGTAAGCTCCAAAACATGAGCGGTTCTGCTACAAACATGTGAACACGCTGTCCCAGACAAGCATGGCCATGTAGTAGTCTTATATTAAACACTACCAAGTTCAGGTGGGGGAACCATAATCGAGGATATTGAAATCCTTTCATAAGTCCGGATTAGCTCTTATGAAGGGACTCCTTCTCCTTGAGAAAATCAGTCAGTGGCTTGGTGTGCTAGGGATACATATGGAATGAAGGTTGCGAGCCTGTCAAACCATAGCATACTTCGCACATGCATGACTGACTTGGGATGGTACCAGGGGGAACAAAAACAATCTTTCTCGAACTCACGGCGGCAACTTGCACCAAATGCACGTGAATCAGAGAAAGTCACTTCTTTCATCCAACATATTCTTCACGAATGGGACATGAAGATAATGCTTATAAAAGTTTCCAACACTAGGTTGATGTTCAACATGAGTCATGGGGAAGACAAAATGCTGCTGATGAGCTCAACAGCAACTCATCGGAATTTCCATATCACTGGACTTCCGCCATTATGTGAACACGGTGATAGTATTGGTCAGACCAAAAGGTATAACGGTGTATGCTCGAGGAATCAACCACGAGTAAGACAACATTATGAATATCATTGGTTCTAACTTGATTTGACGATAGCCCACACTCAAATCAAAGTTTTGACAAGGCAATAGATCCAACAACTGATCACGAGGACCAATCGACGGAGATATCATCTTTCTTCAACACACACACACACACACACACACAAGGATATCCCTTAGTGATGAACTAAGTGGATTAAGCTTTTATCTTCCAACTCTCCAAGTTGTTATTTAGCTCAACCAACTAGCTCAGGGGTATCCAACACATATTCTTGGAGAAAGGGTGGTTCACAAGAAACCAACTTGATCACGAGCTCAACATATCAGTCAGGGGACAACCTGGTATTACTTCCGAGAAGATATTCGGAAAATCATGAACCACCGGTATGTTACTAAACTCGAGAACAACCTAGCTTTTCAGGGCAAGATGATATGATCAGAAGAGTGAGGAATTGACACAATCCTAACTCATTTATGGAAGAGTGCACCAGAAATAAGGACTAGGTAGCACGATCAATCTTAGGATGATGATTTAATAATCAACACACTAAGAATGAGAATATTGTCCATGAACTACCAAGAAACACGGTTGCTAGGAGTATAAATTTCACACATCATGGTTCACTTGTCGGCATTCCGGTTGCAACAACACGGGACCGAGGAATGAATAATGATAGCGAGAAGTATCACTGCGTCAAGAATTCATAAGAGGTGGTGCAATTATCGTGACACTCTTGACATAAAGATGGTAACACTCCAAGGTAGAACAGAGCAAAAGCTGGATTGGCATTTTGATCCACGGAATACAGCTACTTTGACCCAATCCTCAAAGTGGACAAGTGTAACGCCCCGGATTCGATGCGCCAGGTGTCTGCCAGTTATTCGCCGTCTTTGCCATGTCATTGGCTTGCGTGTTGCACTTTGCCATGTCATCATATGCAGTTCATATCATGTCGTCATGTGCATCTCATTTTGCATACGTGTTCGTCTCATGCATCCGAGCATTTTCCCCGTTGTCCGTTTTGCAATCCGGCACTCCTATGTCTCCCGGCGCCCCCTTTTGCCTCTTTTCATGTGTGGGTGTTAAACGTTCTTGGAATGGACCGAGGTTTGCCAAGCGACCTTGGTATAGCACCGGTAGACCGCATGTCAAGTTTCGTGCCATTTGGAGGTCGTTTGGTACTCCAACGATTAACCGGGTAACTGTACAAGCCTCTTTTGTTTGCAGCCCAACACCCCTTTCAAAGTGGCCCAAAACCCACCAAACTCCCCTCCATGCTCTCGGTCGTTCGATCATGATCGCGTGGCCGAAAACCGCTCCTCATTTGGACTCTCCTAGCTCCCTCTACCTATAAATATGTGTTCCTCGTCCAAATTCCGGATCATTTCCCCCTAACCCTAGCGTTTTTTCCCCTCTCCGCGCCCGGACATGTCCGATCCGGCGGACGATCTGCGCTTGCCGCCTGAGCAGTGGCATCGCGCCACGTGGCGCCCGCCGCCCGCCGCCATGCTGCTGCCGCCGCCGCCGCTGCCACCAGCTGCCAGCTTCCCCAGGAAACCCGCCTGGAACCGCTGCGGACGGGCTCAAGCGCCGCCTCCGCGCCCGCTTCGCCCGCGCCTCGATCGCCGGTGCTGGCCGCCACCGCCGCCGCGCGCCAGCGCCCGCCGCCTCGCCTTCTGGCGGCCGCGCCGCCTGCCCGGCCTGCCCGCGCCTGCCTCCGCCCCGGCGCTGCGCCGGCCAGGTCAGCACTCGCCGGCGCCCGCAGACTTTCTCCTCGCTCCCGCCCGGCCATGGGAGCCCGAGCCCGAGCTCGAGCTCGCTGTCGGCCCCGTGCTTCGTCGCCGCCGCCTCCTCCGCGCCGCCACGCCATGCTGATCCGCCGGGATCCGCGGATCCGGCCGCCCGCCATCTCCCTCCTCTCCATCTTCTCCCATGAGATCCCGCGCCCTCAGAATCCGTGCCATGCGGTTGACTTTCTTTCCCCCCTCCAAATCCACTAAGTCCCCGATCTGCTATTATTTTCATCTCATTGCATCATTTTCATTTGAGCTCATCTTGATGCCCTAAATGCTGTTAGAAGAGTGCTATGTGATGTTAGTTTCAGATTCTTATCAGAACATGCACTTTTGTCATTTTTGCCATGATTGATGTGTGCACCCTATGAACTTGAGTCCTACATGTGTTTTGTAATATGCCATGCCATCTTTACAGGGGCGTATGCCATGTATTTTTGTGATCTATGTGGTGACTAGAACAAGCATGCAAACTAGACTTCATGATGTTGCTGATTTCAGCCCTGTTCTGCTGATATTTTTATGCCATGTTAACTTGATGCTACAAAGAGATCCATGCTTATTTTGAGATACTTCAGTAAGGATGTTTTGAACATATGGTTATTCTCTATCCATTCATGCCCTTGTTTGCAATTATGGAGTGCCATAGCTTGAGTCAATCGAGCTCTACTTTTGCTATAAAATGTTTCCTGGCAGATTGTTTACATGTTATTCAATTTTGCCAAGGTTGTTGTAGTTTATCCAAGCATGCTATGTTGTTGTTCTTGCCATGTATAGCTTCTATGCCATGTCTTCTTACTGTGAGTTGCCTTGCCATGCCATGTATTGCTCTGTGGTGAGTGGTTCAAGCTCACCAACATGCCTACTTATTGTTGTTCCTGCCATGTATGAATCTGTAATATAACTTGCCATGTTTACATGGGTGCCATCATATTTTCTGATCCTTTTTGGCTCATGGTCACTAAAGGACTTTTGTTCTATGCATTTAGTAGTATCATGCCATTCCTTTGTTTGCCATGATAAGTTCCTGTAACATGTTGTTTGATAGCTCTAAACATTGCAACCTGATGTTATTTCTGCTAAAGTCTGAACCTGTTATTATTTGCAATCTTGCCATGTCATTTTGAGCATGTTCTAGTGATTTCTGGAGATAGCTCAGTGTTCATGTTTTGTCATGCTTTACCTGTACATCATGCCCATGCCTTTTGTTTCCATATTGAGATGATGTAGCATGTTGTTTTGATGCTTGCAATATGCCTAGTTGCTGTTTTGGACAGATTGTTGCTATAACTTGTATTGTGTGTATGTGTTGAACCGTTGCTCCGTTTTGAGTGTGCTCTATATGAAACTTGCTTGTTTTTGCATGTAGTTTCATATTACCTTGTTGCATCCATGTTTTGAGGTGTTTGCTTGATGTTGGTATGCATTTTGCATCAATGCCATGCTTATCTTGTTTTGCCCATATCTTCTAGGCCGTAGCTCCGAATCTAATGAACTTTATATGTAACTTGACTAGAATTTCGTGTAGATCATTGTGGTGCATCTTAACTTGCTGTTTAACAACTTCAACTTAAGGTTTATTCAGATCTGGACCAATTTCGAAATTTGCATATGAGGACTTACCGGATTTGTTATATGTTGTTCCCGGCCTCATTTAAACTTGCTTTGACGTGTTGCTCTTGTTTGCATCATCCCTTGCCATGAGTAGCTTCATGTAGCTTTGTCATGCATCATGCTTGTTGTGCATCATTTCTTGTCTACGTGTGGTGTGTTTACCATGTTGTGTGCTTCTTCTCGATAGTTCCCATTTCGTTGCAATCGTGAGGATTCGTTCGTCTACGCTTGGTTCGGCTTCATCCGTTCGTCTTCTTCATGGACTTGTTCTTCTTCCTTGCGGGATTTCAGGCAAGATGACTGTCACCTTGGATCTCATTACTATCATTGCTATGCTAGTTGCTTCGTTCTATCGCTATGCTGCGTTACCTATCACTTGTTGCTCAAGCCTCCCAAATTGCCATGAACCTCTAACTCGTTGTCACCTTCCCAAAGAAACCGTTGTTTGGCTATGTTACCGCTTTGCTCAGCCCCTCTTATAGCGTTGTTAGTTGCAGTGAAGATGAAGTTTGTTCCTTGTTGAACATGGAGATGTTGTTCCTTGTTGGAACGTGTTTACTTGTTGGGATATCACAATATATCTTATTTAATTAATGCATCTATATACTTGGTAAAGGGTGGAAGGCTCGGCCTTATGCCTGGTGTTTTGTTCCACTCTTGCCGCCCTAGTTTCTGTCATATCGGTATTATGTTCCCAGATTTTGCGTCCCTAACGCGGTCGGGTGATTTATGGGACCCCCTTGACAGTTCGCTTTGAATAAGACTTATTCAGCAAGGCCCAACATTGGTTTTACCATTTGCCTTACCTATGCCCTTTTTCCCTTGGGTTTCTGGAGCCCGAGGGTCATCTTTATTTTAGCCCCGGGCGCTTCTCCTTCGAAAGTGCTGGTCCAAACCGAGCGATGTCCGGCGCCCCCTAGGCAATCAGGATTTATGCCAACCCGACGTCTGGCTCATCCGGTGTGCCCTGAGACCGAGATATGTGCAGCTCCTATCAGGATTTATCGGCACATCCGGGCGGATTTACTGGTCTTGTTTTATTGCTGTCGAAATGTCTTGTAGCCGGGATTCCGAGACTGATCGGGTCTTCCCGGGGAGAAGGAATATCCTTCGTTGATCGCGAGAGCTTATCATGGGCTAAGTTGGGACACACCTGCAGGGTATAAACTTTCGAGAGCCGTGCCCGCGGTTATGTGGCAGATGGGAATTTGTTAATATCCGTTGTAGTAAACTTGAAGCAAACTCTTCTAAAATACACCAACCGTATGCGTAATCGTGAGTGTCTCTTTTCGGGGTTGATCGAGAGGAGAACACGGTTTCTTGGGTTATGTTTGACGTAAGTAGGAGTTCAGGATCACTTCTTGATCATTACTAGTTGACGACCGTTCCTTTGTTTCTCTTCTCGCTCTCATTTGCGGATGCTAGCCACCATATATGCTTAGTCGCTGGTGCAACCTCACCACTTTACCCCTTCCTTTTCCCATTAAGCTTTGCTAGTCTTGATACCCATGGTAATGGGATTGCTGAGTCCTCGTGGCTCACAGATTACTACACCACCAGTTGCAGGTACAGGTTTGCGATGATCTTGATGCGAGAGCAATGTTTGCTTATATTGGAGTTCTTCTTCTGCGTCTTCGATCAGGGGATAGGTTCCAGGTCGGCAGCCTGGGCTAGCAGGGTGGATGTCGTTTGAGCTTCTCTTTATGTTTCATCCGTAGTCGGATGTTGATCTTGCATATGATGTTGATGTATTCTTGTGGCATTTGTGCCTTTTGTATGTATCCCCACTATTATGTAATGTTGATGTAATGATATCCACCTTGCAAAAGCGTTTCAATATGCGGGTCTATCCTTGGTGGGACCGTCGAGTTCCTTTTGGATAGGGTCGCATATTGGGCGTGACAAGTTGGTATCAGAGCCTCGACCGACCCTAGGAGCCCCCTTGATTGATCGTGTAGTTTGGCCGTTGTCGAGTCTAGAATAAAACTTTTTCAGAGTCTAGTTATATCGGAGAGTAGGAATTCTTTTTACTCCTCAGCCCCTTCGTCGCTCTGGTCAGGAATCCTGACGTAGGTGTTTTGAATTACTCCTCTTCCCTTTCAAACTTTCCTTAGGATCACGCAGTTGGTTTTCCGATCGTTGGTTCCTCAGCTCTTTGCATCCGGTGCATTTCTCGTCAAGTCGACTCGAGCCTCTTCATCTTTGAGTTCAATCCTCAGTTGTTTCTTTTCCCACCCGCCCACCCTTTTTCATCTCGGAACCGGAGTCCGTAATTGAGTATCCATCCTACTCGTGTGAAGTTTTTGCTCTCTCTTCTCAATGATTTCAACCGGTGTTTTCTCTTCAAGTTATTCGTCGTTTTTCCCCTTCCAAGTTGCCTTTGTTTTCCCGCCCTCCCACCCTCTTCTTCCCGGAGTCTGACTCTCTCTCGACCAGCTATCTCATTCGTGCGGAACCTCTTCAGTCTTCCCTTAATTATTGCAACCGGTGAATTCTCGTCTTGTTTGACATTCATCATCTCTTTTTCTTTTCCGGTGGATTCAATTCATGTTTTTTCGGGTTGATCATATTCTCTTCCTCGGCTCAAGTGTTTTCCTTGCTCGTTCGCCTCTCGCCAGTTTTTCCTCCCGGAGTGCTCAAGACATCTCAGGAGATTCATCGGTGTTCCAATTAATTCGAGGTTGTCACCTCATTCTAATATTTCAATTGTTCCGGTGCGTCATCTATCTGTTCAACATCCCTTTCCAACGGTGTTTTCTTTTAGTGGGCCCTAACCCACAGGTCTTTTCCCAGGATCTTACCTGACTCTTTTAATTTCCCCGAAGTTATTCTCAATTCTTTTCGGAGTTTGACGTAAGAATGAATTTCATCAGTTAGATGCCTCTTCAAGATTGATTTCAAACCATTTGATTATTGGCTCAAACCTTCCTCTTTTGCATTCTTCCGGAGTACCTCAACAATTTTGGTGGTGTTTCTCGTCATCATTTGAAGATTGAAGTAGAGTTTTCCCTAAATCTTGTCCGTTCTCCCGAAGATTTGTGGTGCTAGCTCGATGTTATCCTATCAATTTGTTTCCAGTTGTGCAATTCTTTTCATCCATCCGGAGTATGTCAGGAGTTGTTTTTCGGAGGCCATCGCTCCGAAGAATTCTTCGTCCTCACATTTCAGCTACCGTTATCCAGTTATCCCGTGCTTCGCTCAAGTGTTCTTTAATCAGCTCATGATCTCTTTGTTCTTTTACATCTAAATCCCTCTAGTTTATTTGTTCTTCTAATTTTTCCCGCGATTCTTCCATCAGTCATTTCCAATTCTTACGGTGGTTCGCTCAAGATTCTTTTTCCTTGTTTATCATATTAATCCATTCGTTCTTTTCAACCTACCGGTGGTTCAGTAAGACCTTCTCAAGTTCACCATATGTCACTTCTTAATCCTTTTCAAGAAGAATAAGTAGTATGAAAAATCCATTGCTTGTCATCAATTTAATTTGATGAAGGTTAAGCATCCAATAAATCTTATTCTTATTTCATCCAAGTGTTTAATCCCTTCCTTCGGAGTTTGTTCTTGAGGAATAAATTCGACTTCCAAGTGTTTTCATCTTTTCTTTTCCGGAGTTCAATTATTTCCTCGGCCATCTCGTCGGAATCCTCCATCTAAATCATCGCAATGCTCATCTTATTCTTTCGTCCTTCATTCTATCTCATCATCCTTTCGTTACCGGAGTTTTTCATAGTGGTTCTTCATGATTTAATTCTTTCTTCAAGAGTTTCATCAATATTTAGGTGGAATTCAAATATCTTTTATTCTTGCATCTCTAAGTGTAATTAATTCTCCGTATTCTTTTGAAGTGGAGTTTTGCATTTCTTCGTTTTCTCAGCTATTAAATCTTTTCCGCTTGTGGTCGGTTATCACCTCAAAAATTTTGGGATGTTATCCATAAGTCCACAACAAGCTTATTCTTTTCGTTGTTGATTTTCTCAGCAACTCCGTTTACACCTTCCTTCTAAAGATGCTTTCAATTTCATTCCTGGCACTAGTTGTCATTTTCTTCTCCGTTCTTTTCATCCAACTCTTTAAATTCTTTCCGGAGGTTTTGTGTCATGTCTTCATCAAGTATCATTCCATCCTCTCAAGCTCGTGTTCTATCCCTCCATGTTTTAGCCGGAGTGCCGCCTAAATCCTTTCAGTCCTATTCGTTTATTTTCTCATTCTAACCACTCCGGTTAGAACGAGTGGTTTCATAGTTTATCTGATTCAGTGAGCTTTCGGTTCTCGTGATTCTCGTCGTTCCTATCTTTTTCTCGAGTGCTCTCGATTATTTGCTTCTTCTCTTGAGTTCTTGTTTCACCTCATCCCTCTTTCCCTTCCGTCTCGGTCCTAAGATCTTGGGACGAGATCTCTTGTTAGTGGAGGAGTGTTGTAACGCCCCGGATTCGATGCGCCAGGTGTCTGCCAGTTATTCGCCGTCTTTGCCATGTCATTGGCTTGCGTGTTGCACTTTGCCATGTCATCATATGCAGTTCATATCATGTCGTCATGTGCATCTCATTTTGCATACGTGGTCGTCTCATGCATCCGAGCATTTTCCCCGTTGTCCGTTTTGCAATCCGGCACTCCTATGTCTCCCGGCGCCCCCTTTTGCCTCTTTTCGTGTGTGGGTGTTAAACATTCTCGGAATGGACCGAGGTTTGCCAAGCGGCCTTGGTATAGCACCGGTAGGCCGCCTGTCAAGTTTCGTGCCATTTGGAGGTCGTTTGGTACTCCAACGGTTAATCGGGTAACCGTACAAGCCTCTTTTGTTTGCAGCCCAACACCCCTTTCAAAGTGGCCCAAAACCCTCCAAACTCCCCTCGATGCTCTCGGTCGTTCGATCACGATCGCGTGGCCGAAAACCGCTCCTCATTTGGACTCTCCTAGCTCCCTCTACCTATAAATATGTGTTCCTCGTCCAAATTCCGGATCATTTCCCCTAACCCTAGCGTTTTCCCTCTCGCGCCGGACATGTCCGATCCGGCCGGACGATCTGCCGCCGCCCGAGCCAGTGGCATCACGCCACGTGGCGCCCACCGCCACCGCCGCCACTGCCTTTCGGCCATGAGGAGCCGCCCGAACGCGCCGAGCCTGCGCCCGCTCCCCCCGCTTCGCCGCGCCTCCGTCGCGGCCTGCACGGCCGCCACACCAGCCAAGGCCAAGGCCTCCTCCCCCTCCTGCCACGCCCGGCGACGCTGGCCCGCCTGCCTCCTCCGCCGCCCCCGCAGCCTCCCGGCGCCCGACCCCATGAGGGCTGCACCTCGCCGGGCGCCCGACTTTCTCCTCGCTCCGGCGGCCATGGGAGCCCGAGCCCGAGCTCGAGCTCGCCGCCCCCCGTGCTTTCGTCGGCCGCCGCCTCCTCCAAGGCCACACGCGGATCCGGCCGGGATCCGCCGGATCCGGTCGCCCCCGGCCATCTCCCTCCTCTCCGGCATCTTCTCCGGCAAGATCTCGGCGTCCTCGTAATCCGTGCCATGCGGTTGACTTTCTTTCCCCGCTCCAAATCCACTAAGTCCCCGATCTGCTATTATTTTCATGCATTTTCATCATGCCATAACTCTGCATCCGTTGCTCCGTTTTGTGCGTATAATATGTCAAATTGTTCGTCACGACGAGTACATCATTTCATCTCATTGCATCATTTTCATTTGTGCTCATCTTGATGCCCTAAATTCCGTTAGAAGAGTGCTATGTGATGTTAGTTTCAGATTCTTATCAGAACATGCACTTTTGTCATTTTTGCCATGATTGATGTGTGCACCCTATGAACTTGAGTCCTACATGTGTTTTGTAATATGCCATGCCATCTTTACAGGGGTGTATGCCATGTATTTTTGTGATCTATGTGGTGAGTAGAACAAGCATGCAAACTAGGCTTCACGATGTTGCTGATTTCAGCCCTGTTCTGCTGATATTTTTATGCCATGATAACTTGATGCTACAGAGAGATTCATGCTTATTTTGAGATACTTCAGTAAGGATGTTTTGAACATATGGTTATTCTCTATCCATTCATGCCCTTTTTTGTAATTATGGAGTGCCATAGCTTGAGTCAATCGAGCTCTACTTTTGCTATAAAATGTTTCCTGGCAGATTGTTTACATGTTATTCAATTTTGCCAAGGTTGTTGTAGTTGATCCAAGCATGCTATGTTGTTTTTCTTGCCATGTATAGCTTCTATGCCATGTCTTCTTACTGTGAGTTGCCTTGCCATGCCATGTATTGCTCTGTGGTGAGTGGTTCAAGATCACCAACATGCCTACTTATTGTTGTTCCTGCCATGTATGAATCTGTAATATAACTTGCCATGTTTACATGGGTTCCATATTATTTTCTGATCCTTTTTGGCTCATAGTCACTAAAGGACTTTTGTTCTATGCATTTAGTAGTATCATGCCATTCCTTTGTTTGCCATGATAAGTTCCTGTAACATGTTGTTTGATAGCTCTAAACATTGCAACCTGATGTTATTTCTGCTAAAGTCTGAACCTGTTATTATTTGCAATCTTGCCATGTCATTTTGAGCATGTTCTAGTGATTTCTGGAGATAGCTCAGTGTTCATGTTTTGTCATGCTTTACCTGTACATCATGTCCATGCCTTTTGTTTCCATATTGAGATGCTGTAGCATGTTGTTTTGATGCTTGCAATATGCCTAGTTGCTGTTTTGGACAGATTGTTGCTATAACTTGTATTGTGTGTATGTGTTGAACCGTTGCTCCGTTTTGAGTGTGCTCTATATGAAACTTGCTTGTTTTTGCATGTAGTTTCATATTACCTTGTTGCATCTATGTTTTGAGGTGTTTGCTTGATGTTGGTATGCATTTTGCATCAATGCCATGCTTATCTTGTTTTGCCCATATCTTCTAGGCCGTAGCTCCGAATCTAATGAACTTTATATGTAACTTGACTAGAATTTCGTGTAGATCATTGTGGTGCATCTTAACTTGCTGTTTAACAACTTCAACTTAAGGTTTATTCAGATCTGGACCAATTTCGAAATTTGCATATGAGGACTTACCGGATTTGTTATATGTTGTTCCCGGCCTCATTTAAACTTGCTTTGACGTGTTGCTCTTGTTTGCATCATCCCTTGCCATGAGTAGCTTCATGTAGCTTTGTCATGCATCATGCTTGTTGTGTATCATGTCTTGTCTACGTGTGGTGTGTTTACCATGTTGTGTGCTTCTTCTCGATAGTTCCCGTTTCGTTGCGATCGTGAGGATTCGTTCGTCTACGCTTGGTTCGGCTTCATCCGTTCGTCTTCTTCATGGACTCGTTCTTCTTCCTTGCGGGATTTCAGGCAAGATGAACTTCACCTTGGATCTCATTACTATCATTGCTATGCTAGTTGCTTCGTTCTATCGCTATGCTGCGTTACCTATCACTTGTTGCTCAAGCCTCCCAAATTGCCATGAACCTCTAACTCGTTGTCACCTTCCCAGCAAACCGTTGTTTGGCTATGTTACCGCTTTGCTCAGCCCCTCTTATAGCGTTGTTAGTTGCAGGTGAAGATGAAGTTTGTTCCTTGTTGGAACATGGAGATGTTGTTCCTTGTTGGAACATGTTTACTTGTTGGGATATCACAATATATCTTATTTAATTAATGCATCTATATACTTGGTAAAGGGTGGAAGGCTCGGCCTTATGCCTGGTGTTTTGTTCCACTCTTGCCGCCTAGTTTCCGTCATATCGGTATTATGTTCCCGGATTTTGCGTCCCTAACGCGGTCGGGTGATTTATGGGACCCCTTGACAGTTCGCTTTGAATAAGACTTATTCAAAGAAGGCCCAACATTGGTTTTACCATTTGCCTCACCTATGCCCTTTTTCCCTTGGGTTTCGGAGCCCGAGGGTCATCTTTATTTTAGCCCCCGGCCGTTCTCCTTCAAGTGCTGGTCCAAACCGAAGCGATGTCCGCGCCTCGGCAATCAGGGTTTATGCCAACCCGACGTCTGCTCATCCGGTGTGCCCCGAGACCGAGATATGTGTAGCTCCTATCAGGATTTGTCGGCACATCCGGCGGCTTTGCTGGTCTTGTTTTATTGCTGTCGAAATGTCTTGTAGCCGGATTCCGAGACTGATTGGGTCTTCCGGGAGAAGGAATATCCTTCGTTGATCGCGAGAGCTTATCATGGGCTAAGTTGGGACACCCCGCAGGTATAAACTTTCGAGAGCCGTGCCCGTGGTTATGTGGCGATGGGAATTTGTTAATATCCGGTTGTAGTAAACTTGAAGCAAACTCTTCTAAAATACACCAACCGTGTAGCGTATCGTGAGTGTCTCTTTTCGGGGTTGATCGAGAGGAGAACACGGTTTCTTGGGTTATGTTTGACGTAAGTAGGAGTTCAGGATCACTTCTTGATCATTACTAGTTGACGACCGTTCCTTTGTTTCTCTTCTCGCTCTCATTTGCGGATGCTAGCCACCATATATGCTTAGTCGCTGCTGCAACCTCACCACTTTACCCCTTCCTTTTCCCATTAAGCTTTGCTAGTCTTGATACCCATGGTAATGGGATTGCTGAGTCCTCGTGGCTCACAGATTACTACACCACCAGTTGCAGGTACAGGTTTGCGATGATCTTGACGCGAGAGCAATGTTTGCTTGTATTGGAGTTCTTCTTCTGCGTCTTCGATCAGGGGATAGGTTCCAGGTCGGCAGCCTGGGCTAGCAGGGTGGATGTCGTTTGAGCTTCTGTTTATGTTTCATCCGTAGTCGAATGTTGATCTTGCATATGATGTTGATGTATTCTTGTGGCATTTGTGCCTTTTGTATGTGTCCCCACTATTATGTAATGTTGATGTAATGATATCCACCTTGCAAAAGCGTTTCAATATGCGGGTCTATCCTTGGTGGGACCGTCGAGTTCCTTTTGGATAGGGTCGCATATTGGGCGTGACAACAAGGTACTGGAGTTTGTTTCTCCAAGTCATTCCGGATAGAATGGCTTGACGGACCACAAGAGTAATAGGCATCGATAAACGAATGCTCGCATACTCTTGACTATCAATTGATCGACGAGGGTCAGGGTACAATTAAAGAGAACAACTCAAAGGAACATATAATTTTCTGAGTTGTGGATGCATAGATTAGTATGTCGAGCGAAGCTCAACATTTCTTCCGGATAAACCATGCGGAAAGGTAGAACTGGCAGATTCACAATTATGAATGGAGAACTCCTCAAGAGTACTCTGATTGTGATCCTTCGGATCAGCGAGGAACTTCTGCCATAAGCGGTTCATAGTATTTGGAAGAAGGAAATACCACGGACCTCGAGGACTATCGCAAAGTTACTAATATCCTAAAGGAACTAGCAAACACTATCAACAGGAAGTAAGTAGGGTGAATCTCGGGTTCAAGAACCCAGGAATAGAATACCTACTACTAAATGGCATCATGGGATGCTTTCGAGAATGGTGGCCAGAATAATCACACCGGGAACACAAAACATGGCTGGATTACTAGGTGACTCCCTAAAACACCTAGGGTCATAATAATAGCTCCAACATATATGTCAAGGCAATAAATTACCTCAACGCACCGGTTAGTGTGGTTAATCTGGCCCAAAGGAACATCAAAATGAGAGGAAGGGATTTTGCAAATGCTTCAGATTGTTTTAGAAACCTGGGATGACTCGGACAGCATAACGGCTGTAAATGCTCAAAATGATTTGAGACATCCTGCAAAAATGGTGGCATAACCACTCAGAAGCACAATATCAAGGTTCCGAGACCAACTATGAACACATGGGAGTAGTAGAAACTGAACTAGGGCTTAAAACCAACAATCTTAAAGGTCTATGGATTAGTAACACGTCATCCTGATAGATAGATGATAAGCCTAGTTCTTAAACCCCGTAGAAGAGAAGAGGATGACTCAGATCAGAAGGCCATGAGGTATAAGGAGTAAAAAGAGCCTTACGTTCCCTTCCACAATCAATTCCCTTACATAACTAAAGCATTTCTAGACACAACTTCACCAGTTTGGCTTGGTAATCCTCAGCAACAAAGCTCGATACCAAAGCTGTCAGACCCGATTCCAAGTCACATCGATCTAGCCGGTAACACCTCATATCACTTTGCGGCCTCACGCACGGTATTCCCACCGGTGTCGCCTTACCATGGCCCGGGACCGCTTTATGCCTTTTGGCTCACATATATGATAGTGTCGCTAGCATCCATATGACAGAGAACCCCGGCCGACATGGCTAGTCGTGAACCCAAAGCAGCACTAACCCATGGAGACAGGCATACATGAATCACATCGAGCATGTCGGTTAGCAGCGTGTGAATCCGGGCTGTAGCACTAGGCTAAAAGGACTTCGGGAACCCGGGCTGTAGCAGGCTAGGCAGGACTCCGGATGTCACCGCGTGACATTTCCCCGAAGGGACAGACACATGAACGAAGTGAAACACATGCCAGCCAGTCAAGTGTCCTGAGCAGTAGTGCTGGGCTAGCAGGACTCCGGTGAACCGGGCTGTTTTTATTTTGAAGGGTTAGACAGTAGGAAAGACTCCTACTGCTTTAGTATATTACCGAGAGTGCCAAAGCACGTGTGTACAGTGTTACATTACATATGGACAAAGCCCAGCAAGCACCCCCATGCAGGGGGGAAGCATCACTGGTGATCTAAGTGAAGGGAGTCAAGTACAGCGGCAACTAACTGTTTTCTATGGTCAGGGACCTTATGGCTAATATTAGCAAAGTCCTTTCTGAACCTAGTCTTCCAGGATGACAATGAGGGGGTTACTTGGCGAAAGTAGTTATTGTTTCGCTCCTTCCAAAGGCTCGAAGTTAGCACCAAGAATATATCCATGATCATGGGGCGGTTGTGCAAAGTTTTGAGGTGTACCATCATGTCCAATCTATGCCATTCATGGGCCAGGAGATATTGAGCTCATCCCAACACGCCCCACTAAAAGTGCATCTGTAGAAGAGGTGTTCCACCGTTTCTTCAACGTGCTGCCCATAGAGTAAACAGTCGAGGTTTTCCCCAATGTTGTAATGCCTCCTTTTGAGCATGTTCCTTGTGTTGAGACGATCGGACAAAAGGAACCAACCAAAGACCTTGAGCTTGGGAACACACCGAGCCTTCCACAGCCACTTAACAGCTTCATGTGCAGATATATCTCTGAAGAAAAAGGCGTAGTAGGCAGTTGTCTTGAACTCAGCTGCCCCCCAGACACAGGACCAGATGTCATTTGTGTCACGCACCCCAAGGTGTCTCACGTGTTGCTGCAGGGCCTTCAACTCATCATGCGCCTGGAGTGAGAGAGGTAAGTGAAAGCCTTGCTCTAGACTAGAAATGGTGAGAAACTGTTTGACCGAGGCATTTTCCGTGGAGGTGTAAGAGAATGCACGGGGGTAAGTATCAGCAGCAATGCCATCACACCAGTCGTCCTTCCAAAAAAGAGCTGATTCACCCGATCCAAGAGTCACCTTCGAGACCCCCTGTACACTGGCATAAGTTTGAGGAGTTCCCGCCACCAGAAGGAACCACAAGGTGCTGCAGCATGCGGGACAGCGGTGGAATAGTAGGAGTCCCACAGGAGGTTCACCCAAGGCGTATCAATTTTATTGTAGAATTTGTGGAGCAGCTTGAGAAGCATTGCGTTGTTCTGGACCTTGAGATTAAGTACACCGAGGCCGCCACTCTGTTTTGGTCTGCAAACCATGTCCCAGGCTGCAAGGGAATTGCATTTGTCTCCATCATCAGTTTTTCTGATCCACAAGGCATGACGCCGTATTTTATCCAGTTGTTCAATGATTTTTGGCGGTAGACGTAGGGTACCCATTGGGTAAATAGCCAGAGAAGTGACCAGGGAGTTCATCAGAGCCAATTTACCGGCGTACGACATCAGCGACATGACAGCAGTGATCCTACCTTCCGCTTTGCAAATCCACGGAGTGAGATCAGCAACAGTAGGTTTAGTGGTGCCAAGCGGTAGCCTGAGGTACGTAAAAGGCATTTGAGCACAAGTACAACCGAAGATGGCTGCAACATCTTGTAGTGTATCATCTGGGGTGTTAATCGGCACCAATGTGGACTTATTGAAGTTAATGTGTAGGCCCACAGAATCTGCATAATCCTCAAGAATCCGTTTCATTCGGATTGCTTGTGTCCGACAAGTAGGCATGACAATGATCGTGTCGTCAGCGTATTGAATAACTGGGAAGCTTTTATCGCGATAGGCAGGTATCGGGAGTTGAAGCTGGTTGTCATTGAGAGCCTCATTTATAGCTGTTTGAAGCAAATCTGCAGCAAGGACAAAGATTAGCGGTGACAATGGGTCCCCTTGCCGCACTCCGCGTTTGCACCAAAAGTTTTTGCCAGGGACCCCGTTGAGGAGGACAGAAGATTTTCCAGAGGTGGATATACATTCGAACCAGCTAATCCATTTCTCGTTAAACCCCATGCTCCGCATGATCGTGACGATGGCCGAATGCTGAACTGTGTCGAAGGCCTTAGCAAAATCCAGCTTAAGGAGGATGATCGGGCGCTTAGAGGCCTAGCATTGATGTATATATTCGAACGCCCAAGCTAAACAATCATTGATAGAGCACCCTTTAAGAAAACCGTACTGGTTGCGATGCACAATCTGAAGGATGATCCGTTGTAAACGGTTAGCCAGAAGCTTGGTGATCAATTTGAGGCAGCAGTTAAGCAATGTAATCGGCCTAAAATCATTGACTGTCTTAGGAGCACGATTCTTGGGGATCAGGGTGATATAGCCATAATTGAGGCTCTCCAGATTGAGGTTGCCTTTATGAAAGTCATCAAGCAGTTGGTAGAAGTCACTTTTAATAATTGGCCAGCAAGCTTTCATGAATGCTCCGTTGAACCCATCCGGGCCAGGCGCTCGATCAGGTGGCATCTCATTAATCACATCATCAATCTCTCTTGGTGTGAAGGGGACAGTGAGAGCATCAAAGTCCACCTGTGAGCGCAGCATCTGTGAGAGATTAAATTTCATCTGTGGTGGTTTGGAAGCACCCAAACGCTCTTTGAAGGCTTGAAAGAGGATTGACTCCTTCCCCAAATGGTCCTCAACCTCAGCACCGTCACTTGTTTTCAAGCTAGAGATAAAATTCTTTCTGTATCGTTCGGTTGCTATGGCTTGAAAGAATTTGGAGTTTTCGTCTCCAAACTTAATCCAACAAATGGTGCATCTCTTTTTCCAATACTCTTTCTGATGTTGCAGTAGCCTTAACAGATGACGCTTGAGTATATTTCGAAAGTTAGTTTCAGGGATCGTGAGGGTGCGGCGATCTGCAATGTGATCTAATTCGAGCAGGGCTTTGTTGGTGTTTTCCAGAGCAATTTTGAGTCTAGAAGTTGTTTTGCTCCAACGGATCAGATCATGTCTGAGGTTTTTGAGTTTCTGAAAAAGATTAGACGCCGCATTAGCTGTTTTGCCAAACTTCAGAGGCCTGTTCCAAGCTTGAGACACGACGTCCATAAATCCAGGGTGAGCAATCCAGAAAGTTTCAAATCTGAAAATTTTGCTTTTGGGTATGGAGGTTTGAATCACAACCGAGCAAGGGGTGTGGTCAGACACCGGTCGGCCAAGGGGATTGACCATGGTATTCGGGAAAGAGGATGTCCAATTTAGCGTCGTAAAGAACCAGTCAATTTGCTCGAGCAGAGGGTTTTGCTGCATGTTAGACCATGTATATTTTCTGCCTTTGATTGGTAACTCGGTTAATCGTTGTTCACGTATAAAATCATTAAACGTGAACATATCTTGAATGTTACCACCAGGTTTATTTCTATTGTCGGGGGAACGGATGTAATTGAAATCACCAAGTAAAAGCCAGTCTTCGTTGGAGGGGATATCTATGTCGAACAACCAGGAGGTAAAACTGTCGCGTTGCTCACCCTGACATGGGCCGTAAATATCAACTAGCTTCCAGGAGTGGGAAGAGATCATGGATTTGAATTCAACACCTAACGCAAACTGCTCATGAATGAAAACCTGACCCGAGAAAGCACTGCTACACCAGATAGTTATGATACCTCCAGAAGCGCCAAGGGAGGGTATAAAAGCGAAAGCATCAAAGCGCGGGGGGGAAATAGACTTAAGGATGCTAGCATTAAAGTCTTGCATTTTTTATTCTTGAAGACAAATGATCGAACAACCAGAAGTGCTGATTGCGTTGGATAGAGCTAATTGTTTCTTAGGAGAGTTCAAGCCACGAATATTCCAGCAAAGTACATTCCAGTTGTGCAAAAGTACCATAAAGAACGCAGGGTAGAGACTTTAGGTCGATGAAGCAGATCCATTAACGCCCTTGGAGAGCACCTCTAAGGTGAGTTCGTCCGCAGGAATGGCGCAGAGACTTTATTATTACCTGCAGTCTTAGTACCATTTAGAAATTTAACCTGGATGGCTCCTCCCACCTCCCCCTCCCTCCCCCTCCTGCCCCTCTCTCCCACCTGCTCCAACCACTCCCATGGCGATCTCTAGTGTAGTTTTAAGGTATGGAGGGCTTGCTTCACTGGGATTTTACTCCTGGCATTGCCCTGGCCGATCAGGTGAGGAAGAAATTTGGATCTACGGTGCACTTCTCCCCCTCCCGTGACCCCAAGGAATTCTTCCTTGTGGTCACCTTTTCCTCTGCTTCTTTCCCCTTGACTGTTGAGTCGGTGGGCTTAGCCTTGCAATGTTGTCTTGGTGGTCTTAGTACTGGTTTCAAAGTGGTTCAACTCAATCCTCTGGTTTTTCGCTTCTCGGTGGCTAATAATAAAGTTGGTCATTTCATCTATGGGCTCAAAGATCGGGTTTGGCCGGATTTCATTTGCCACTTTCATTTCTTCAATGGTCGTTTCAACCGTAGCCATCTGGCGAACTTCTCTTGGCATGCTGATGAGGAATTACTTCTGATCTCGGCTCGTAAGCCTATGGCAATCTCCTCTTGTCTGCATGCTATCGATCATACAGGTGTTTTGGACCAAGCCTCGCTTAAAGAGCTTAGCAAATTTGAGCTACATCCTATCAAGAATATGGTTTTCTCCAATGCTCATCATGCTGAAGCTTCTTCCTCGAGTGTCGAGGTGCTTCATCCTCGGCCGCAGATTGATTCAAAATTTCAAAATATCAAATTTGGATCCTTTAATGCTGGTCATCATGCGCCTACGACAATTGCGCCTTCTAAAGATAGGCTACATTTAATGAATGATTATCTGGTGCAGGCAAAATTTGAGGATGGCCAAATGCCTTCCTTTCTGCAGTTAGGCGCCTTTAAATGCCTCATTAAGACACCATATCCGACCATTCCACAGAGCTTTTTAGCCTCCGCCTTCAAATATGCGCCACCCCACAAATTGTGGCCTCCTACTCTGTCGGCCCAACACAAAGCTGACCTGGCCCAAGCAAGCTATACAAAACAGGAGATCTCTCTCCTCGCCAATAATTGGGCCAATTTGTGCTCGCGCTGCCTCCAATGGGGACACAGTCATTTTTCTTGCCATAACAGGGTTATTTGCATTTATTGCTCCACACCTGATCACATGGTGATTAATTGCCCTTTGCGGATTACCCAGCGCACAAAATCTGGCATCAATCCTCAGCTCCATGGAAACTGCATTAATTCTCCGGATTCTGAGGCTCCTTCTGCTTTTCCTATGCTGGCTCGGTCAAGGCCTCCCACCATGGTCTGATGTAACTATTGTGGGGCCTATAGCCACGTGGCTCAATCCTGCTACTACAAACGATGGCACGCGAGATGGAAGTGGGTCCCTAAGATTACTGGGCTTACCAAATCTACCCCTGACGCTACCCATTCTGCCTCGAGTTCCCAAACGACTTCGGCCTGCGTCAGTCTCTCCGCCCTGCCACCACCTCCATCCTGCTCTGCCTCTCCGGCACTGCCACACTCGCCCCTCGCATCCACCATGGCCAACTATCCACTGAACCCTGTTCCATTCCTTCCTCCGGGCTTTGCTGTAGAGCCTGGACCCGCGGATCGTGTGGTGCGCAGTGGGATGGTGGTTGGTCCAATCCCACCCCTGAATCACGATTTCCTGGCAATCGCTGAAGCTAGCAGCTATGTTCCCCTGCACCGCCGTGCAGCCGTCCGTGAAGCTGTTCTAGGTTTGCTCCATGAAGCTCATCTCTTTATTACTGAAGAAAGTGATCATCCTTTGGGCATTGGGATTTTCGGGTTTGCGGATTCATTTCTTCGTGACTCTGCTGTGGCTACTCCCCTGGAATTAGAAGAGTAAGATTTGCTTATCACCTTTGTTCTTCACAACGAAGCACTCAATAGGCGCACCACTACTTTTGGTCCGGCTGTCTGGCTCATGTTCTTTGGATTTCCGTATGACTACCAGACCGATTATTACATTACCAAGGCTCTGGGTGGTTTCGGATCTTTAATTACTTGGTACAACCCTAGATAGGACAGAAGGTTCATGTTAATCAAGGCTCAACTCATCAGTCTGCGTCTTGTGCCCAAAAGTTTTGTGGTTTGGCAGCTAGGGGGAGCTAGAGATTGTTGGACGGTGCAGGTCACGATGTTGCGCAGTAGCGGTTGGAATGCTCTGCTGCCTGAAGTTCCCCCGGCCGGTGAGGAGCCACCTCCCCCTGACGGCAATCCCCATCCTCAGTTTGGCCCAGATCTTACGGCCGAGCAGCTATATCAACAACAGGTACACAATTGGTTTGTGCAGAATGCCGCACCTCCTAATGCTGCTCCTGCTGGACATGGTGAGATCCCAAACCAGAACTTGGCTGCTTGGGAGGCTTGGCCTGAGACACCGCCTGCGGTGCAGCAGCCTCCGGTGATGCCACCGCACCTCATGAATTTTCAAGCTTGGCTTGCTACACAGGGACTGCAGGTTCAGGATGGTGTTCTTCCAGAGAACAATATTTCTGACAATGCAGCTGATGCCTGGAACGACTCCATCACCATTTCTGATGAATCTAGCTCTGATGATTCTTCCCAGGTTTTGATTGTGGTGACACCCGCGGTCGCAACACCTGTCTAGCCTACCCTGGAGGATCAACTTTCAATCTCTGTGGATATTCATAACCATGGCATGCGTTTTAGTCTGTCATCCCAGGGTGATCATCTGCTGTCCCTCCTGCTTGCTGATCCCGTTCCGCGTCAACAGCTCAATGCTTCCATATATCAGGCTCTACCCCCTTTCCTGGCGAACATGGGACCTTAGCGTTCAGCGTATGGTGTACGCCCTGCTGCGGTGCACGTTGAGATTCAAGTTCTGTCTGATGAAAATGGTCTTCAGTTCAACCAAATTGCACCACTTCTGCCCTATTCTGCTGTTCAGATTCAGGAGTTGGTGCATTCTGAGGATGTTGCTCTCACTCCTCAGGACTCCTTGCGTAATCGCTCTGATGATCTTCAGTTATGCCCCTTGGAGAGCTCTGCCTTGGATGTGTCTGAAGTTCGTGTGTCTGATCTAACTGCACCTGCTTTGGGAGAGATTATCACGGATTCATCTACACTGTCTGACAATGCAACTGAACCGATGGCTGTGGTCCACAATGTAAGCACTGAGAACACTGTTATGCCGCCGATTGAGCATGAGCCACCTGCCTGTACAAACTTTGCATCAGCTTCATCAGGCCTGTCTCTGCTTCTGGAGGACCGCAAAGGTAAAAAGATAGCCCCAGTGTCAACTGCCCCTCTTCGCCGCAGCAACAGAAACAACAAGTACGATGGCTTCCGCACAACCCAGACGCTGGACACGCACGCCACCAAGTCCAAAGTGAAGCCCAGGACTGTTCCTTCGGCTCTGTCCAATGTGAACACTTCAGCTGATCCTTCTCTGCAGTTTGAGAATGAAGACTCACCACCTCCGACTGACATTGCAACCATGCAGAACATTGGTACTCATCTCTGTGCTATTCCTGTGAACCGTGCTGTAGCGGACTACTATGGCTCAAGGAAGCACTAGACTACATTTCCCCATAAGAGAGTCTGCCAAGGATAAACAACTAGATTGTCAGATCCCACACATACCAAGCATTTCAAACATACACACAATATGCTCGATATGTGTAAATACAACATGGCATCACAACATAACTCTACGACTCAAGCATTTATTCATTAGGCTCCGAGGAGCGAGATATTACAAACATGGGTCTCTCGACCCAGCATTCAGAGCATACAAGTCAAACACATGCGGAAGCTTAACATGTCCGAGTACGCATAACTATAAATGAAGAAGGCCGAGAAGCCTCGACTATCTACCAGATCTCCGCCGAGGGCACAAGATCGTAGCTGAGGTAACAAGCTAAACGTCGAAGTCCACGCGGAACTACTAGCGAGACTGACGTCTCCCTGCAAAAACATAAAATAGGCAAACGTGAGTACAAATGTACCCAGCAAGACTTACAACAGAACTATCTACATATGCATCGGTATAAATAAAGGGGTGGTGGAGTTTGACTGCAGCAAGCCAACTTTGACTCGGTGGCTATCCTGAACTACGACTGCAAGTAACTCTTTTGAGGTGGCTCACACGAGTCCACATATTCACCAATTCAATACATCACTATGGATCCGATCCCGTTTTCCTACGAGAACGCCATCCATAGCACTCACGCTTATCTTGCGCATTTTAGAGTATCCACTTTCACTTGTCTATGAACTGTTATAGGCAACCCAGAAGTCCTTTACCATGGACACGGCTATTCAATAGATGATGTTAACCCCGCAGGGTGTACTTCTTCACACACGCCTCACCACTTATCGTCGCTTACACAACATGTACTCGGCAACCTTCAAGCGGAAGCCCAAAGGAGGGTGTCGCCACGGCCTACCTAAACACTCAAGTCCCTAGTCCAGGTTTATCGCCTATTCGGTTCCATCCGCAGGAGTCCGCCGAGGTTTCCACTAACGGCCCCGAACGATGTGTGCAGGGTTCCCGAGACACCAAACGGGTGAATCGGTACACTGTGCCGCGTGCCTACCGCAACACAGCCCACCCCTAAGGTCAGCGCCATGCGTGCGCCCCTAGCATGCTACAAACACCGTAAACTACTTTGCAACTCCCTAACAGAGGACAAGGGTGGTTAAGAAGCCGAGAGAGTCAATTATGGATCCCAATGTGTGGTAGTAACTGCTTTCATGGATCACAAACACGTAACTCAGTTCACGAGGACGGCTGCAATGAGACAACCCGCCATGTACTCCTACATGGCCTCTCACCGCTACCTTTACCAAATCGTGTTCACACGCTTAGCTCACACACAGAGGGACATGTTTACACACCTCCGATTCATCCCGATGAATCGGACCGACTCAACTCTAAGCAAGAGCAGTGCATGACAAACAAGCATGAATGAGTAGGCACGACAGGGCTCAAACAACTCCTACTCATGCTAGTGGGTTTCATCTATTTACTGTGGAATGACAGGTCATGCAGAGGATAAAGGGGTTCAGCTACCGTAGCAAGTAACACATGAGTCGTTGTTATCCTAATGCAGTAAAATAGAGCAGGAGCGAGAGAGTGGGATTGTATCGGAATGAACAAGGGGGTTTTGCTTGCCTGGCACTTCTGAAGATAGCATTGAGTCTTCATCAGTGTCAACAATCACAACGTCGGTATCACGTCTATCGAGAGGGGATGAAAACCGGCAACACAGAAGGAAACACAATCAATGCAATGCACAATATGATGACATGGCAATATGAATGTGTTTTGGCTAATGCAACTTAGTACAGATTAAATGAAGTTGGTTTGAACCAAGGGTTCAAATTCAAACTCCATATGTGCTTATTTAAATGCCAATTATGCAAATTTCCATATACAGCAACCTTAGGTTGTTCAAACATGCATGAAAATGATACAGATGGATAGATTGGATTTTTATGATCATTTTTCATATATAAATTATTTGATTTGGAGCTACGATTGATTTTCTATGAATATTAGAAGTTAGCACTATTTTCTGGAATTTCCTGAAAAGAATAAATCCATAAAATAATTAACTGCGTCACTGTGACGTCAGCGGTCAACTGGGTCGGCCAGGTCCAGGTCAAACCTGACCTGTAGGTCCCGCATGTCAGTGTGACAAGGCCTAAACAGAGGTTGACCAGTGGGACCAGGTCAACGCTGACTGGGCAAGTCAACCCTGACAACCTGGGCCCACCAGATTAGATCTAATCCGAACCAAAGATAAAACCTGTGGTTAATTAAACATGGTGGGGTCCACTATCAGTGACTGTGGTGGGTAATTAGTGGGTGGATTATGCCTAACCTAATCACGCCACATCAGCATCGCCGGATCAAGTCGCCGACGACCTTACAGGAAGGCGGTGGCTCATCGGAGTTCCTATTCCGGCGACCATTCGCATGGCGGAGGGCATCTACGCGTTGCAGGTGCTCGGCCGCATCCATCTACGCAAGCGGGAGGGGTTGAGGTTAGCACCACTAGTAGAAAAATCTCCGGGGCTATCGTTGAGGCCTGTTTTGCCCATTAGTCCCGGTTTTTGCCCAATCCAGAACCGGACTAATGTGAGCATTTATCCCGGTTCAGGAGCCTGGGGGCCGGCCGGGCCACGGGGCCATTGGTCCCGTTCGTCTCGGACCTTTTGGTCCCGGTTGGTGGGACGAACCGACCAATGGTCCTGGCTCCTGGCCCACCACTATTGGTCCCGTTGGTGGCATGAACCGGGACCAAAGGCTTCCCTTTAGTCCCGGCTCATGCCACCAACCGGGCTAATGGTGCTGCCTATATATAGCCCTCACAAGAGCAGAGCACACTGCCTGCTTTTTTCCGGCCGAGGGGAGGGGCTTGGTGGTGCTCTAGCTCACCTCCTATGCACACAAGGTGTTCATGGAATGCCCGAGCCACACTACTTAAGCTTTCTCCTCTCAAGCTCGACCTCTAACCTCCATTTTCCTCAATATTTGTCTAGGTTTAGCGGTCCGTCACGCCTGGCCCCTGCCTTTCACCGCCGCCGATCACCAAGGCCGATCTCATCGCCAAGACCACCGTGGTGAGCCTCTTGTTCTTATCTTCTTTCTGAAAGGAAAATATTCTTACTTGTATTATTTTCTTACTTTTATTATTGCATCTTATATAGTGCGATGGTTTTGGTATCCGCCTCGCCGGCCCTCGCCCTGTCTATGATTCGATGTGGTATATATTATCTTTTCATAACTATTGGTTCATTTATTGTTTATGAAAATTAAGCCACCAACGTGACATAGATTTTATTTATCTAGGAGGTTGTTGAACCGAAATTCCAACCGACCCTATTGTCGAGAGGTTAAATTTAGTTGAAGAAGAAAACAATTTCTTGAAGGAAAAATAAAAAACTTGAGGAGGAGAAGATGATATTGGAGTTGCATGTTATGGATGTCGCCGATGATCACAAGATCAAGATGGATGCAATGCGCTTGAAGATGAGAAAGATTAGAAAATATGCCATTCATACCGAGGCTTGGTATCATTATGCCGTTGGATCAGTTGTTACCTTGGTTGCGATTATGATCGATTTGTTTTCACATTGAAATGTTTTACATAGTTTCAATGTATGGTTTAATTAATTTAGATGCTCGCAGAGCTTTATGTTGTTAGATGAGAACTATGTATGTACTTTGGTTTTATGTGATGATGAACTTCTATTAATTTGGTCATTTAATTATCTATTCATGATGTTCTGTAATGATTTTTGACACACTTAATTATATATAATGCACGCAGATGAACCGCAATGGATGTACGGTGATGCATACACCTCCGAGTACATTAAGGGCGCATGCTTTTCTCAAGTGGCTGAGGCAAACAAGCAGAATGGTTTTATGTGTTGTCCATGCCCTATATGTGGAATACGAAGTCTTACTCGACCGGAAAATCCTTCACACCCACCTGCTTTACAAGGGTTTCATGCCACACTATAATGTTTGGACGAGGCACGGAGAAATAGGGGTTATGATGGAAGACGGCGAGGAAGAAGAGTACGATGACAACTATGTGCCCCTGAATACGGTGATGCTATCAACATCAAGTTGCACTGCATTTACGATGTGCACGATGGTGCTGCAAACGGGCGGCTGCTGAAGATCAAGATGAACCGACGATGTGCCCCATGATGATGATCTCCGCCGGTCATTGTCGATGCAAGGACACAATGCGAAAGTCAAAAGGAGAAGCTGAAGTTCGATCGCATGTTAGAGGATCACAAAAAGGGTTGTACCCCAATTGCGAAGATGGCAACACAAAGCTCGGTACCGTACTCGAATTGCTGCAAAGGAAGGCGAGAATGTCAGTGCTCGATAAAGGATTTGAGAAGCTATCAAAATAATGAAGAAGAAGCTTCCAAAGGATAACGAATTGCCCGACAAGACATACGCAGCAAAGAAGGTCGATGCCCTCTAGGATTGGAGGTGGAGAAGATACATGCATGCCCTAATGACTGCATCCTCTACCGTGGTGCCTACAAGGATCTGAACGATGCCCGGTATGCGGTGCATTGCGTATAAGATCGACGAGATGACCCCGTGATGTTGACGGCGAGCCTCCCAGAAGAGGGTTCCTCGAAGGTGATGTGGTATGCTCCTATAATACCACGGTTGAAACGTCTGCTCGAAACGGAGAGCATGCCAAGTTGATGCGATGGCACAGTGAGGACCGTAAGAAAGACGGAAGTTGAGAGCACCACGACGGGTCGCAGTGGAGAAAAATCGAGAGAAAGTACGGGATGAGTTTGCAAAGGACCCAAGGAACGATGGTTTGCTTTAAGCGCGGATGGCATTAATCCTTTCGGGAGCAGAGCAGCAATCACAGCACCTGGCCCGTGACTCTATGTATGTATAACCTTCCTCCTTGGATGTGCATGAAGCGGAAGTTCATTATGATGCCGTTCTCATCCAAGGCCCTAAGCAACCCGCAACGACATTGATGTGTACCTAAGGCCATTAGTTGAGGAACTTTACAGCTGTGGAATGGAAACGTGTACGACGTGGATGAGCACAAAAGGAGGAATTTGACCTGAAGGCGTTGTTGTTCGTGACAATCAACGATTGGCCCGCTCTCAAGAACCTTTCGTGACAGACAAACAAGGGATACCACGATGCACGCACTGTTTACTTGACACCGATAGTATATACCGGAAGCTGCAGGAAGAATGTGTACCGGCCATCGCCGATTTCTTCCGACCAACCATCAATGTCGAAAGAAAGGCAAGCATTTCAAAGGCGAGGCAGATCACCGGAAGAAGCCCGCCATGCGCATCGGTGATCACGCATTTGCTATGGTCAATGATTTACACGTAATCTTTGGAAAGGGTCCCGCGGACTAGCTGTTCCAATGACGCCGAGAATCACGCACCCATGTGGAAGAAGAAATCTATATTTTGGGACCTACCCTACCGAAAGACCTAGAGGTCCGCTCTTCGATCGACGTGATGCACGTGACAAAGAACCTTTGCGTGAACCTGCTAGGCTTCTTGGGCGGTATGGGAAGACAAAAGATACACCGAGGCACGAGAGGACCTGCAACGCTTGCACGAAAAAGAGGGCATGCCTCCGGCAAGATGAAGGTCCCGCCACCACGCTTCTACGAAAGAAGAGAAAGAAATATTCTTTCAATGCCTGCTCAAGATGAAGGTCCCGACTGGCTTCTCGTCGAATATAAAGGAATAATAAATATGTCGAGAAAAGTTCCGAACCTAAAGTCTCATGACTGCCACGTGATTATGACGCAATCGCTTCCGTTGCATTGAGAGGGCTTCTACCGAAAACGTCCGATTAGCCATTGTGAAGCTATGTGCATTCCTCAATGCAATATCTCGAAGGTGATCGATCCAGAAATCGTAGCAACGCTAAGGAGTGATGTGGCGCAATGTCTTGTCGGGCTTCGAGCTGGTGTTCCCACCATCCTTCTTCAATATCATGACGCACGCCCTAGTTCATCTAGTCGACGAGATTGTCATTCTGGGGCCCGTATTTCTACACAATATGTACCCTTTGAGAGGTTCATGGAGTCCTAAAGAAATATGTTCAGAATCGCATAGGCCGAAGGAAGCATCTCCATGGGCCATCAAACAGAGGATGTCATCGGGTTTTGTGTTGACTTCATTCCTGGCCTTAATAAGATAGGTCTCCCTAAATCGCGGTATGAGGGGAGACTGACCGAAAAGGCACGCTTGGAAGAGACTCAATAATATGCAGGACGGATATTCTTGGTCTCAAGCACACTACACAGTTCTACGAACTCTACCTTGGTGACCCCAGTATGTCGATGAACACAAGAACAGTCTGCGCCCAAACACCCGAGAGCAAAGGCGACGATCGGATTACATGTGAACACATCAGACTTTCAGCAGTTGGTTGGAAACACGCCTCGAGGTGACAACACTGTTTGTGATGAGTTGTACTTGTTGTCCAGGGACCATCTTCGACTGTAATGATTTGGAAAGGATACGAGATAAATGGGAATACATTTTACACGATTGACCAAGATGAAAAGAGCACCAACCAAAACAGCGGTGTCCGCTTTGATGCAGCAACCGACAAGGAAATGACACATATTATGGTTACATAGTAGACATATGGGAACTTGACTACGGAGTAGATTTTAAGGTCCCTTTGTTTAAGTGCAAGTGGGTCAATCTGTCAGAGGCGGGTAGTGTAGACCCACAAGACGGAATGACAACAAGGATCTGAAAAATCTTGGGTACACCGACGAACCGCTCGTCCTAGCCAATGATGTGGCACAGGTTATCTATGTGAAGGACATGTCTACCAGACCGAGGAAAAGAAAAGATAAGGAAGCGAATACATCATACAATGAGCCAAAGCGCCACATAGTTCTTTCAGAAAAAGGGACATCCCGGGAGTGGAGGGCAAGATGACATGTCTCAAGAGTATGAAAAGTTTCATGAAATTCCCTTCAAAGTCAAGGCTGACCCAAGCATCCTGATAAACGATGAAGATTATCCATGGTTACGGCGCAATAAGCAAACGACACAAGCGAAGAAAAAGTGAAGACTTTCTCCGCAACTATTATGATGATACCATGCCAACTTTGTAACACACGAGTATGATACCATTGTCCGCTTTGTTCATGAACATGCTATGCCAACTTTTTCAGAGTTCATTTGAAAACTATGAATTTGAAAACCTCGCCAACCAAGGGCGCCACACCGGTTTATAAGCCCGCCCCTCTACGCCTTGTTGAGCTCACAAACTTGTGATTCACACAAATTTCAAAGAATTCAAATTTTATAAAACTAATGGCACAAACAGAAAGTTTATAATTGTTCTAAAACAAATGGCACTAACAGAAAGTTTATAATTTTGCTGACCTAAAAGCAAAAAGAATTAAAAATAAAGCAAAAACCAAAAGAAAATAAATAATGCAGGAAACAAAACAAAAAACTTGAAAAAATAATAATAATAGCAACAATAAGCATTTTGTTGTAAGTAGAAACAAAATAAAATAAATAAAGCAACAAAGAAAACAAAAAAGTGTTTTTGAATTTTAAAACTAATGGCACAAACAGAAAGTTTATATTTTTCTAAAACTAAAAGCACTAACAGAAAGTTTATAATTTTGCTACCTAAAAGCAAAAAGAATTAAAAATAAAGCAAAAACCAAAAGAAAATAAATAATGCAGAAAACAAAACAAAAAACTTGAAAAAATAAAAATAGCAACAATAAGTATTTTGTTGTAAGTAGAAACAAAATAAAATAAATAAAGCAACAAAGAAAACAAAAAAGTGTTTTCAAATTTTAAAACTAATGGCACTAATAGAAAGTTTATATTTTTCTAAAACTAAAAGCAAAAAGAAATAAAATATAAAGCAAAAAAACTGCCACCTACTAGGCCCCCACGGCCTGAATACGACTAGAAACCCTACATGGGCCAGATTCAGGCCCGCAGAGGCCCAATAGGCCCACAGCAGAGCATGATTAGGCCCAAAGCCTGCATTAGAGAGGAGCTCGAAGGGGACGACACCAGCGCTTATAAACCAGTGCCGCGCCTTCAACTAGCGAGGTGGGACTAAACATTTGGGTTCGGGCAGCACAGTTTTGGTCCCGGTTGGTGGCACCAACCGACTAAAGGGGTTTAGTCCCGGTTGGTGCCACGACCCGACTAATGCCCCTTTAGTCCCGGTTGGTGCCACCAACCGACCAAAGGTCGCCGCTTCCCGCCTTTGGCTGCTGAAATTTGTTTTGTCCCGTTGGTGGCACCAACCGACTAGTAGCATTAGTCCCGGTCGTGCACGAACCGACCAATGCTCTTTCTATATAAGCAAGACTTGTGAAATTTCAGATTCATCGCCCCATTTGCCCCCAACCTCCCCGACGCCGCCAGTTGCCCCGACGCCGCCGCCGCTGCCGCTTCACGCCTCGTCGTTGCCGCGCCGCTCGCCTCGCCGCCGCCGCCCCCCTGCCTCGTCGCCGCCCGCTTCGCCCCGCTCGCCGCGCCGCCCGCCGCCGCCGCCGCCCGCCGCCGCCGCTGCCGCCCGCCGCCGTCGCCGCCGCCGCCGTCGCCGCCGCCGCCGCCGCCGCCTCGCCTCCCGCCTCGCCGCCTCCGCCTCCCGACCTCGCCGTCGCCTCCCTCCTCCGCCTCCGCCCGCCGCCGCCCGCCGCGACCTCGCCGCCGCCTCCGCCCTCATGAGCCTCAGCACAAGACCCCTGCCCAAGCCCTCCCTGACCTGCCTGCCCGCCCCCCATATATATGATGATTTTTTATTATGTATAGAATATGATGTTTTTATTATGTATAGAATATGATGTTTTTATTGATGTATAGAATATGATGTTTTTATTGATGTATAGAATATGATGTTTTTGCAGATAAATGTTCATGTATATATATTGATATATTCATTGATGTATAGAATATTTTATAAAAAGAAGAAGAAGAAGAAGAAGAAGAAGAAGAAGAAGAAGAAATGAGAAGAAGAAAAAAGAGAAGAAGAAGAAAGAAGAAGAAGAAGAAGAAGAAGAAGAAAAAGAGAGAAGAAAAAGAAGAAGAAGAAGAAGAAAAATAGAAGAAAAAGAGAGAAAGAAGAAGAAGAAGAAGAAGAAGAAGAAGAAAAGAAGAAAAAAGAAAAAAAAAAGAGAAGAAGAAGAAAAAAAGGAGAAGAAGAATCTCTTCTTTTTTTCTTCTTTTTCTTCTTCTTCTTCTTCTTCTTCTTCTTCTCTTTCTTCTTCTTCTTCTTCTTCTTCTTCTTCTTCTTCTTCTTCTTCTTCTTCTTCTTTTTATCGGGAACGAGGGTGTCGAGGATCGCTGAGGGGTCGACGGTCGGGAACTAGGCTAGAGGGTCGAGAGGGTCACAGAGGGGTCGAGGGTCGTCGAGGCCGGTCGAGGTTTCGAGGCACAAGGGTTTGAGGGTTCGAGGGTTCTAGGGTCGAGGGTTCGAGGGTTCTAGGGTTCGAGGGTTCTAGGGTCGAGGGTTCGAGGGTTCTAGGATCCGAAGGAAGAAGGAAGAAGAAGAAGAAAAGAATGAGAGGAAAAAGAAGAAGAGAAGAGAGAAGAAGAAAGAATAGAGGAGAAGAAGAAAAATAGAATTTTTTCTATTTTTCTTCTTCTCCTCTATTCTTTCTTCTTCTCCTTTTTTTTCTTCTTTTTCTTCTTCTTCTTCCTTCTTCCTCTTTCTTCCTTTTCCGATAGGGGTACCGATAGTGTCAAAGTATTGAAGAAATCCATTGCTTCATCATTAGCCGGAAGTAATTATGGCATGATGGTATGAAGTCCTCCAAAGTTGTTCTAGAATGGAGTCCCGATAGGATAATTTGCCTTTTGCTGAACTTTGTACCAAAAGCTAATTATCCTATCTCGGACTCCGCTCCAAAACAACTTTGGAGAGCTTCACCATCATGCACCTGTTACTTTCGCCTAATGATGAAGACATGGTTTTGTTGAATTTGACACTAGGCAACCTCCCGACCCTCGGCGATCTTCGACCCTTGACCTCGACCGCCGGCGATCCACGACCCTCTACCCTACTTGTGGGACATAGATGTACTGTTCAACGCCGACCCTCCCGATAGCTTCAACACGTGGGGTCGATATTACGCACTTCTCCTAGCTTGAAGCGCTCGAGGCCACCCCTAACCCTTGAAGCGTTGTCGAGGCCACCCCAAACCCTAGAGAAGCAGCGCGAGGCCACTAATATGATTCCTTATTGTGATTAGCTAGCTAGTTCTACGCTGGCACTAATATATCCATATCTGTCATGTTTGAATAATAATTGCCATGTTGTAAATATTTGTAGAAACTATGGACACCCCCGAGACGAAGCACAAGAAGCGTTGTTGAGGGACATAATCGCACACGGAAGTGATGCCGCCTCCTCGATGATGTTTCTCAACGCCGATAACGATGGTCCGGAAGGAGAGGGTGAAGAAGCAGCTGGCTATGATTTACATGGTCTGATGACCCAATGCCGATGCAAGAAGTAGACCGTGAGGACGGCTCCGTGATCACCAAACCGAGTCCGCCAGGTATATATATTAGTTAAGCCTCGTGCTGACTAGCTCTCGCCTTTGTTTTGGTATATATATATACACATATTAATTAACTCTCGCCTTTGTTCTTTTTCTAGCCCTCCGGATCGAGCACAACTTCGTAAAGAGACGAGGCCCAAGAAAAGTTGAGCTCGGATGAAAAGTTTGAGATCATACAAATCAAGGCAAGCGACGGCCAACCGATTGAACCCTACCGACAAAGAAGGCATTTGTTGCTCGCAAGGGGTTCTCGTTAGGGACAAGATCCCGATCAGCATCCACCAATGGTATAAGCCTAAGAACGAAGACCCCGAGGTGTCTTATGTCAATGATATGCAGAAAATGATCTTTGGACTGAGCTGAAGTCAAATTTTACCCTACCGCCAGAGGATGATCCGAGAAGCCAGAAATAGAGCCATTAATCAAGTCTTTTGCTCTTAAGAAGATGGCAGAACTATTCAGGAATTGGAAGAAAGACCTCAATACGTATGTCGAAAAAATGAGACACCAGAATTCACGGGCAAATATGAGAAGATCGAGATGATCGCCCGCATTTGTGGCCTACAAGACATCGGAAAAGAGTAAAAAGATGTCAGCGACAAACAAGAGAAATGCTGCGAAGAAGAAGCTTCATCATCGCACGGGTCGTGGCTACCTCATAGCCCGCCTAAGTGGTCCAAGGCTGAGAATGATCTGCTTGATAAAGGATCGAACCCGAGACAATGAACTGGCCAGACCGCTGTCGGACTTGGTTCTTCGGGCGGCGGATCCTTGGACCCTATAACGGGAAGTGCATTTGGACGGACGAACAATTGGACATACCACCAAGAGGCTTAAGCATTATATCGAAGCAGCGCAGCAAGGGAAGTTCGCTCTGCAGACAGGAGAAGGACGAGCTCACAATGGCCCTCGAATCCGAGCACTCGGACGGACACGAGGCACGCCAGCTCCCTTTCGTGGAAGGCTGGATTTCGGACGCAGGGGTTACAAAACCCATGAGAGGAGGAAGAAACCGGAGCAGAGCCTAATGCAGGCGCTGCACGAAAGGGTAATGGGGCTAGAGGAACGAGAAGAGGAACGAGAAGCAGCCGATCACAACAAACGACCTGCCAAGCTTCCCCGGTTACCCCGCCATCTCAGCGGAGAAGCAGCGTGGCTTCCACCGAGCTGCTTCAGCCAGAGCAGCATGCCTTGACGGCTCCTGCCAGCTATCCCGTGGATGCTATCACGGATGCTGAAAGTTGCCACCTTATGGCGCAATGGAGCAATTTAAAGGTCAAGGCGGCTGTTGGCTCTGCTTATCCCACTAAACCCGACTCAACTTTTCACCGCCGCCGATTCCGAAGGATATGCTAAGGTGATGGTCGATGAAATAACGGAGGATTTGAGGAGCTCCGCTTGACCACCCTACCGTGAAGGGAGTATCGGCTGGGTTCTGCTCAAGACTCCATGCCTATGGCGGAAGGATCTCATCAACCTTCCGAACTGACGCCTCCGCCTCCTCCTCCTCCTCCGCGAGTCAGGCACTCCGCCTCCACCGCCTCCTCCTCCTCCGGCGAAGTCAGGCACTCCGCCTCCACCGCCTCCTCCGGCGAGTGACGATCAGGCACTCGGCCGCTCCTTCTCCGCGCGTGGCGGCACTCCGCCTCCTTCTCCGCCTGCACCGGCGCGCGTCCGGCAGCCAGCCTCCTCCTTCTCCGCCTCGCCGGCAAGGGCGGAAGAGACCCGCCGCCGCCCGCTGCTCCGGCGTCGTAGTCCTTCTCCTCCGCCTCGTAAGCAAGGAAAGAAGACATCCGCCTCCGCTCGCTTCTGCCGGCGTCTAGCAGACGCCAAAGGCGGAGGAGATATGATTCGGTCCTTCTCTCAAGACTCCAGAGAAGTTACCGACGAGAGGAGCGAGGAGGAAAACGCGAAGATCGCGCAGACCAAGTGGATGACTGGTTTCAAGGGTTGAAAGCAAAGAGACATCCACCTCCGGAGGAGAAGGTAGATCCGTCAAAGCAAAGCGCATTGCTGCCCCGACAAAACCACCCAAGTCTCCGCCAAAGGCAACTATGAGCGCATTATTGAAAGGCATTTGCCGAGGCGGAGAGATCGGGAAGTACTGTCGCTGATCAAAGGATGAAAGAACGACGAGCTGGGAAACAAATTGCCCAGCTCGGCGAACAAGCGAATCGTGCCCCCGCTCAAGGTGCTCGCTAGCGACATCGCCGATCCGAGGATGGTGCCCGTTATGGCAATCCTGAAGATTACTTGCCCGACGATGTACAATTTGATTTCTTGGAGGTGCAGATACAAAGATACGAGTACGGGAAGCCTCTCGTCAAAGATGAAAGCTCTCTAACAACGATGATGCTAAGATTGCATGATTGGTACATGAAAACCTGCAAAGAGTCTCGAGGGAGGAATACTTTGTATTTGAGAGTTAAAAGGAGCATGACCTCCTTGGAATTGAACTGTTGCCTATTCCATTTGAGGAGTTCTATCAGTTTTCAATCAATTGGCCATCGATAAAGCAACGGTCACCTGCTATCGTCTGTAAGTAGTACTACTTCTGTCATTAAGTATCTCTATATAACTCAGCTCTTTCATTGCATGTATTTATAAATATCCTCACTATATTATGCAGATTGAAGATCGCAGAAATGAAGAAAAACAAGTGGGTGATATTGGGTTCATTAACACATATCTCATCGATGCAAATGAGGTTAAATATCGTGCCAAGGAAACCGAGGCCAACTTGCTACGATCGTTGGAAATAAATGAACACAAAATACAATACTCTTTCCTTACAACTACACGTGAGTGTTACTGTCTTGTGGCATATTCGGTTTCCTTATTTAGTCCAGGTTATAGAAATGTAATATTGATGAGTTATGCATGCGCGCAGGTTCCACTATATTCTCCTAGAGATTAAGCTTGAGCAGGAGTAGTAACTGTCTTAGACTCGAGACTAAAAGATCCCAAGGAGTATGCGAAATGACTGAAATGCTCGAGAAGTAAGTTAAATCGATCATTATCCACCATATCAGCAACTTTGTTCATTTCTGATATCAAGTAATTGTTTTCTTTGTATGGCAGGGCTTGGGAAAATTCACCAAAAAGCTCCGGACTACCAAGAAGCTGCAATTTAGACACCAAAGTAAGTACTATATAGTAGCATATTCCACGCAGATCTCCTAGTGATTCAAGCGCTAGTTTCATCAATACCATTTAGCATGTGCTTGCTATATATAATTATCAGTTTGATTGACCTCTGTTTCTTGTAAAGTGGTTGTGGCAGGAACAAGGGAATGATTTCTGTGGATACTACGCTTATGCAGTCCATCCGCCACACGACCTGTGAGAGGGCTACTCCGACAAACAATTTGAAGTGCGAAATAAAATATTCACAATTTTATTTTATTACCATCATTTGTGTTGAGTTTCATTCATTCATATATATATATATATATATATATATATATATATATATATATATATATATATATATATATATATATATATATATATATATATATATATATATATATATATATGACCCTTTCTTAAAATTAGATGTTTCGCAGCGGATGAACTCCTAGCACCAGATCGCATGCAGCAATTCAAGAGGAATTATGGCATTCTTTCTTGACTATGTGATCGCTGAAGACGGGAATACCATGTGGACCACGCGTCCGTATTGTAAAAGATAATTATTGTATATATGTAGCCGTAGCGTCGGATAGATATACGAGAACTTGTTGTTCGACCAATCTCTCGGAGAAGGAGAGGTGGTCGATATCACTTCTCTCTGTATGCATATATATGTTCATGACGATCTTCTGTTTGCTTAATTACTAGCTAGCTAGCATGTCTAGTTAGTCCTCTCTATATGTATGTATAGTACGAAGGCGTCGACCAAGCACGGACAAAAGAAAGGACACTTTTCTCTATTAATTAGCTAGCTATAGCACAATATATGAAACACCTAAATTAACCCCCAAAACCCCCAAACCCCCTCTTTTGAAAAAAAAACAAAAACCAGAGCTAAAGAAATGCTGACGCGTGGATGTTTATTGGTCCCGGTTGGTGCCACCAACCGGGACCAAAGGCCCTCCCGCCTGGGCTCAGCGGACAGGCCACGTGGAGGTTTGATCTGTCCCGGTTCGATAGAACCGACTAAAGGGTGAGGGTATTAGTATCGACCCTTTAGTCCCGGTTCACGAACCGACTAAAGGCCCTTATGAACCGGGACTATAGGCCCTTTTTCTACTACTTGGGTAAATGGGCAAGACAGTCACTGACCAAAGACGGGAGCTGGGCCGGTTGGTGCGCGCCAGGTAAGTTGCACAGGTAATTCTCTCTCTCTATCTCTTTTATTTCTTGTTTCCTATTTTTCTGCAACTTTGTGACTTTATTTAAAAAAACTAGATCAAACCCAAAAATCATGAAACTAATCAATGCCACTGTTTGGAATATAACCAACAGCAAACATTTTAGTTTATGATTATTTGAGCATTTAAACTATTTATTAGCATTTAAATGCCCAAATGCAAATATTTTAAGATTTAATTCAAAAATCCAGGAATAACCTAGAAATATGTTCATCATTTTTGGCAGAGGTTTTCACCTTTATCAGAAATCATAAACATTTTCAAAGGCATTTTGGGCTCATTGAAAATGATTTTATGGTTGACCCTATTTGATTTAATCTTAGTGCTAGGGTTTATCATCCCCATTTCAGGTTTCAAAATAATTTAGACATGATGCAACAGACAAGTGCTAGCCTAGTGCAAGGTAAGGCTAGGGATGTGACAACTTAACCCGCCCCTCTAACTTATATAAAGAGGGGCAGGGCTCCCCAAAGAGGGACAGGCAACAAGAACAATCTCTAGGGCTAGACACAAAGAGCCGGCTTACCGGCGACTCTCTCATGATCATAATGAGACCTAGCCACAAACAACATGTAGAGTTATTACCGGATGATGTTTTCCCGGGGCCGAAGCTGTCTAAATCCTTGTCTTGCGTGTTGCGTCTCTCATCCCGATCAACCCCTCTCAAGCTACCACATAGATGCGTTGGCCTTGCGACTAAGTCCTGACACTAAGGACATCTGCCGTGACAATTCCACGATAGTTGGCGCCCACCGTGGGGCTAGCGCACGGTGGTGTTAAGTTCTTGAAGGGTGCTATCCCAGGGATCGAGAAGCTACGCCCAGCTTATTGAAGAAGTTCCGGTCGACTTGTCGGAGAGTTCCAGCTGGCTCACCGAAAAAGTTCCGACCGCCTTGACGAAAGGTTTCGTCTAAATCGCCGAAAAAGTTCCGACCGCCTTGACGAAAGGTTCCGTTTAAATCGCCGAAAAGGTTCCGACCGCCTCGACGAAAGGTTTCGTCTGAATCGGCGAAAAGTTCCGACCGCCTTGACGAAAGGTTCCGTCTGAATAGGCGAAAGGTTCTGACCGCCTTGACGAAAGGTTCCGTCTGAATCACCAAAGAGTTCCGATTGCCTCGACGGAAAGTTCGGCCCGAATCGCCGAAGGGTTCCAGCCGAATCGCCGAAAGTTTTCGTCCGAGTCATCAAAGAGTTCCGACTTAGGCTACAGAAAAGTTCCGGATTATCAAGAGGTTCCGGTTCAAAAGTTCCGGATTATCAAAAAGTTCCGGCCGGATTATCAAGAGGTTCCGGTTCAAAATTTCCGGATTATCAAAGGTTCCGGCCGGATTATCAAGAAGTTCTGGTTCCAAAAATTCCGGCTCAAAAAGTGCCGGTCGGGTTATGTGGAGAGCTCAGACACTAGAAGACACATAACCAATTAATTCTTTTGTCAAAAAACAAAAGCAGCACTATGCATTATTCAGCGCCAACATCTGGCAAAAAATACCAGGTGATATCCATCCAGTTTACTTTTATTAATTTTTTGAAAACAACCACTCTGCCTATAGTGTTGTTATATACAGCCATCGCCCCTGCGGTCCGGTTTACATCAACGCGCCGACAGGCTCGCCCGTCAGCACCACCTTACAACGCCACGGCCGACTCGCCCGTCCGCCCTCGCGACCGGTTCACGTGTCCTCACCGGCATACAACGTGGAGGACAACTTGCTCGTCCGCACCGGTTTACAAACGCCATGGCCGGTTTATCTGTTTGTTCCCGCGGCCGATTCACCCGTGAGGGATTTCAGTTTCACATAGGGATTATCAACTTTATGGCAGATTATTTTCGGCCTAAACAAATCAGGTGATATCCATCCAAGTTTGTTTTATTATCACATGTTGTTTTTGTCAAAAGAACAAGTTTATCTTTGCCTTGGTCTGCAATATTGTTTATGCAGGGCAGTTATTTATGACAAAAAGTGATATTATACCGCGGAGGTGGAGGCACGCCAACATCTTTTGGCACAGATGGTCGTCATTACTCTACGGAGTCCCGCACCGGCTTACAACGACGTGGCTGTCTCTCGCAACCACGCCGGCTTACAACGCCGTGGCCGTCTCTCGCGACCGCGCCGGCTTACAACGCCGTGGCCATCTCTTACGACCACGCCGGCTTACAACAAGGAGGACAATTTACCCGCCCACACCGGTTTACAGCACCACGGTTGATTCATCTGTCTGAGCCGCCTTTGATGTTGCGGTCGCTTTTACGGTCCGTCTCTCGTGGCCTGGTCTACATCAACACACGGGCCGCATTTTTCTGGATGAGCTGTTTATTGAGTATGAGCAAGTCACTACTTGGGAAGCCCGGTTTCTCTTCCAACAAATTGGTGGCAAATTATCATATATTATCAACCGCCGTCTGCACTGGATGGCTCAATGGATAGGTGCACAAGTCGCCGGCACTACGGTTTGATTAACTTCAAACATCCAGTTGGAAGGAACCATTGGCCGAGTTGCTGACACGGTTCATACGGGATCATTTATAACCCACCGCAATCACCTCAACCTTCTGTGGATAATCACTAGCCTAACATATCAGGTGAAATCCAACCAATATATTTTATATTACATATTATTTTCTTGAAAAGAGCAATTACTTTGGTTTGCAAGATTGTCCCATGCAGGATTCAAACCGGTCTATATCACGGTTAATTATGGAGAATCTCAAGCCAACCCTCAAGTCGTCTTGAGACTCGGGGGCTACAATGATATGACTCGGCAAAATTAGTCGGTTTCAATGAATTCAAGAACTCCAGATCATTGAAGGGAAAAATAACCCGGGCCCCGGAGATTACTGCTAGATCGATGAAAATTTAAAAGTCGTCAGAAGATTTCCGGCTCAAAATAAGGACTCTGGTTTAAAATCCGGTTCAAGAGACATCTTTCTCCCACAAAGCACTGAAGCTCTTAAATACGGTTCAGAAGCCGGCCCAGGGTAAATTTGTCCCTCACAAATTTTTGAAGCTCTCAAATCCGGTTCAAAATCTGGCTCAAGGTAAATTTGTCCCTCAGAAATTTTTAAAAGCTTTCAAATCTGGTTTAAACTTCCGGTTCAAAAAACATTAATCTCTCGCAAGTTCAAGTTCTCAGAAAAATTAAAGGTTGCGAAAAGAACTTGCTGCCATGATGCGCGGTTCAAACTTGGGTGTCTTGCCTTACGGCTTATCTTATTATGATCATTTGGGTGCTTCATGTTCAAACATAGGTCGTATTCGAACCAAAGAGAACATAGCTGTCGATACCCTCTTGATCGGCATAATGCCAAACCCACTAGGGGGCTTCTTGATCATATCTGAATCATAGCTTAACCCCTTTGGGTCTGACGTGGGTTGTATTCGAACAGCGTCATTAAACAACTCTTATGGTCACTTGGCGGCTTCCTGTTCAAACATAGGTCGTATTCGAACCAAAGAGAACATAGCTGTCGATACCCTCTTGATCGGCATACTGCCAAACCCACTAGGGGCTTCTTGATCATATCTGAATCATAGCTTAACCCCTTTGGGTCTGACGTGGGTCGTATTCGAACCAGCGTCATTAAACAACTCTTATGGTCACTTGGGGGCTTCCTATTCAAACATAGGTTGTATTCGAACCAAAGAGAACATAGCTGTCGATACCCACTTGATCGGCATCGCCAAAACCAGTGGGGGCTATATGATCGTATTCGAATCTTAGCTTAACCCTTTGGAACGGTTTACTGATCGTATCCGAATCAGAAGCCTCAAAAAGTTTTATTCTATCTCGGGTGAAGTTTATTGCAGCCGCAATTACTTAACTTGAGAACTTTTGGGGATTATATCTCAAATGCATATAAGTGTTTTATGATTAACCCAGCTTGACTTTTGACTATAAGTCGCCAGCTTATGACAACCATCATTTATATGGAAGCATTGGCTTCTAATGATTGGGTTATCACCCTAATTACACAGGCCATGTAAACCGGCAGTACAAATTCAATATCACAGTGGTCATTTGGGGGTTTCGTGTTCAAACATAGGTTGTATTCGAACCAAAGAGAACATAGCTGTTGATACCCACTTTGATCGGCAACACCAACGCCACTAGGGGCTATATGATCGTATTCAAATATTAGCTTAACCCCTTTGGAACGGTTTACTGATCATATTTGAATCAGAAGCCTCAAAAATTTTATCTGTTTTTATACAATCGCAAGTATTTGAGTTGTCACAAATATCATATGTGCCGGCTCTTACAGAGTTGAGTTATCAACTTCACTTCCCGGGTCACATAAGCAGGCGGTATCATTCAAAGGATCATAGGGATCTTGTGATCTACCTGTGTGCAGGATAAGGCTACATTTGGGTGGTTACCCGCCCTGGTTTTTGACGTTAAGTCGCCAGGGCATATGTTGTTTAAAATCCTTGCAGGATTTGCAGAAATATGACATATAAATGATTAAGTTCAAGCTCATTACCAAAGTTCATGCTTCAAAATGATGATCCGTTCTGAATTTTTCTCAAAGGCTATAAGCCGCAGGGTTATAAAAATTCCAGCTTACAATGGAGGCGTATTAACTCGCCATCGGCCAAGAGCTGTCAAGTCTTTAAACTCCGGATTTACTTGTCAACCAAATGAGGTATTGAAACCTTTAATAGCCAAACTGGCTGGATTTTCATGATGATATTGATGATTGAGGTTTTCATACCGGATTATATTATTCAAATCTCGAATAGCCAACATGGTTGGATTTCTATTGTGATTATCAATAACCAGTGCCATGATTGAGGTTTTCAAAGTCGCTTTAGCGCAACGGCTATTATTTTTATCAATGGATATGATTTATTCTACAATGGAAGGAATAGTCCCGAGCCGCTGCAGGTTTACGACCCGGCACTTGGGGGCTAATGTAAAGTCATTTTTTGATCAACTTATTGAAGACCCGACTCATTCCATTGTAATGAGCTGGCCCTTGGGGGCTACCAATTGCTCCTGTCAAAAATTCAAGGTACACAAGCATTAATACATTATATTGAACGATCCACTATTTAGTTGGTGGAGTACAAAGCTCTTAACCTTGTGGACGTGGGTTCAAGCCCCATGGTGGAGACTATATTATATGATGTTATTATCAATTATATACAAAGTCCTAGCTCAGTATTATCTTACTAAGCCGGCCCTTGGGGGCTAAACATTGCTGTTCAAATTTACATGGTTATATCTAGAAAGTCCTGCTCATTATTTGGATAATGACCCGGCCGTTGGGGGCTACACTGGTTGAAGTTTTCATGAGCATAAAGCAATTACAAGTCCCAGGTTGCTGCAAGCATGACAACCCGCCACTTGGGGGCTATATGTGTAGAATATTCAGTTTATATGATTGAGATGAATAAACCGGATTTCTTCAAGGTTGCAACATTTATTGGAGCAAGTCTTAAACCATCACTTTGTTCTGCTCAAGACTTGGGGGCTACAGGTAATATGGATATAAGGGAGAAAAAATCTTGAAATTATCAGTTTTGAGCAAATCAGGAGGATCAATTACATAAAGCGGTGTCAACAACAATTATGACCCGGCATCGTCTATTTTATAATCAGGCAGTTTTTGGTAATGATAAACTGGCAAGTTTTACATCTTCAAGCTGGCTGAATATCAGATGAGTATTTGAAGACCAAAATTATTTAACCCGGCGCCTTGGAAGCCGACTCAAGTGGATTATTCTTCACAATATTTTTCTGTGAGAAACCAACATCAGCAAATTGAGTATGAAGCTAGCTTATTTGACCTGGATTTTCTAGATGAAGGAAATGACAATTGGACTTAAGGATAATCAGGTCCTGTCTCAGGAGAATATTTAACCCGGAGCGCAAGGAATTAAGGATGATCAGGCGCCGGCTAACAAGAATTTTTAACCCGGAGCACAACCTGTCAAAGTTGTTCTGGTGTTTATTTTGCAGGATCAGTTTAACATGGATAAATCCAAATTAAATCGAGCTAATGTCGGGATATACCCAGCGGTATGACCCGCCGAGTTATGACCGGCCGGACTTGGCGATTCACCAAGACCAGGTGGAGCTAGGCGACTCACCGCGATCTGCTGGACATGGCGGTTTACATATAACCCGCCTGGACATTGTGACTCACTGGAGACCCGGCGGGCGGGTCAAACGGACGACAAGGCCCAAGGCCCAGTAGGCCGGTTCATGTGATGGTGGGCCGACTTAAGAAGAAAGGTGTAAGGAATATTTCCCTTACAAGGAATCAAGACCTGGACTTGTATCCGGCTTGTAGTAGAAAATAGGCTAGTCCTAGTCCTACTAGGACTCCACATGTAACCCGCCCCTCTAACTTATATAAAGAGGGGCAGGGCTCCCCAAAGAGGGACAGGCAACAACAACAATCTCTAGGGCTAGACCCAAAGAGCCGGCTTACTGGCGACTCTCTCATGATCATAATGAGACCTAGCCACAAACAGCATGTAGGGTTATTACCGGATGATGTTTTCCCGGGGCCCGAAGCTGTCTAAATCCTTGTCTTGCGTGTTGCGTCTCTCGTCCCGATCAACCCCTCTCAAGCTACCACATAGATGCGTTGGCCTTGCAACTAAGTCCTGACACTAAGGACATCTGCCGTGACAATTCCACGACAGGTGTGTTTATCGAGATCCGATGAATTGTGGGTTTATGATCAAGATTATCTATGAACAATATTTGAATCTTCTCTGAATTCTTTTATGTATGATTGGTTATCTTTGCAAGTCTCTTCGAATTATCAGATTGATCTTTCTTGCAATGGGAAAAGTGCTTAGCTTTGGGTTCAATCTTGCGTTGCTCGATCCCAGTGACAGAAGGGGAAATGACACGTATTATATTGTTGCCATCGAGGATAAAAAAGATGGGGTCTATATCATATTGCTTGAGTTTATCCCTCTACATCATGTCATCTTGCCTAATGCGTTACTTTGTTCTTATGAACTTAATACTCTAGATGCATGTTGGATAGCGGTCGATGTGTGGAGTAATAGTAGTAGATGCAGGCAGGAGTCGGTCTACTTGTTGCGGACATGATGCCTATATACATGATCATGCCTAGATATTCTCATAACTATGCTCAATTCTATCAATTACTCGACAGTAATTTGTTCACCCACCGTAATACTTATGCTATCTTGAGAGAAGCCACTAGTGAAACCTATGGCCCCGGGTCTATTCTACATCATATAAGTTTACATCTATTTTACTTTGCGTTCTTTACTTTTACTCTTTATCATAAAAATACCAAAAATATTATCTTATCATCTCTATCAGATCTCACTTTTGCAAGTGGCCGTGAAGGGATTGACAACCCCTTTATCGCGTTGGTTGCAAGGTTCTTATTTGTTTGTGTAGGTACAAGGGACTTGCGAGTGGCCTCCTAGTGGATTGATACCTTGGTTCTCAAAAACTGAGGGAAATACTTACGCTACTTTGCTGCATCACCCTTTCCTCTTCAAGGGAAAACCAACACATGCTCAAGAGGTAGAAACTATCATCGCCCACAACTCTTTGTGTTCTACTCGTGCATATCATCTACACATAGACCTGGCTCATGATGCCACTTTTGGGAATCGTTGCATGGAAAACAAAAAAAATTCTACGCACGCGCAATGATCTATCCATGGAGATCCATAGCAACGAGGTGGAGAGTGTGTCTACGTACCCTCGTAGACCGTAAGAGGAAGCATTTCACAACGCAGTTGATGTAGTCGAACTTCTTGTTACATCAACCGATCAAGTACCGAACGCATGACACCTCCGTGTTCTGCACACGTTCAGCTTGGTGACATCCCTCACCTTCTTGATCCAGCAAGTCATTGAGGTAGTAGATGAGTTCAGCACGACGGAATGGTGACGGTGATGGTGAAGTGATTCTAGCAGGGCTTCGCCTAAGAACTACGAAAATATGGTCGGGGGTGTAAACGGTGGAGGAGGGCGCCGCACACGGCTAACAATTGATCTGTGTGTGCTAGGCGCCCCCACACACACACACACACACACACACACACACACACATATATATATATATATATATATATATATATATATATATATATATATATATATATATATATATATATATATATATATATATATATAGGTGGGAGAGAGGGGAGGCTAGGAGGCGCCCCAAGTAAGACCGAGTCCTACTTGGGCTCCTCCCAAGCCGCGCCCCCTGCCATATATATCGGAGGGGGAAGGAAAGAGGGGGAAGGGGGAAGGAAGGGGGAATCCTATTCCATTTTTTTCCTTTCCTCCTTCCCCTTTCCTTCTCCACATTGGTCGGCCCATATGGGGGGCGCACCAGCCCCTTGGGGCTGGTGTGTTTCCCCTCTTGTCCCATAAGGCCCATATCTTTTCTCAGGTGCCCTAACCCTTCGTGATCCGATATGTACCTGGTACCCTCCGGAACACTTCCGGTGTCCGAATACCATCGTCCTATATATCAATCTTTACCTCTCGACCATTTTTAGACTCCTCTTCATGTTCGTGGCCTCATCTGGGACTCCGAACAATATTCGGTCACCAAATCACATAACTCATATAATACTATATCGTCGTAGAACGTTAAGCGTGCAGACCCTACGGGTTCGAGAACTATGTAGACATGACCGAGACACCTCTCCGGTCAATAACCAATAGCGGAACCTGGATGCCCATATTGGCTCCTACATATTCTACGAAGATCTTTATCGGTCGAACCATTACGACAACATACGTAATTCCCTTTGTCAATCGGTATGTTACTTGCCTGTGATTCGATTGTCGGTATCTTCATACCTAGTTCATTCTCATTACGGGCAAGTCTATTTAGTCGTTCTGTAATACATCACCTCATGACTAACTCCTTAGTCGTTTGCTTGCAAGTTTATGATGTGTATTACCGAGAGGGCCCAGAGATACCTCTCCGATACTCGGAGTGACAAATCCTAATCTCGATCTATGCCAACTCAACAAACACCTTCGGAGATACATGTAGAGCATCTTTATGATCATAGTTATGTTGTGGCGTTTGATAGCACACAAGGCATTCCTCCGGTATCCGGGGGTTGCATAATCTCATAGTCGAAGAAATGTGTATTTTACATGAAGAAAGCAATAGCAATAAAACTTAATGATCACTATGCTAAGCTAACAGATGGGTCTTGTCCATCATTGCATTCTCCTAATGAGGTCATCTTGTTATCAAATGACAACTTAACCATCTTTGATGAACGAGCTAGTCTTGTAGAGGCTCACTAGGGACACATTTTTTGTTTATGTATTCACACATGTATTAAGGTTTCCGATCAATACAATTCTAGCATGAATAATAAACCTTTATCATGAATAAGGAAATATAAACTAAAAACATTATTATTGCCTCTAGGTCATATTTCCTTCATATACCCTCCAATACAAACCATGGATTCATCGAAATAAGCACACAACGCAAAGAAAACAGAATCTGTCAAAAACAGAACTATCTGTAGCTATCTCAAAACTTTCGAATACTTCACTAACTCAAAAATTCTGAAAAGTTAGGACAACGTGGGAAATTTGTATATTAATCTTCTGCAAAAAGAATCAATATTTTATCGCGCTTCTATTAAAAATGATTATTATTTTTGTGAGCGCAAAAGTTTATGTTTTTCAGCAAGATTAAATTAACTATCACCCAACATGATCCCAAAGGCTTTGCTTGGCACAAACACTAATTAAAACATAAAGAACACAATCATAACAGTAGAATAATTGTGCAAACACTCAAGAACGTAAAGTAAAAGACAAAAATAAATTTTATTCATTGGGTTGCTTCCCAACAAGCGCTATCATTTTATGTCCCTAGCTTGGCATTGCGATTTCTATGATGCTCACATGAAAGATAGAAATTGAAACATGAAGAGAGCATCATGTAGCATGTGAAAAACAAGTTTAAGTCTAACATACTTCCTATGCATAGGCATTTTGTAGGAAAACAATTTAACAAGACAAGAAAAAACTACTATATGCAAGTAAGAAGAAAGAAACAATATCAATCTCAACATAACGAGAGGTAATTTAGTAACATGAAAATTCCTTCAACCATATTTTACTCTCTCATAATAATTACAGGTAGGATCATAATCAAATTCAATAATATAGCTATCACATAACATATTCTCTACATGATCCACATGCATGCAAAGTTGACATTCTTCCAAAATAGTGGAATTATCATCAAATAAAGTCCTTACCTCTCCACATATCAAAATTAGCATCCGCAAGCTTGGGGTTTTCCATATTATTAGCACAATTGATATTAATACAACTTATAGTAAAATCATTAGAATGATGCTTTTCATTCAAGGAGCTATAATGAATCACTTCATAAATTTCTACATCACAATTTTCAGATTCACGAATCTCAAGCAAGACTTCATAAAGATAATCTAGTGCACTCAACTCACTAGCAATTGGTTCATCATGATTGGATCTTTTAAAAATATTAGCAAGTGGATGGGGATCCATATCAATAGATTTTTATCAAGCAAAGATGCAAGCATATCGAGAGGAAAATGGCAAATAATGGAAATTGCAAGGAGATGAGATTTGTGATTAGGAACCGGGTAGATGTTGATGATGTCTCCCCGGCAATGGCGCCAGAAATTGGAAAGTTAATAGGAGACTATCTTGACTTGATCCTCCCCGGCAACGGCGCCAGAAATTCCTTTTGATGCGGCTTGAACTACGTCGGTATTTCTCCAAAGAGGAAGGGATGATGCAGCACGGCTACGCTAGGTATTTCCCTTAGAGATGAGACCAAGGTTATCAAGCCAGTATGAGAACCACGCAACACCACGTAAAAAACTCCTGCACACAAAGAATAAATACTTGCAACCCGACGTAAGAGAGGGGTTGTCAATCCCTCACAGGTAAAAAGATAGGAAAAATTGTAGTAGGTTGGATAAATAGATCTCGTGGGAACGCAAGATAAAATAAATAAACAAAAATTGCAGCAATGTTTTTTGGGGTTTTTGGATTAATAGATCTGAAAATAAAAGTAAATAAAAATAGATCTCGAAGGCAAATATGATAAAGAAGAGACCCGGGGGACATATATTTCACTAGTGGCTTCTCTCAAGAAAAATAGCATACGGTGGGTAAACGAATTATTGTTGGGCAATTGAAAGAACTTCAAATAATTATGACGATATCCAAGCAATGATCATTATATAGGCATCACGTCCAAGATTAGTAGACCGACTCCTGCCTGCATCTACTACTATTACTCCACACATCGACCGCTATCCAGCATGCATCTAGTGTATTAAGTTCATGGAGAAACGGAGTAATGCAATAAGAACGATGACATGATGTAGACAAGATCTATTTATTTAGAAATAGACCCCATCTTGTTATCCTTAATAGAAATGATACATACGTGTCGGTTCCCCTTCTGTAACTGGGACCAAGCACCGTAAGATCGAACCCATCACAAAGCACCTCTTCCCATGGCAAGAAAAATAGATCTAGTTGTCCTAACTAAACCAAAGATTCGAAGAAGAAAGACGAGGCTATAAGTAATCATGCATATAAGAGATCAAAAGACTCAAATAACTTTCATGGATAAAAACATAGATCTGATCATAAACTCAAAGTTCATCGGATCCCAACAAACACACTGCAAAAAGAGTTACATCAAATAGATCTCCAAGAGACCATTGTATTGAGAATCAAAAGAGAGAGAAAGCCAGCTAGCTACTAACTATGGACCCGTAGTTCTACAATGAACTACTCACCCATCATAGGAGAGGCACCAATGAGGATGATGGACCCCTCCATGATGGTGTCTAGATTGGATCTGGTGGTTCTAGAACTTGCGGCGGCTGGAATTGATTTCCGTTGACTACCCTAGGGTTTTTGGAATATTGGGGTATTTATAGAGCAAAGAGGCGGTGCGGGAGGCCACCGACGTGGGCACAACTCACCAGGGCGCGCCCAGGTGGGTTGTGCCCCCTCAGGGCACCCCTCTAGTACTTGTTCGGCCCATCTTGTGTCTTTTGGTCCATAAAAATTCTCCAAAAAGTTTCGTTGTGTTTGGACTCCGTTTGGTATTGATTTTTTGTGAAGTAAAAAACAAGCAAAAAACACCAACTGGCACTGGGCACTATGTCAATAGGTTAGTCCCAAAAAATGATATAAAGTTGCTAAAAATGATTGTAAAACATCCAAGAATGATAATATAACAGCATGGAATAATAAAATTTATAGATACGTTGGAGACGTATCACCCACTTCCTATGCATAGGGATTTTATGAGCAAATAATTCATGGGAACAAGAATCATCTAGCATAGGAAGGAAAAACAAGCAATACTTCAAAACTTTCAACACATAGAGATGAAACTTGAGATTATTGAGATATGTAAAAGCATATGTTCCTCTCTCATAATAATTTTCAGTATCATCATGAATGAATTCAACAATATAACTATCATGTGATTGAAAATTAAATCATTATGACAAGTTTCATGGTTATCATTATTCAATATAGCATACATGTCATCACCATAATCATCATAGATAGCAACTTTTTTATCATAGTCAATTGAAACCTCTTCCAAAATAGTGGATTCATCACTAAATAAAGTCATGACCTCTCAAAATCCACTTTCATAATTATAACGATAAGATTCAACACCCTCCAAAATAGTGGGATCAATACTAACTAGAGTTTTCATTCTTCCAAACCCACTTTCATCAATAGACTAAACTAGTGATAAAACAAGAAACTAAAAGATTTCCAACATAGTAGTTTTCTTAGACTTAACTAGTGACAAAACAAGTAACTAAAAGATTTAATTGCAAGATCTAAAGATATACCTTCAAGCACTCACCTCCTCGGCAATGGCGCCAGAAAAGAGCTTGATGTCTACTACACAACTTGTTCTTATAGACTCGTGTTGGGCCTCCAAGCGCAGTGTTTTGTATGACAGTAGAAAATTTCCCTCAAGTGGATGACCTAAGGTTTATCAATCCATGGGAGGTGTAGGATGAAGATGGACTCTCTCAAACAACCTTGCAACCAAATAATAAAAAGTCTCTTGTGTCCCCAACACACCAAATACAATGGTAAATAGTATAGGTGCACTAGTTCGGAGAAAAGATGGTGATACAAGTGTAGTAATGATACTAGATATTGATTTTTGTCACCGGAAAAATAAAAGAAGCAAGGTAACAATTGATAAAACAGAGCACAAACGGTATTGCAATGCTTGAAAATGAGGCTTAGGGTCCATACTTTCGCTAGTGCATTCTCTCAACAATGCTAATCTAATTGGATCATATAACCATCCCTCAACGTGTGATGAGGAATCACTCCAAAGTTCTTATCTAGCTGAGAACATAAGAAGAAATTGTTTGTAGGGTACGAAACCACCTCAAAGCTATTCTTTCCGATCAACCTATCCTAGAGTTCGTGCTAAATTAACACCAAGTTATTCTTTCCAATCGATCTAACCAAGAGTTCATACTAAAACAACACCATATGATACACATCAACCAACTCTAATGTCACCTAGATACTCCAATGTCACCGCGAGTATCCGTGAGTTTATTATATGATATGCATCAAACAATTTCAGATTCAAAATACTCGATCCAACACAAAGAACCTTATAGAGTGCCCCAAGATTTCTACCGGAGAAACAAGGATGAAAACGTGCATCAACCCCTATGCATAAATTACCCCAATGTCACCTTGGGAATCCACGAGTTGAGTGCCAAAACATATATCAAGTGAATCAATATAATACCCCATTATCACCATGGGTATTCATATGCAAGACATATATAGGGTGCTCTCGAATCCATAAAAGTATTCAATCCGATAACAAAGAAATCTCAAAGGGAAAACTCAATTCATCACAAAAGGTAGAGAGGGAGAAACACCATATGATCCAACTATATTAACAAAGCCTGCGATACATCAAGATCGTGTCGTCAAGAACACGAGAGAGAGAGAGAGAGAGAGAGAGAGATTAAACACATTGCTACTAGTACAAACCCTCAGCCCCGAGGGTGGACTACTCCCTCCTCATCATGATTTCCCCCTCCGACAAAGTGCCGGAACGGGGTCTAGATTGGTTTTTTTATGGCTACAGAGACTTGCGGCGGTGGAACTTCAGATCTAGGGTTATTTTCGGGTTTTTGGAATATTTGGGAATTTATAGGGCGAAGATGCGGTGCGGGAGGCCCCCGAGGTGGGCACAACCCACCTGGGCGTGCTTGGGCTCCTTGGCGCCCCCTGCTGGGTTGTGCTCCCCTCAGATCCCTCTCTGGTACCTCTTTGGCCCATCTTGTGTCTTCTGGTCCATAAAAATTCTCCAAAAAGTTTTGCTGCGTTTGGACTCCGCTTGGTATTGATTTTCTGCGAAGTAAAAAACAAGCAAAAAATAGCAACTCGCACTGGGCACTATGTCAATAGGTTAGTCGCAAAAAATGATATAAAGTTGCTACAAAATGATTGTAAAACATCCAAGAATGATAATATAACAGCATGGAACAAGCAAAAATTATAGATACATTGGAGACTTATCAACCACTAGATTGAGGATGATAAGGTGAAGCAATTCTATGGTTAACATCATACTTAGCAAGCATTTTACGGAAAGCACCATGAATGAAGTGTGAGCCACCATCAGTCATTAAATATTTGGGGACTCCAAACCTTGGGAAAATAACTTCTTTAAGCATTTTAATGGAAGTGTTGTGATCAGCACTATGTAGCGATCCGACCTCAGACAGTCAAATCTGTGTGCATAAGTGTCATCCCTGGATCGGTAATGCTGACACACACATAGTACTTGAAGGATTTATAACAGAGTTCAATCACACGCTTATTACATCGAATGTCTCAAAAGAGAACTTATTACAATAAATATGGCTTAAGGCCATCTAAATAAGATAACAACGGAAGGCTTGGAAGATAAAGTGAGTCCATCAACTCCAACGGCATAGCTGAGTGCACGACAACGACCTAGCGCACCTAACTCTTCGTCTGAAAAGTCTGCAACATGATATGTTGCAGCTCAAAACGGGTCAGCACGTGGAATATGCTGGCAATGTAACACAGTAGAGCAATGAACAGAATAAATGCTATCACTACATGCATATATGGCTTGTAGAGGCTCTATGGTTATAATGTTTTGCAAAAAGCCAATTTTTTCCTACAACAAAGGAATAAATTTTGTTTAACTATCATGGTAGTTGTTAAACATTGAGAAGGTTCCTCCAACTCAATCCCAATTAAGAAGTATTAATAGCCCAACAAATTAATTAGAGTGATGAGATCAACATGATAATCCAAGAACCAGATACTCAAGATGTCCATAACCGGGGACACGGCTAACCATGATTAGTTTGTACACTCTGCTGAGGTTTGCGCACTTTTCCCCACAAGACTCGATCTCCTCTGTTGGATTTCTCGCACTACATGGTGTTTGAGAAACGGATGACCGAGACACAGTCTTTCAAAATATTAACTCTTTACTCTGGGTGGACAGTTATACCTACTTCCCCCTACATCGACTAGCCCACCACTGAAAGAGGTCATGCAACTTACGCAACTATGCTAGAGCCCATAATAGCATGTGGCTGCACATGGAATTTTCTAGCATGAATAATCTTATGATCCATTTGAGCCTGGGTGGCGAACCATAGGATGATCACACGGGTACTCCGGGATATCCTAGGACAACACTGGATTCTCCAGGTGCCCGCAACCAATCCACCCAGATGTGTATTTAAGTAGCCACCTTAAGTTAACCATTAATAATCTCACATATGTCATGGATACACTCAAACCCAATCCACGTCTACGAGCATAGCATAGCAGTATAAGCATAACGTAGAAGTAACTCCCAAGGGTTTGATAATAAAAGGGCAATAGGTTCTACCTCAACAACTACTTCCCAACACCCACATGTTAAACACAACCTAATCATGCAATGTATGAGGATTGTAACTAATGCATAAAACTGGGTAATAAAGGGGTATGATCAATGTGTTACTTGCCTTGCTGATGATCCGCAAACCCTAGAGACTCGTAGTAGCAAGCTTCGCACTCCGGGAATTCTGTCGCAAACAAACAATAGCATACCTAAGCACTCAAGCATAGATACAAGGGTAAAACTCAAATAAGAAGATCCAAATATGAAAGTTCAACTGAAGAGATTCGATTTGCAAAAAGAATCGGTCAGAACGGAGCTACGGAACTGAAACTACGGTCAAAAGAACTTCGAATTCAAATATGCTTGAAACCACATTTTAAATTGCCAAAACCATGTTCAAGTTGATTAAACGGAAAGAGGGTCTCGGGACAAAGATTTTGGCATTGGTTTCACTAGATTTGGACGAACGGTTAAAAAGTTGCGGGGGTTTGAAGATCATGGGATAATCTACGATAAAAATAATTACAGATAGGTCCCTGGCCGAAAATAAACGGAAAACGAAAAATCTATCAGACGAACATCCGCTAACAGAGACGAACGGGTGAATTCGTTCGTTAAAATGAACGAACAAACGACGCTCTCTAAATAACGAAACCGAAAAAAACGAAACGAACCGAACCGATCTGAAAAACCGAATCTAGGGTTTCTAAAAAAGCAGGTTGGACCGGAAAAACCGGTGGCAGCGAGCGGGAAACGAACGGCGGCGGCGGCGGCGCGAGTCCGCGGTAGCGAGGCGAGGAGGCGCTGCTGCGGTTGCCGCGGGCGGTGGCGGCGGCTTGCATCGGCGACAATGGCAACAAGTCTTGTGCGGCTGGCTCGATGGCGGGCCGAGGCGGCGGCGGCGGACGAGGAGAGGAGGCGGGGGGGCGGCGGCATTATATAGGAGGTCGGGGGTGCTGCTTGCGGTAGGGGGCACCAGAGAGGATGTCCCGCTCGGACATGGCGGCGGCGGCGCGGCGGCTCGGGACTCCGATCCCGAGTCGGTGCGGGAGGACGACGGCGGACTGGGCCGGCTGGGCTTCGGCCCAGTCGGTCCAAATTTTTTTTCCTTTTTAAAACAATTCCGCCGGAAGAAAAATCCTAAATAAATATTACAAAATTCTAAAATTGCCAAAAACAATTTTCGCCGTCTAAATAAAATATTTAGAACAGAGTGAACATTTTCTTGGCCTAAAAATGCAATTTTGAAAAATGCATATTTTTCTCTAATTCAAATAAAATAACAAATAAAATCCAAATAAAATAATTATTTGATTTAAACATTTTTCCTCCAATATTTCTTTTATTTTGGAGAAGTCATTTTATCTCCTCTCTTTTATTTTTAATATTGGAAATATTTTGAGAGAGAAAAATAATTAAAACCAAAATGATCCTCTTTTCAATATTTGAGGAAAATTCAAATATGAAAATAAACGAAATCCCCAACTCTCTCCGTGGGTCCTTAAGTTGCTTAGAATTTCTAGGATCAAAACCAAAATGCAAATAAAATATGGTATGCATATGATGACCTAAGTATAACATTCCAAATTGAAAATTTGGGATGTTACAAACCTACCCCCTTAAGGTGAATCTCGTCCTCGAGATTCGGGTTGGCTAGAAAATAGGTGTGGATGGTCTTTCCGTAGATCTTCCTCTCGTTCCCATGTGGATTCATCCTCGGTATGGTGGCTCCACTGAACTTTGCAAAACTTGATAACCTTGCTGCGTGTGACTCGGCTGGCAAACTCGAGAATCTTGACATGATTCTCCTCATAGGTTAGATCACTATCCAACTGAATTTCTTCCAGGGGCACTGTATCTCTCACAGGAATATCGGTCATCTCGGCATGGCACTTCTTCAACTAGGAAACGTGAAACATATCATGAAATCCTGACAGTCCTTCGGGTAACTCCAACTTGTAGGCCACTTCTCCCATACGTTCCAAAACTCGGTATGGTCCTACCAATCTCAGGGCTAACTTTCCCTTAACTCCAAAACATTTAACTCCTCGTAGAGGTGACACATGAAGATATGCTCTGTCTCCGATTTCATAGACTACCCCCTTGCGTTTTGAGTCTGCATAACTCTTCTACCTGGACTGAGCTACCTTCAGTCTATCGCGAATCAACTTAACCTTCTCTTCGAACTCTTTGATCAAATCTGGTCCAAACAACTGACGGTCTCCAACTTCATCCCACATCAACGGTGTCCTGCACCTCCTTCCATACAAAGCTTTGAAAGGTGCCATCTTCAAACTGGCTTGATAACTGTTGTTGTACTGCGTAGGGAAAATTATCATCCCAGCTAGAACCATAATCTAGCGCACAAGCTCTCAACAAGTCCTACAAAATATGATTGACTCTCTCGGTCTGTCCATCTGTCTGCGGCTGAAAAGTTGTACTAAACTCTAGTCTGTTACCCAAAGTCAGGTGCAGCTGGTGCCAAAACGTTGAAGTAAACTGGGTCCCTCTATCTGATACGATGGTCCTTGGAACTCCATGCAGACATACGATCCTGGTCATATATATCTTGGCCAGCTTCGCAACTCGTATAGGTGGTTTTCACTGGGATAAAGTGAGCCATTTTGGTCAAACGGTCCACTACTACCCAGATAGAATCATATCCCGATCGGGTCTTGGGCAATCCGGTGATGAAATCCATACCAAGTTTATCCCACTTCCATTCGGGTATCGACATAGGCTGCAGTAATCCTGCTGGCTTCTGATGTTCTGCCTTCACTCTCTGACATACATCACACACGGCTACATACTCGGCAATATCCTTCTTCATACCAGTCCACCAGAAACGCTCCTTCAAATCCAAATACATCTTGGTGTTTCCGAGGTGTATCGAGTATGGCGAGTCATGAGCTTCCTGAAGTATCAACTTCCTGATCACCACATTATTGGGCACATAAACGCGGTCCTCAAACCACAAGGTGTCATGCTCATCCTCACGAAAACCTTTGGCTTTTCCTTTACTCATCCTCTCCTTTATCTCAGCAATTTCCTGAGCTTCTCGAATCTTTCCCAATAATGTCGACTGAACTTTCAATGCTGCAACAAAACCTCTAGGGACTATCTCCAAACGAAGCTCCCTGAGATCTTCGGCCAACTCCTTTGGCAATCTTCCGCTTACGAGGGTATTGGCATAACTCTTCCAGCTCAAAGCGTCGGCTGCGACATTGGCCTTGCCTGGATGATAGTTCAACTTTATATCATAATCCTTTATAAGCTCCAACCATCTCCTCTGCCTGAGATTCATCTCCTTCTGTGTGAAAATGCACTTCAAACTCTTATGATCCGTGTACACATCACAACGATTTCCAATAAGAAAATGTCTCCAGGTCTCGAGTGCATGAACTACAGCTGCTAACTCCAAATCATGCGTGGCGTAATTCAACTCATGCAGTCGAAGCTGACGTGAGGCATATGAAACAACTCTTCCATCCTGCATAAGTACACCTCCAAGTCCTAAGCGAGAAGCGTCGCAATACACTTGGAAATCTTTGCGCATATCTGGCAGAATCAGCATTGGGGCTGTAACCAAACATTTCTTCAACTCCTGGAAACTTGCCTCACATTCATCTGTCCATTTGAACTCGGTGTCCTTCTTTAACAACTCCGTCATTGGCTTCGCAATCTTGGAGAAATTCTCAATGAACCTCCGATAATATCATGCGAGTCCAAGAAAACTGCGGATCTCTCCAACTGAGGTGGTGACAGCCAATCAGTGACAAACTTAACCTTGGTAGGATCCACGGCTATACCTTCTCCTGATATAACATGTCCAAGAAATCCTACTTCCTTCAACCAAAAATCACATTTGCTAAACTTGGCATACAACTGGTGTTCCCTGAGCTGCTCGAGAACTAAACGCAAATGCTCCTTGTGTTCCTCTTCATTCTTCGAGTATACCAAAATATCATCAATGAACACCACAACAAACTTATCCAAGAACTCCATGAACACCTTATTCATCATACTCATGAAATAGGCTGGAGCATTAGTCAATCCAAATGACATAACCGTGTACTCATATAACCCGTACCTTGTGGTAAAAGTTGTCTTAGGTATATCCTGTTCTCGGATCTTCAACTGGTGGTATCCCTATCGCAGATCGATCTTGGAAAATACTTTAGCTCCTTGCAACTGGTCAAACAGATCATTGATCATCGAAAGTGGGTACTTGTTCTTGATCGTCACTTCATTTAGCACACGCTAATCAACAACCATTCACAATGATCCATCCTTTTTCTCAACCAAGAGCACTGGGGCTCCCCATGGTGACGAACTTCGTCGAATGTAACTCTTCTCCAATAACTCCTTGATCTGCATCTTAATCTCCTCCCGATCATTTGCGGGCACCCGGTATGGTCTCTACGATATCGATCCGGTGCCTGGCAACAACTCTATCAAAAACTCAATGTCTCGATCCGGTGGCATGCCTGGTGACTCCTTTGGAAATACATTCAGATTATCCTTCACTACATGCACCTCTTCATGAACTATCTCGTGAGAGAATTTACTTGGGTCCTCCTCGGCGCATGCCTGGATACATACTTGATCCTTTTTCCCTCCGGGGTAGTAAGCAAAATTGACTTACTGGCGCAATCGATGATTCCTCCATACATCGATAGCCAATCCATTCCTAGTATCACATCCAATCCTTGTGACTCCAAAATTATTAAGTCCGAGGGGAAAACATGCCTACCTATGGTCAATGGCATCTGAAAACATCAATGGTTTGCCATATACTCGGCTCCTGGCGAGCTTACTAACATAGGTGTCCTAAGAACTTTAGTGGGCAACTTATACTTATCCACAAATCCCCATCCCCTTGAAATGTATGAATGCGATGCACCAATATCAAAAAGAATGATTGCAGTAAATGACTTAACTAAAAACTTACCTATAACTGCATCTGGCTGCTCTTCAACCTCCTCCACGTTAACGTGGTTCACTTGTCCCCTGTTGAAAGGGTTGGGCTTCTTCCCAGAGCTTCCATTCCCGTTACCATTCTTTGCTTCAAAACACTCGATGGCGTAATTTCCAGTCTTCCCGCACTTGAAACAAGTAATGTGACTTAGGTCCTTCTTGGCGGGTGTGGCTGGGTTAGAGCGGTTTTGGTTGCTGTCTGCTCCATTCCCGTTTCCGTTCTTGGGGCCACTGTGATTATGCGAACTTCCTCCATTGTGGGTGTGGCCTCCATGGTTATGAGTATATCCTCCCGAGTTCGGGGTAAAACGAGGCTTCTGCTGAGCTCCTGAATTGTACTTCCCTTGTCCATACTCCCTTTTGCGGCTCTCAATCTGCTGCTGCTTCCCTTCAATCATTAGAGCCATATCTACCAACTCCTGGTAGTTTTTAAATGTTGCCACAATCAATTGCATACTCATCTCATCATTCAGTCCTTCCATAAACTTCTCCTGCTTCGCGGCATCTGTGGCCACATCATCCGGGGCATAGCGAGCTAACTTGCTAAACTCATCCACGTACTACCCCACAGTACGATTTCCCTGGCGTAAGTTGCAAAACTCATGCTTCTTCATGCTCATTGCTCCAGTTGAGACATGAGCAGTGCGGAATGCTTGCTGAAACTGCTCCCAAGTGACACTGGCTATAGGGAAAGTGGCTGTGTAATTCTCCCACCATGAGGCTGTGGGTCCATCCAATTGATGTGCGGCAAAACGCACCTTCTCAGCATTTGTGCAACCTACGGTGGTCAACTCCCTCCCAATCCTGCATAGCTAGTCATCAGCAACTATCGGCTCGGTGCTACTAGAGAACACTGGCGGCTGCAACCTCAGAAAACGGGCTAAGTTGTCAACTGGAGGTGGTGGCGGTGGGTTGTTGTTGTTGCCTTGGTTCTGGACTAGTTGTTGTATCAAGGTATTCTGCTGCTGGATCAACTGAGTGATCTCTAATGAGAAAACAAATCCGGTGTCATGTCTGGGAGGCATCTGATGGGTTTAGAGGGGAGAGATTAGAATAGAATGAGGTCTAATGAGAAAGCACTAGCCATATGCACATGAGACAAACACATTCATATCACACCAAATCAATTCAAGATAGGGCATACAATCAACCTAACTATCGTTACAGTGGTCGGACTACTACTATATACATGGGGGAATACTACTAATAGTACTAGAAATTTTGATTGGTGGAAGACTCCATGATATCTGCTCCAGCTTCGTCTTCATAGTCATCATCACTACTGTCGGCGTCGGAGTCGGTGTCGTCGATGATGATGTAGTCTTCCGAAAGAATGTCATCGGGGTGGTCGTCATCTCCTCCTGGTGCGGGGTCTCCCATGAATACTCCTAGCTTCCTTGAGTCTGCCATCCTATAGAGTAGAAAATGGAGAGGAGTCATAAATGAGTAGAGAAGAGTGACCTATGGCTTAACTTAGTGGTCGTGTCCTACAATCAGTGTGTGCTCTGATACCATCTTGTAGCGATCCGACCTCAGACGGTCAAATCTGTCTGCATAAGTGTCATCCCTGGATCGGTAATGCTGACACACACACAGTACTTGAAGGATTTATAACAGAGTTCAATCACACGCTTATTACATCGAATGTCTCAAAAGAGAACTTATTACAATAAATATGGCTTAAGGCCTTCTAAATAAGATAACAGCGGAAGGCTTGGAAGATAAAGTGAGTCCATCAACTCCAACGGCATAGCTGAGTGCACGACAACGACCTAGCGCACCTTACTCTTCGTCTGAAAAGTCTGCAACATGATATGTTGCAGCCCAAAACGGTCAGCACGTGGAATATGCTGGCAATGTAACACAGTAGAGCAATGAACAGAATAAATGCTATCACTACATGCATATATGGTTGGTGGAGGCTCTATGGTTATAATGTTTTACGAAAAGCCAATTTTTTCCTACAACAAAGGAATATATTTTGTTTAACTATCATGGTAGTTGTTAAACATTGAGAAGGTTCCTCCAACTCAATCCTAATTAAGAAGTATTAATAGCCCAACAAATTAATTAGAGTGATGAGATCAACATGATAATCCAAGGACCAGATACTCAAGATGTCCATAATCGGGGACACGGCTAACCATCATTAGCTTGTACACTCTGCAGAGGTTTGCACACTTTTCCCCACAAGACTCGATCTCCTCCATTGGATTTCTCACACTACATGGTGTTTGAGAAACGGATGACCGAGACACAGTCTTTCAGAAACATTAACTCTTTACTCTGGGTGGACAGTTACACCTACTTTCCCCTACATCTGCTAGTCCACCACTGAAAGAGGTCATGCAACTTACGCAACTATGCTAGAGCCCGTAATAGCTTGTGGCTGCACACGGAAGTTTCTAGCATGAATAATCTTCTGATCCCTTTGAGCCTGGGTGGCAAACCATAGGATGATCACACAGGTACTCCGGGATATCCTAGGACAACACTGGATTCTCCAGGTGCCCGCAACCAATCCACCCAGATGTGTATTTAAGTAGCCACCTTAAGTTAACCATTAATAATCTCACATCTGTCATGGATACACTCAAACCCAATCCACGTCTATGAGCATAGAATAGCAGTATAAGCATAACGTAGAAGTAACTCCCAAGGGTTTGATAATAAAAGGGCAATAGGTTCTACATCATCAACTACTTCCCAATACCCACATGTTAAACACAACCTAATCATGCAGTGTTTGAGGATTGTAACTAATGCATAAAACTGGGTAATAAAGGGGTCAATGTGTTACTTGCCTTGCTGACGATCCGCACTCCAGGAATTCTATCGCAAACAAACAATAGCATACATAAGCACTCACGCATAGATGCAAGGTTAAAACTCAAATAATAAGGTCCAAATCTGAAAGTTCAACTAAAGAGATTCGATTTGCAAAAAGAATCGGTCAAAACAGAGTTACGGAACTGAAACTATGGTCAAAAGAACTTCGAATTCAAATCTGCTTGAAACCAAATTTTAAATTTTCAAAACCATGTTGAAGTTGATTAAACAGAAAGAGGGGCTCGAGACGAAGAGTTTGGTGTTGGTTTCATTGGATTTGGACGAATGGTTAAAAAGTTGCGGGGTTTGAAGATCAGGGGCTAATCTGCGATAAAAATAATCGTGGATAGGTCCCTGGCCGAAAATAAACGGAAAAAGAAAAATCTATCGGATTAACGTCCGCTAACAGAGACGAACGGGGGCGCCAATGGATCCCTCTCCTCCTCTCCTCTCCTCCCACCTGCTCCACCTCTCCTCATGGATCTAGCCAAGGATCCACGCCATGGAAGGGCTCCTACATTGGGATTTCAATCCTGGCCTTGCAGTGGCCGATCAGGTACGTCGTCGGTTTGGCGAGACGGTGCACTTCTCTCCTTCGCGCAAGACCAAGGAATTTTTCTTGGCTATATCCTTTTCTTCAGCTTCATTCCCCCTCAATGAGGAATCTGTGGGGGTGGCATTACAGTGCTGCATTGGTGGTCATCATCTTGGTTTTACGGTCTCTAAGATTTTTGAGAGGTCCTTTCCTTTTTCTGTGGCCGGGAACAAGGTTGGACATTTTATTCATGGCCTCAAGGACCGTATCTGGCCCGATTTCATCTGTCGTTTCCACCTGTTCAATGGTCGTTTCAATGATTTCAAGCACTTGGATTCTCGTTGGCATGCGGATGAGAGACTAGAATCTATTGCTCATCGTAGTTCTATGGCTGTACGCATTGCTCCTACGGTTTTCACACAACCCTCAGGACATGATCCTTCAACCTCAACTGAGTTGTGCAAATTTGGACTCGTGCCTATCGTTTCAATGGATTTCATTGATAATAACAGTCATGAAGCCTCATGTTCTTTCGAAGCACCACCATCCCATGAGCACGACGTACGTTCCATGGTGCTTTCGGAATCAGTAGACACGAGCATTCAATGCCCCGAAGAATCTTCGGAGCCTTTACTTCAGATTGGCGCTTTCCAGTTTCCATGCAATATCATTTACCCGAAATTTCCGCAATGTTTCCTTGCGTCGGCGTTCAAATATGCTCCTCCAAATACTTCCTGGCCGCCTTTTCTCTCCCAGGCTCATATCACGGATTTATCGCGGGCATGATATAACTCCAGGGAAGTGAATGACTTGGTCCTTGCTTGGGGCGTTCTCTGTGCTAAATGTTTACAATGGAGGCACGACAAATTTAACTGTCACGCCCGGATTATTTGCCTGCATTGTTCGGCCCCAGGGCACAAAGGGATTAATTGTCCGTCTCGGCCTCGGGCTTCTTTAAATGGCAGGGCTTTTATGGGTGCAGATTCGGATCTTTCAGTCAAATCATCTCACCGGGCAGCAAATCAATTATCCAACTCTGGCAAACTTACCGCTCTCGACACCCGTGAGCCAACCTCCCTCCACCGTGCGATGTACTGCATGCGGGCACTACGAACACCTGGCGCAATCTTGCTGGCGGCGTCGATGGGCCCAACATTGGCAATGGAGACAAAAAAAACCCCGTCCACCTTTGACGCCCCGCATTCTCCCCCTTTGTCTGCCCCGCTTCCCAATGCAGCAGAGCGCTCTGCTCTAGCACCACCTCCACCCCTGCAAACCACCACCTCCGTCGCCGCCGTCGACACCAACACCCCGCCCACCACCATGGCCAACTACCCTGTCAACCCCCTTCCCTTCCTTCCGCCTGGCTGGTCCGTTGAGCCAGGGCCAGCAGATCGCAAGGTTAGGGCGGACATGGTTGTCAGTCCCATCCCGCCCCTGAACAACAACTTCCTCGCCATTGCTGAGGCCAGCCAGTTCGTGCCCCTGCATCTCCGGGAAGATCTTCGCAACACGTTTGAGGGCATGCTGCATGAGGCTGGACTGCACACCACCGAGACCTCTGATCATCCGCTGGGAGTTGGTATGTTTGCCTTCGCCAATTCTTTCATCCACGACACTGCAGTAAACACCACTTTCCAGCTTGATGATGAGGATCTAGTGATTTCTTTTGTGCGTCACAATGCCGCTCTTAACATGCGCAACACCAACAATGGTCCTGAACTTTGGCTTATGTACATCGGCTTTCCGGATGATTATCAGACTGATTTCTATCTTCAGCGTTCGGTGGATGATTACGGCAGGCTAGTTTCTTGGAATAGCCCTAATGCTGATTGCTCTATGGTGCTTATTAAGGTCAGAGTCATTCACATGCGCCTCATACCCAAGAGTATTGTTATCCGTCAGTTAGGTGGCGATAGAGCTTGCTGGACCGCTGCTGTTTTCATTCTCCGTGGAACTGATTGGAATGCCCATGATCCTGAGGTTCCAACAGCTGATGAAGAACCACCTCCGGCTAATGGTGTTCCGCATCCTATGTTTGGAGAGGGCCTCACGGCGGAGCAACTTTACCAACAACAGCTAAAGAATTGGTTGCTTCAGAATGGGATCGGTAATGATCAGGCGCCTCACCTGGCTCCTCAGCAGGATGGGCCACAAGATGCCCAGTGGGACCCATGGCCGCAGCCTCCTGTTCCTCAAATGCCAGCTGCTCTGGTCAACTTCCAATCCTGGTTGGCTGCTCAGGGTCTCCGTGTTCAAGATGGGATTCTTCCTGAAGATAATGTTACTGACCGTTTGAATTCGGTTTGGTATGAAACTGCCTCTTCGGCAAGCACTCAGGACTCCTCTCTTGGTTCCAACGGTCAAATCAGCACTCTTCTTGTGGCTCCTCCTGAGATTTTAAATGTCATCAATGTGGATGTTGCAATTTCGGCTGCAACCATGAATGTCAGTATCTCTGTTGAGGGCATGGAGCTGGCTACAGTGCTAACTTCAGACTTGGTCCCGAGGAATGTTTTCACTGCATATCTCTCAAGGGCCATCTTGTCTGTGGTTGCTACTTTTGGGCCCTGGAGCTCTGGCTATGGGTTGCCTCCACTTGAATTTCAGACAGCTCCTTCTCGCTCTATCCTTCAGGTGACTGATCAGTCGTCCACTCAGATGCTGTGCTTCTCTCCGCGCATCCTGCAGGCCACACCAATCTTGGTGCATATCAGTGGAATGACACCAGCTGATGAGCCTCCTGCAGATCTGCCCTCTGAACATCTTGGTGCTCCCCTAATTGACACTACTAATAGGACTGATATGTTCCTGATGGCCTCAAATGATACCACTGCCCTGGATACAGATCACACTGCTCTGAGCTTGCTGCCATCAGAAACATCTCCTATGGGTGCTTCTCCTAGCTTGGCGCCACCTGCTGTCCCCAGAATTGGGCCTCCTATGGTCTCTCATAGCCCACTTGAACATGTTTCTGACTTGGGCCTTTCTCATGTCCTGTCTGACGAGCCGGGACCCTCTGCACCCCGTCCTCGCCGCTCTAATCTCAAAGCTCCTATGGTCACTACTGAAGTTAGACGCAACACAAGATCGATGTGCTATGATGGCTTCCGTGTGCCACAAGTATCTGATGTGCGCCCTACTGTATCCAAAGTGAAGCCCAGGGTGATACCTTATGCTGCTCCGAGCTCCAGCACCGTTGTCATGGATCAGGCACCGCCACCAACACCTCTCTGCACCATGCAGGATATCGGCATCTTTTGTTGCGCTGTCCCGCCCCAAGAGCTTTCTGAAGCTGCTTTGCTTGCTTCTGAAGATGTGGCTACCAGCCACAATAGCCAGGAAGGCTCCTCTTCGTCTTCAGCTTAACTTCGCGGTCTCTTATGCCACTTTTGCGTAGCTGGAATGTGATATGTTGGAATGTGCGCGGGTTAAATTCAGACAAAAAGTTATTAGCGTTGTCGAACGCGATCTCTGTTAGTGGCTGTGCTATCGTTTGTTTGCAGGAGACTAAAAAACCTGTTATCGATCTAGCGTTTATTAAAACTTGCTGCCCTAAGCGTTTTGATAAATTTGCTTATATTCCTTCTCGCGGGGCTTCGGGTGGTTTACTTACAGTTTGGAACAGCTCCATGTTCTCTGGCTCGGTTGTTCTCCAGGAAGATTTTGCTCTGGGAATTCAATTCACTAGCACCATCTCTGCCCAAGCATGGACACTCTATAACATCTATGGTCCTTGTACTGGGCCTGCTGGGGCCATTTTTACTCAATGGCTCTATAACAGGGATATTCAGGCTAATGAGGATTGCTTATTTCTGGGAGACTTTAATTATATCAGAGGGCCTGAAAATCGCAACAAGCCAGGGGGTGATGTCAACGATATGTCCACTTTCAACGACATTATTCGCAAACTAAACCTAGTCGAATTACCTATTAAGGGTAGACTATACACCTAGAGCAACATGCAACATGATCCACTCCTCGAGCAACTCGACAGGTTCTTCACGTCCATGCACTGGACAAGTATTTACCCCAATACCATGGTTAAACCTCTCTGTAAGCCCACATCTGATCACACACCATGTGTTGTCACCATAGAGACAAAAATCCCTCACGCCAAGCTATTCAGGTTTGAATCCTATTGGCTTATGCACCCGGGCTTCATGGACGTGGTTAAACGAGTTTGGGATACACCCATTGCGGTGCATAATGCTGCCACTGTGCTCTGCCGTAAATTCAAACGTCTCCGACAGGAGCTCAAAGCATGGAGCAAAGGTATCTCACGGCTCTCGGTGGCTATTGAGAACACAAACAAAACTTTGGAAGAGTTGGATGGGCTGGAAAATCAGCGGTCTCTCACATTACCAGAGAGCAATTTTCGCAAGATTATCAAGAACCATCTCCTTCGGCTTTTGGAATATCAGAAACAGTATTGGAAGGAAAGATGTACTATCCGATGGGTTAAATTTGGTGATGAAAATACCAAGTTTTTTCAAGCAATGGCCACTGATAGATATCATAAAAACAACATTGCTAATCTGCAAACTATGGATGGGCTAGTCGTGGAAGATCACAATGGAAAGGAGGCCCTGCTTTTCCATGCATATTCAGACAGACTAGGCACCTCTAGCCCAACTCAGATGCAATTTGATCTTCCGTCTCTAATCCGGCCCAATGCAAATTTGGATCACCTCACCCTCCCTTTCACGCATGAGGAAATTGACTTGGTAGTCAAAGACATGCCAGGTGATAGGGCACCTGGTCCGGACGGTTTTAGTGGTCTCTTCCTTAAAGCTTGTTGGCCAATCATCAAAAATGATTTCTACTCGCTGTGTGATCAATTCCATGCAGGAACTCTTAATCTCCAGAGCATTAATGAGGGGTTGATTACTCTTATCCCGAAGAATGGATCCCCATCCACAGTTAATGACTTCAGGCCAATCACCCTACTCAACTGCTGCCTTAAGCTCATTACCAAGCTCCTGGCTAACCGTCTTCAAAAGGTCATTCTGAAAATTATCCATCGTAACCAATATGGATTCATTCGTGGGAGATCTATACAAGATTGTCTTGCATGGACGTTTCAATACATTCACCAACGCCAAGCCTCTAAGAGACCGATCGTTCTGCTTAAGTTGGATTTCGCCAAAGCTTTCGACGCAATTGAGCATGGTCCCATGATCAACATTATGAAACATATGGGCTTTAATGACAGATGGCTGTCCTGGATAAAGGCTATTTTTTCCTCGGGCCGATCCTCAGTTCTCTTAAATGGTGTTCCGGGAAGACAATTCCATTACAAGCGTGGGGTCAGACAGGGCGACCCATTATCTCCACTTATCTTTGTGCTGGCGGCCGACCTCCTTCAGTCAGCCATTAATGAAGCTTATAGAGAGGGCAGAATACAACTTCTTTTTCCAGCCACGGGACAAATGGATTATCCTATCGTCCAATACGTCGATGATACAATCTTACTTATGCCTGCATGCCCTCAGCAAGCCTTGATCATTAAAGACATCCTTACCAGATATGCACAGTCCATCGGCCTCAAAATCAATTTTCACAAGTCCACACTAATTCCCATAAACTTGGAAGCAGATCTGGCTGCACAACTTGCTGCTATCTTTGAGTGCACAATTGGTTCCATGCCGTTCACCTACCTAGGACTGCCTTTGGGCACGTCTCGGCCTACCCTTCATGACTTTATACCCCTAGTCAGCACGGTTGAAAGAAGCTTGTCGTCAACATTGTCCCTCATGTCCCATGCTGGCAAGTTGACTCTACTCAACTCCACAGTTACCTCATTACTCATCTATGCCATGTGCACGTTACACTTTCCACCAAAGCTCATTGAACTCCTAGACAAAATTAGGTGTCGATGCCTATGGATCAAAAATACCGAACAAGGTGATAAGTGTAACTCTTTGGCGGCCTGGGACATGGTATGTAAGCCAAAAAATAAGGGAGGACTTGGTGTGCTTAATCTTCGTACACAGAATGAAGCATTGCTTCTGAAGTTCCTGCACAAGTTTTATAAGAAGTTGGATATACCTTGGGTGCAGCTCACATGGGACTCGTATTACACCCAAAAAATTCCACATGCCTCTGATCCAGTCGGCTCATTCTGGTGGAAAGACGTACTCAAGCTCACACCTAAGTTTCATGGGATTTCTCAAGTCAATATCGTGTGTGGCTCCACGGCTTTATTTTTGGAAAGATTTGTGGTCAGGGCAAATACTTCAAGACTCTCATCCTCGGGCTTTCTCTCACGCTCTGGATGAAGATATATCGGTCAAAAACTTCCTAGGGATCACATCCCTGGGAGAAACGTTCCACCTGCCCTTGACCCCTCAAGCCCTTCTGGAGGTTAGAGACTTGCAAACAATTGCGGCTCAGATTCAACCATCCACATCGCCCACGGATATTTGGCACTATACGTGGGGTAAGACCATCTACAAATCCATGGACTACTATCAGTTCTTCTTCAAAGACGTTCAAGTGCAACAGATATTCTGCTGGATTTGGAAATCAAAGTGCATGATGAAGTTGAAGGTCTTTGCCTGGCTGCTCTTCCATGACAGGCTCAATACGAGGAACATGTTGAAAAGGAGGCACTATAACATAGGAGATGACCACAATTGCCTCCTATGTGGATTGAACATTGAGGAAACAGTGGAACACATGATCTTCACATGCTCTTTCAGTAAGCTTTGCTGGGCCAGACTTGGGATTATTTGGGAACTTTCCTTGGCCGAATTCAAGCTGTTGAAGCTCACAGAAACAATCATCCCACCCCACTTTTCCTAGAGCAATTCATTGTGGCAGCCCGGAGGATTTGGAAGGAGAGGAATAATAAACATTTCAGAGCAATAACACCTTCCCTCAACTCCTGGTTGGACAGATTCAAGAGGGACTTTGGGCTTCTTCAACATAGAGTCAAAGAGGAGCATAGGCTCCTTGTACTGAACCTTGTACACTCCCTTTAGTTGTTTCTATCTATTTCTTAGTCCTCTTAGTTTACTTGCCATAAAGTTGGCAAGTTGTATCTCCAAACCCCCCCCCCCACTATGTAAATATCCATTGTACAATTTGTTTATTTATTATAATATAATAACACAGTAGGAGCCTTTCCTACTGTTCCTGGTCAAAAAAACAGAGACGAACGGGCGAATTCGTTCGTTAGAACGAACAAATGAACGGACGCTCGCTAAATAACGGAACCGAAAAAAAACGAACCGAACCGAACCGATCTAAAAAAACCAAATCTAGGGTTTCTAAAAAACCAGGCGGACCGGAAAAACCGGCGGCGGTGAGCGGGAACCGAACGGCGGTGGCGGCGCGAGTCTGCGGCGAGGCAAGGCGGCGGGGCTCCAGCTGCTGCATGAGTTGGCGAGTGGCGGCGGGCTTGCAGCGGCGGCGCAAGTCTGTGGCGGCTCGTTAAGCGAACTGAGGCGGCGGGCGGGACGTGGAGAGGAGGCGGCGGGCGGCGGCATTATATAGAAGGTCGGAGGGTGCTGCTTGCGGGAGGGGGCACCGGAGCGGGTGTCCCGCTCGGACACGGCGGCGGCGGCGCGGCGGCTCGGGACTCCGGTCCCGAGTCAAGGGAGGCGACGACACTGGGGCAGGCTGGCTTGGCCCAGTCGGTCTGAAGATTTTTTTTAAACAATTCCGCCGGAGGAAAAAACCTAAATAAATTTAAAAAAATTCTAAAAATGCCAATAAACATTTTCACCATCTAAATAAAATATTTAGAACAAAGTGAACATTTTCTTGGCCTAAAAATGCAATTTCGAAAAATGCATATTTTTTTCTAATTCAAATAAAATCCAAATAAAATAATTATTTGATTTTAATATTTTTCCTCCAATATTTCTTTTATTTTGGAGAAGTCATTTTATCTCCGCTCTTTTATTTTTTAATATTGGAAATATTTTCGGAGAGAAAAATAATTCAAACCAAAATGATCGTCTTTTCAATATTTGAGGAAAATTCAAATATGAAAATAAACGAAATCCCCAACTCTCTCCCTGGGTCCTTGAGTTGCTTAGGATTTCTAGGATCAAAACCAAAATGCAAATAAAATATGGTATGCATATGATGACCTAAGTATAACATTCCAAATTGAAAATTTGGGATGTTACACACTACTAGTTGTAATAGCTTCTACCCACTTAGTAACATAATCAAAAGCAATTAAAATATGTGTACACCCACTAGAGGAAGGAAAAGGTCCCATATAATCAAAACCCCACACATCAAATGGTTCAACAACAAGTGAATAATTCATAGGCATTTCCTGACGCTTACCAATATTACCAATTCTTTGACATTCATCACAAGATAAGACAAATTTACAGGTATCCTTGAAGATAGTAGGCCAATAAAAACTAGATTGCAATACCTTGTGAGCAGTTCTATCTCCTGCATGATGTCCTCCATAAGCTTCGGAATGACACTTCCGTAGGATTTGTTCCTGTTCATGCTCAGGTACACAACGTCTAATAATACCATCTACTCCTTTATAAAGATGTGGGTCATCCCAAAAGTACTTCTTAAAACATAAAATAATTTTTTCTTTTGTTAGTATGTGAAACTAGGTGGTATATATTTAGCAACAATGTAATTAGCATAGTCAGCATACCAAGGTGTGTTATGAGAGACATTTATTGCAGCTAGTTGTTCATCAGGAGAGCTATCATCAATAGGTAGTCGGTCATAAAGAATATTTTCTAACCTAGATAAGTTATCTGCTACAGGGTTCTCGGCTCCTTTTCTATCAGTAATATTTCAATCAAATTCTTGTAGCAAGAGAACCTATCTAATGAGTCTAGGCTTAGCATCTTTGTTTTCCATGAGATATTTTATAGCAGCATGATTAGTGTGAACAATTACTTTGGCATCAACAATGTAAGATCTGAATTTGTCACAAGCAAACACAACTGCTAAAAATTCCTTTTCAGTAGTAGCATAATTTCTCGGGGCACTGTCTATAGTTTTACTAGCATAATGGATAACATTTAATTTTTTATCAAGTCCTTGTCCTAGAACAACACCAACAACATAATCACTAGCATCACACGTAATTTCAAAAGGCAAGTTCCAATCAGGTGGTTGAACTATAGGTGCAGAAGTTAAGGCTTTCTTAAGTGTTTCAAAGGCTTCTACACAATCATCATAAAAAACAAATGGAATATCCTTTTGTAAAAGATTTGTAAGAGGCCTAGAAATTTAAAGAAGTCTTTAATAAACCTCCTATAGAAACCAGCATGAGCAAGGAAACTACGAATACCTTTAATATCTTTAGGACAAGGCATTTTCTCAATTGCATCCACTTTAGCCTTATCCACTTCAATACCTCGTTTAGAAATTTTATGCCCGAAGACAATACCTTCATTAACCATAAAGTGGCACTTCTCCCAATTCAAGACAAGATTAATTTGCTCACATTTCTACAAAACTCGATCAAGGTTGCTTAAGCAATCATCAAAAGAAGTCCCGTAAAATCAAATAATATGGCAGTCATACATCTTTGAAAGCTGGCAGGTGCATTGCATAAACCAAAAGGCATACGAGTATAAGCATAAGTTCCAAAAGGACAAGTAAAAGTGGTTTTCTCTTGATGAGGTTGTGAAACAGGTATTTGAGAAAAACCAGAATATCCATCAAGAAAACAAATGTGTGTGTGCTTAGATAATCTTTCTACCATTTGATCAACAAAAGGCAGAGGGTAATGATCTTTTCTTCTAGATTTATTTAATTTTCTAAAATCAATTACCATTCTTTAGCCAGTAACAATTCTTTGTGGAATAAGTTCATTTTTGTCACTAGGAACAACAGTAATACATCCTTTGTTAGGGACACAATGAACGGGACTTACCCATCTACTATCAGGTATGGGATAGATTATACCTGCTTCCAGAAGCTTTAGTATTTCAGTTCTTACCACTTCCTTCATTTTAGGATTCAAACGTCGTTGGTGATCAACAACAGGTTTAGCATCAGGTTCCATATTAATCTTGTGCTGACATAGAGTGGTACTAATGCCCTTAAGATCATAAAGAATATATCCAATAGCAGCTCGGTGCTTCTTCAGAATTTTTAATAATCTTTCTTCTTCATGTTCTGAAAGGTTAGCACTAATAATAACATGATATAGCTTTTCTCGTCAAGATAAGCATATTTCAAAGTGTCTAGCAATTGTTTTAATTCAAACACAGGATCACCTTTAGGAGGAGGAGGACCTCCTAGAGTTTCAATAGGCAAATTATGTTTGAGCAGAGGTTGTTGTTCAAAGAATTTTGTAACACCCCAGATGTAAAACCTTCTTTATTTTGGCAATGTATCAATTTTGGTCTTCATCCAATTCCTTGGGTCTATCATGGTTCGCTTCTTTTGGTTGCCTTTGTGTTGTTATTTGTTGCATTGCTATGCCATTTCCTTTTATGTATTGCTTTTGTCATCCATGTTTGCATTGTGATCATTTCAAGTGCTGCATTTGTGCTTCTTGTAATGTTGCATTTCATCATGCTCATCATGTGCATTGTGTGTTTCATGCATGATCACCCCCTTGCATCACCCCTCCCCTCCTTCTCTTGCTTCTATTTGGCAAGTGCCATTTTTCACTCCTCCTTTAATGTTCATCTCTTCCTCACAATTCAAGCATCATGCCACTCACCTCTCTGCCAAGTTTCACCTAATTTGGAGTTGGTTTGGTTGGGATAAAAAAATGCTTCAAGTTTGAACCTAATTCAAACTTGGAATATTTTTCTACCTTCAAAAATTCCCAAATTAATTTATTAAATACTACACAAATTCAGGATCTTGAGAATATTGTCATATTTCTCAAAATTCTTCCCAATCCCCCTATGCTTTTCCTTTTGTTTTTTGTCTGAAGAAAATAGGAAAAGGATAGCAGCAGCAGCAGCAACCCCCTAGGCCTCGACCTCCCAGGCCGGCCCAGCTAGCACCCCGCGCCAGCAGGCCCAGCGCGCCAGCCAGCCCGCTCGCTCACCCCTCCTTGCCTTTTATCACCCACGCGCACCCACACCCTCGCTAGCCCCTCTCCACGTGGCCATCCCGGCCCCGCTCGTCAGCGCCTACCATGTTCCCCGCACCCACCTTTTCCCTCTCCTCTCGCCGTCGCCATGGGGACCGCGAGCATGAGTGCGCGTGAGCTCGCGCCGCTCACCCTAGCCCCTTTTAAGCCCCAACTCCATGTCCCCTGCCTCTCCTAGGGTTTCCCTCATCCGCCGCCGCCGTTGCCTGGTAGGTATAGCCACCAGATCGACCGCGCCATCGCCGTTCCGAACGCATCTGGGAGCGTGTCCTCATCGCCGGCGTGCTCTCCGTCGACTCCAACTTCCCAGAACGTGTCTATCTTGCTCATCGACGTCGTCTACATCCCCGACGTCCACTACTTTGCCGCGGGATGCCAAGACGTCGTGGTCTTCTTTCGCTTCTTCCCCGCGGTGCCCGCAAGTGTTCGATCGCCGTCACCGCCTTCTCCGACCTCCTCTCGAGTAACCAAGCACACCACCGTGCTTGTGGTGAGCACGCGCTCCTCCCCATCCCATTTTCCCTCTCGTTGGCGCGCTCTGCAGTAGTTTGCCACGAGCACCCAAACGCGCCGCCGTCGGGCCTCGTCTCCGGTGAGTGCCCCAACCTCCTTAGGTCTTCTGTGCATGCTCGTCATGATCGCCGCGTCGCATAGGCCGGATCCACGCGATCAGTAGCTCGCTCAAGCCTTTTGCCTCATCGCATTTGAGCTCGTCGCTGCCGCCTCTGTTCGTCATCGCCGGCGTCGCCTCCATCGTCGTCCGGTGCGGCTAGTGGCACCCACGAGCGCGGGATCCTCCTGCGACCTCGTACCACCCTTCCAACGAGCTATTTGGTCGCCGGAGCCACTCTGGCGAGGTCCCGCCGTCCTCTATACACAACGGCGAGCCCTCCTCTGTTTTTCCCCTGTTTCGGGTGCCTCTGTGTCACCGCCATGTGGGCCCTCGCGGGACCCACCCGCCAGTCTCACAGGGGACCAGGTCCCACCTATCATCCCCTCTCCCCTTATTTTATTTTATTTTATTTTATTTTAATTCCAGGGAATATTCCATTTTAGGAAGTGGAATCTTTCCATTTTGGGCTAGTCGATTTCTGGACATTCCAGTTTTGGAAAATGCTATTTCTGTCTATAGTCATTTTAGGCAGTGTTTGACTTATTGCACTTGTGATGATTTTTCTACAGAAACCCCAACATATTATATATTTTTTCGGGGTAGAAAAATCCTACCAATCCAGTGGTGGCATTAGTTTTTGTATTTGAGAAAGTTCATGAACATGGCATTTTACATCATGATGTTGTTTTGTCATTTTTGTGTGATTTAATTCAAGCATGCTATGGGGTATCTTGGCACATGTGTAGCTTCTTTTTCATGTCTACTCCATGCTAGATTTATTTCATGCCATGATATGCTATGTAGTGAGTTAATCAAGCTTGTAAACATGCCTACATGAATCTGTTTTTGCCCTGCTAGTCATTTTCACTAAGTCTGCTAGAACTGTTGTCATTTGCATTTTTGCCATGTTGTTTGAGTCCTGTTCGAGTGAGTTATAACAGTAGCTCAGTGTTCATGCATTGTAGACCTTCACATGTATTTCACTGCCATGTATTCAGTTTTCATGTTTGGGTGTTGTAGCATATTTAAACCTTGCATCTAAGTGGCCATGTTGTTGTTTTAAGCAGTTTGCATTATTCTTGTTTTGCTTGTCATTTGCAAACCGTGCATCCTTTTCCGGTGATCCTTATATTGTATTCGACCGAAATCACTCCTTATTTCCATTGGCATTCTTGGTTTTCCAAGTTGATGCCTTGATCAACCTTTCCCTTCCGGAGTACCCATATGCATTGCACATCATATCTTGCATTCCATGCCATGTCTTGCATCATGTTGCTTGTGCATTGCTTCGTGATTGATTGATGTTCCGTTGCTTGTGTTCTTGCTTTGGGTAGAGCCGGGGGACGATTTTGTGAACGAGGAACCTGTTGAGTACACTAACGAGGATCAAGCTTTCGACAACTCTGAGAACTTTGCAGGCAAGATGACCATTACCCTCGAAATCACTTCTATCTTTGCTTGCTAGTTGTTTCACTCTATCGCTATGTTGCGCTACCTACCACTTGTTTATCATGCCTCCCATGTTGCCATGTCAAGCCTCTAACCCACCTTCCTAGCAAACCATTGTTTGGCTACGTTAGCGCTTTGCTCAGCCCCTCTTATAGTGTTGCTAGTTGCAGGTGAAGTTGAAGATTGCTCCATGTTGGAACATGTTTATTGTTGCGATATCACAACATCTCTTATTTTAATTAATGCATCTATATACTTGGTAAAGGGTGGAAGTCTCGGCATTTTTCCTGGTGTTTTGTTCCACTCTTGCCGCCATAGTTTCCGTCATACCGGTGTTATGTTCCTTGATTTTGCGTTCCTTACGCGGTTGGGGTTATGGGACCCCCTTGACAGTTCACTTTGAATAAAATTCATCCAGCAAGGCCCAACCTTGGTTTTAAATTTTCCTCACCTAAGCCTTTCCCTTGGGTTTTCGCGAGCCCGAGGGTCATCTTTATTTTAACTCCCCCGGGCTAGTGCTCCTCTGAGTGTTGGTCCGAACCGAGTAGACTGCGGGGTCACCTCGGGGAAACTTGAGGGCTGGTTTACTCGTAGGATGTCTCATCCAGTGTGCCCTGAGAACGAGATATGTGCACCTCCTATCGCGATTTGTCGGCAAAGTCGGGCGGTCTTGCTGGTCTTGTTTTACCATTGTTGAAATGTCTTGTAACCGGGATTCCGAGTCTGTCGGGCCTTCCCGGGAGAAGGAATATCCTTCGTTAATCGTGAGAGCTTGTGATGGGCTAAGTTGGAACACCCCTGCAGGGTATAAACTTTCGAAAGTCGTGCCCGCGGTTATGTGGCAGATGGGAATTTGTTAATGTCCGATTGTAGAGAACTTGACACTTGACTTAATTAAAATGCATCAACCGCATGTGTAGCCGTGATGGTCTCTTTTCGTCGGAGTCTGGGAAGTGAACACGGTTTGGGTTATGTATGAACGTAAGTAGATTCAGGATCACTTCTTGATCATCTCTAGCTTCTCGACCATTGCGTTGCTTCTCTTCTCGCTCTTATTTGCGTATGTTAGCCACCATATTTTCTTAGTGCTTGCTGCAACTCCACCTCATTACCTTCTCCTACCCATAAGCTTAAATAGTCTTGATCTTGCGGGTTTGAGATTGTTGAGTCCTCGTGACTCACAGATACTACCAAAACAGTTGCAGGTGCCGATGATACCAGTGCAGGTGATGCTACCGAATTCAAGTGGGAGTTTGACGAGGAACTTGGTCGTTGCTACGTTTCGTTTCTTGATGATCAGTAGTGGAGCCCAGTTGGGACGATCGGGGATCTAGCATTTGGGGTTATCTTCTTTTCATTTGTTTTTGTCCTTAGTCGGACTATGTGTGTACTCTGAATGATGTATGTTTAATTAATGTATTGTGTGAAGTGGCGGTTGTAAGCCAACTCTTTATCCAATTCTTGTTCATTACATGGGATTGTGTGAAGATGACCCTTCTTGCGACAAAACCACCATGCGGTTATGCCTCCAATTCGTGCATCGACACGTGGGAGATATAGTCGCGTCGTGGGTGTTACACGTTGGTAATCAGAGCCATCCCCGACTTAGTAGCCCCCTGCTTGATCGAATCATTGACGTTGTTGAGTCTAGAACAAAAATGTTTTGAGTCTTAGGGTTATATATATCGAGAGTAGGATTCTTTTTACTCCTCAGTCCCTTCATTGCTCTGGTGAGGCCTCCTGACGTAGATGTTTTGTCTTTCCTCTCCTCAAATTTCACTAAAAAAATTATAGGATCACGCGGGTATCTTGGGATCGTTCCGATATTCTTGTGATGAGAACATTGTTCTTGGTGCCTCCTGACATTTAGGGGTTGTGGCAGTGTCCCGGGGAGTTGAGCTCCAAGGTGTTGTCGTCACAATTTTATCGTTGCAGTTCTGGAATACCTGAGTTTCGCCGATAGCGAAAATCTATTTTATGCAGTTGTTGGTGAGATAACCTCGATGCCACCTAGTACTGGGGCAGGAGTTTGGGAGTATTGCCATAACTCGTATAACGGATGCTTTTCGAAGGTTGAGGTACATGATTTCCGAAGGTTTTTTGGTTATGTGTTGATGGATGGATACAGCTGGATGTAGGGATTGTTAGTTTGGGTGAGATATTATGCTTCCCTTATATCCCCAACACCTAATTGCACAACCAGAAAGTTTCAGGAGTTTATAGGTGGGATTCAAGTAGCTCTTAGCATTTCTTCCCGCAGATATTTGGTTTGGGATTGGGTAATCCTTACCACTTATGTGTTCCTAATCTTACCTTGTTATTTCATTCATCAATCTCTTATCAAGTGGCTTCTCACCTTAATGGACGTGTGAGGATTAACTTTGGAATTCATTCGTTCATCCTTGTTCCAATGGTTATTGTGAAGACTATATGTTGCAATTTCTATCCGTTGATTCAGCTTGTCTATCTGTCTATCATGGTTCTAACGGATGTCACCCTCTTCAGGATGGCTCCTCCAACGCGTCAGAATCCGGAACGCAATGATGGGAGTCAGGAGAACCCTCCGCCACCACCTCCGCCTCCGGAGGCATGGCAAGCTGTCATGGCAGCCACCAACGCCAACAGCCAGATGCTTTTGCAAATCTTGCAAGGGCGCAACCAAGGCCAAGGAAACCAAGGGAATCAAGGTCAAGGGCAGTACAACCATCAGCCTCAGTTTGCTACCCTCAACCAGTTCCTTGCAAATCAGCCGAAGTCTTTCAGCAACTGTGCCGAGGCCACAGACGCCGATGATTGGCTCATGGACATTAACAAGCATTTTGAATGTAGCAATGTCAGGCCTGAGGACTACGTCAAGTTTGCTTCATTTCAGCTCAAGGACCAAGCTGCTGATTGGTATCAACAATACAAAGATTCCAGAGGAGGTCGAGTGATTACCTGGACTGACTTCTGTCGGGACTTTAAAGCTCACCACATTCCTACAAGTGTTGTTGAGAGCAAGTGTGGAGGAGTTCTGCAATCTCAAGCAAGGCAACATGTCTTTGTATCAATACAACATCCAGTTTCAGAAACTTGCTCGCTTCGCAAAACAAGACGTTCCTGATGAAAAGAGCATGATCTATCAATTCATAGGTGGCCTCAGAGAGGATTTGCAGTTAGCTCTTTTTCTTGTTGAGCCGACTAAGTTTGATCAATTCTATAACATGGCTCTCCAGCAAGAAGGTGCTCAGCTCAAGTGTGAGGCTTCTAAGAAGAGAATCAGGGATGCAGTTCAGTCTTCTCTTGTTGAGCCGACTAAGTTTGATCAATTCTATAACATGGCTCTCCAGCAAGAAGGTGCTCAGCTCAAGTGTGAGGCTTCTAAGAAGAGAATCAGGGATGCAGTTCAGTCTTCTTCTTCCTCACAAGTGGCAGGAAAGCAACAGAAGTTTTGGCTTCCTCCACCTCCTCCGCTTCGTCAGCCTTACCAGTAGAAGAACAAAGGTGGCCATGGATCTTCCCACCCACCCAACCCAGGCTATCAGAACAAGTCTCTGAATCAAGCTCCAAGGTCAAGTGCTCCTCCTTCTTATCATCGTCCGCTCTCAGAGGTGACTTGCAACAAGTGTCAGTAGAAAGGTCACTATGCGAACAAGTGCTACAACCAAAGGCATCTTCCGCCTACTCCTCCTGTGAGATCTTCTAGCAGTGCAGTGGTCAAGCATAATCCCAAGCATGCTAAGGTGCACATGATGAACGCAGCTCAGGTAGAGGATTCTTCAGATGTGATCATGGGTAACCTTTCAGTTAACTCCATTCCCACAAAAGTCTTACTTGATACTGGTGCATCGCATTCTTTCATGTCATACCCATTTGCATCGAAGCACAATGTTGACATAGAGATACTGGTGCTATGCTCCGCATTGGTGATAAACAACTAAGTGTGGCCCATGGCCGTACCAACCTCAGGGGGCCTCCGGGCTCGGTGTCCAGCCTCGTCGCAATAATCCCCCTCGAGAGAGTCGCCCGAGGGGGTTGGGCACAGGGGCTTTGCTTAGGTCACGCCCGAGCGTATGCCACCCTGCCAGGTCCCTCGGACCTGGTCGTCATGCATCCCTCCGGAGCAGGACCTTGGCGAGAAAATGGTATGGAGGCTGTTTGCGCGTCAAGGGGGACTCCTGAGCATCGCGACTCAGGAGCCTAACTGGTCACATAGCCCCTCACCCCTTGGTCCCGTCCTGGTGATCCGGACGGCCCAATGGCGGCTGAGGTACGCGCGGGGCTGGGCCCTGCCGACGTAGAATGCTAAGGCCTACTTTCGCATCTCCTTCTCGCAGGTTGTTTGTGCATCAAGGGGGACTCCTGAGCACTGCGACTTGGGAGCCTAACTGACCATGTAGCCCCTCACCCCTTGGTCCCGTCCTGGTGACCCGCACGGCCCAACAGCGGCTGAGGTATGCGTGGGGTCGGGCCCTGCCAATGTAGAACATCAAGAAAATGGGAAGGAAAATGCAGAATCTTAATAAAATATTACAAAACATATCGTCCCTCAAACACCAAACAGAAGTTTTGACGCCTCCACGAGGCATGTTGCATATCACAGGAAAGTAAATACAGTAAGGAGCACCACCGTTCGCCAGCAAGCCTCCCTTTCAGCCTTGGGCATTGTCGTCAGGGAGTGCCCCCCGTCGGCAGCATCTTCGTTGCCTGTGTCGTCGGCTATAGCTATGGGACCGACAACACCTTTTGCCGGAGGCGCAGGGTTGATGGCAAGGAACTTCTTCAGCAGGGCCTCCACTTGGCCGTTCACGACTTCGGCGGCAGCTGCGCAGCGCTCCTCACCCACGGGCTCAAGTAGGACACCGAGGTCGGCATCAGGGTCACGGAGATGAAGGTGGCTGAAGACGTGCATCAGGGCAGATGAGGAGAGCACACGGGCTTCCCCCTCCACCATAGGGCCGATCCCGTTGATGACGTCCTCAAGCGCAGCGACAAGATGAGGGAGCAGCTGGGCGGGGCCCACATCATCGGTCACCAACGGCTTCTCCAAGCCCTTCTCATAGAGCTCCCGCAGTGCCTAGCGGGACCTCTGTTCGAGGGATCTGAAGGCCACACGATCCTCATCCAGAACCTTCACCTTGGCTTCCAGATGGACCTTCTCTGCTTCCACCTTCTTCTCCAGCTTCTCCAGGCGGTCATGTTCCGCGGCTTGCGCTTGCGCCAGCTGCTCCAGCTCAGCATCGCGGCCGTTGACCGCTTCTTCTCGAGCCTTCAGCGTATCCTCCCATGCCTCGTGCTGGCGAGTCGCAGCACCGTGTTCCTTGCGTAGTTTCTCTAGCTCGGCCTTTGCTACCCGGCAGCGCTCCTTGGCGGCCTCAACATCCTTCAACGCCACCTCGCGGACGGCCGCAGCCTGGTCGACGACCCGCTTACCCTCCTCGAAAGCTGCCACGGCCTAACCCCAGGCCGCCCTCACAGATGCGTCAGACTGCAGCCCCCTTGAGATCAACTCCAGGCGCCCTGATGCCAAACGACAGTCGGCGCCTTGAAGGTCACCTCGAAGCTGGGTCATCACGGAAAGAGCCTCCTCCACAGCATCGGGTGAAGAAGTTGCATCGCGGACCGGCGCTATAAAGGGAGGAGGAGGAGGCAGCGTCACTATCGGTGTCAAAACCGGCGGATCTCGGGTATTGGGTCCCGAACTGTGCGTCTAAGGAGGATGGTAACATGAGGCGGGGGACATGATGTTTACCCAGGTTCGGGCCCTCTCGATGGAGGTAATACCCTACTTCCTGCTTGATTGATCTTGATGATATGAGTATTACAAGAGTTGATCTACCACGAGATCGTAGAGGCTAAACCCTAGAAGCTAGCCTATGGTATGATTGTCCTTATCCTACGGACTAAACACTCCGGTTTATATAGACATCGGAGGGGGCTAGGGTTACACAGAGTCGGTTACAAGGGAGGAGATCTACAAATTCGTATTGCCAAGCTTGCCTTCCACGCCAAGGAGAGTCCCATCCGGACACGGGACGAAGTCTTCAATCTTGTATCTTCATAGTCCAACAGTCCGGCCAAAGGATATAGTCCGGCTATCCGGAGACCCCCCAATCCAGGACTCCTTTAGTAGCCCCTGAACCAGGCTTCAATGATGATGAGTCTGGCACGCAGATTGTCTTCAGCATTGCAAGGTGGGTTCCTCCTCCGAATACTCCATAGAAGATTTTGAACACAAGGATAGTGTCCGGCTCTGCAAAACAAATTCCACATACCACCGTAGAGAGAATAATATTTCCACAAATCAATCTGCCGACCGTTTTTCACAATGTGACGTATGGCCGTGGTCTGGCCATAACGGACCTTCTTTTTTAATCAGCCTGCCACTGCGTTTTGCGAGGCAATTTTATTGGCACGTCTTGTCGAAGCAGAGATCGTGTCCCCCTTATTACGGGATTGTCATCAATACGGATGTGGCTAACCCAATCGTGCCCGTTGGTATGACTCCTCGATTTTAGGCAAGTCCCAAACGGCCACGCGAAGGATGCTTGATATTCATCCCCTTTATAAGGAGGCCATGGCCTGCCCTTTTTTTTCTTGCGCTCAATCGAATCCTTCCCCCACCTCGAGTTCCAACACCCAAGCCTCAGGTCAGGCGCTTCGGACCTTCAACCATGTCCGGATCCAACCTTCAAGGTCGGTGGATGCCTTCCTCTGTCATAGAGGAAGACATCAAGAAGCTAAGAGAGGCTAGGTACTTGATCGGTGAAATCTCGCACAGGTTGCTTGCTTGAGGGCAGGTCATTCCCACTCCCAAGATCGGCGAGAGAATTGTATTCATCTCTCACTTCCTCCGAGGGCTAGGCCTTGCTTTAGATCCCTTTGTAAGGGGGCTCATGTTCTATTACGGGCTGGATTTCCATGATCTGGCTCCGGATTCTATCCTCCACATCTCGTCGTTTATCGTCGTGTGTGAAGCTTTCCTCTGCATTACCCCACACTTCGGCTTGTGGCTCAAAACATTCAACGTGGAGCTGAAGATGATCGAGGGGCGACACGCAGAGTGTGGAGGTGCCGTGATAAGCAAAGACGCCGAAGTTCCATGGCCAAAAGGTTCCTTCCCAGAGGTGTCTAGTTTATGGCAGCAGGAGTGGTTTTATATCACAGCTCCCCGGGGTACCAAGTGGGTGGCCGCCCTGCCTTTCGCTCGGGCCACCCACCACAACTGACGTCATGGATCAATAAGGGGCTGGACTGGGGGCCAGTAAATGATGTGCCGGTATTGCAGAGCTGCATCCGAGATCTCCTTGAGAGAGACGTCGGCCTGGTTACAGTAATGCAAGTCATGCTAGTTCGTCGAGTCCTGCCTTGCAATCGTCGACCCCTCCGAATGTGGGAGTTCAACCCGGAAGGACCGCGAGCTATTCAGCACTTCTTCGGCATGACGCTCGAAGAGATGTACAAATTGTTCTTCGGACCACAAACAAGGTGTCCGGACCTCACCGAGGATGCGGGTCTGAGCTGCAATCGCCTAGACACCCAAGTAAGTAATCCCATGGCCGAATACGATGTCTTTTTATTTATCACAACACCATTCTGAAAAGTCGTTCTTTGACCAGGACTGGGTGACAAAGGCGAAGATGATCAGGTGTTCGGCTCCCCTTCCCGAAGGAACAGCAGATCCAATACTGGCCAGAATGCTCGAGCCGGCGCCTTATCAGGCGCCCTCAGGGGAAGATGGAGGGGGAATAAAGAGATTGAAAGCGGGCCTCACTCGTTGTTCATCCAAACCGGGGGAATTAGCGCCTCCACGAAGGAGGACAACCGGGGAGAAGGGCCTGAAATTCCCTCTCCCCAAAGAAGGAAGAGGACCACTTCTGAAGACCCGGAAACAAAGGTTTCCAAACGGGGGAAGAAATCTTCGCCAGAGGGTCCTGCCTTGGAGGGTACCCTTACCGCATAGTGTCCGCAAGGGGATCAGCCTCCCACCGAGCTGTAAGTAAACAAAAAGTGCATAGTAGTAAAAATATCCTGCTTTACCTCTGAGGACAATAACCGAAACATATATCTTGTAGTTCAGATCGTATGCCTTCTCAACAGAGTTCGTCTTCGGGGGATCTTCTTCCGGAGATGATGGAGAGCGAAACACCTCCCTAGGCCATTCCGCCTCATGAGGCGGGTGACGCTGAAGTGTCGTCGCGAATGGCTTCTCCTGATCCGCCAAGGCCAGAGGGTAATCCCTCGGCCACCTGAAGTCCTCAGTTTCAGCTCCTAAGGAGAGCGACAGAAAGAGTCCGGAACCGTCCGGTGTGCGATCGGACGCACTGAAGGATCTTCTGGAGCAAGCGGCTATCTCAGAAGCGCACTGTACGCTAATAGGTACGGTAATTCGGAGGATTTCATCCGCCGAAAGCGGGTTGCATGAAGCTTTCATGAGTCTGCTGAAAGGCTTTGAGGTACGTTAAATAGTGTGTGTTTTTGATAGTACTGCACATGTTAGGTGTGCCCTATGTAGATAGTAGCACCTGAGACTCTGGTTACCGCTGAGAACGGCAGCGAACAGAGGATCATAGTCCCAGGTAATAATCAGTCCGCCTTCATGTGTAGGTGGCAGAGGGTCCGGTGGCTAACCGGACTTGTGAGTTTGCCGAGCTGAAGCAGCAACTTGATGCGGCAGATGCCGACATCGTGCTTGTCAACAAGTGGCTCGACGAGGCAAAGGGTATGTGATTTCTCCGGTGATCAACACATAGTGAGAGGAGCATGATGCTAATATCTTTAATATTTGTGACTACAGATGGAGCTTCCGCCGTGGAGACCCTTCGGGCAGAACTTTCCCGAGCCAAGGAACGAGCCAGGGATAGTGATGCAGCCGCTCTGAAGGCGGTCGAAGAGCTGAGGGCCAAACAGGCTGCGCATTGCCAAACCAAGGAAAAATGGCCAAGATGGTCGTTGAGTTGAAAGATGCCACCGACCATTACCAGCTCCTTGAAAAAGAAAACCGAGCGAAGGCGACGGAACTGGAGGAGGCCATGGTAGCAGCCAAGGACGCCCGCTCGAAAATTAGAGCAGCAAAGGAAGAGCTGCGTCAAGTTGGAGATATCGCAGTTGGGAAGCCCTTTTTGTTGCGAACAAAGTTCGGAGATCCGAAGTATGCCCCTCTTGATAAATTATGGAGTTCTGCAGACGCATACGTGGATTTGGCAGCCAGTGCTGCTGATGCGGCCGAGTACTTCAAGGATCAGAAAGATCGTGAAGTGGAAAAGCTGTTCTGGTCACAGTTCGATGGTCCAGTGCGTCCGCTGTTGTTGAATGAGAGAATGGCTGAGTGGGCCGAGCTCCATAGGTTGTCGGGGCTTGCCATGAGGTCTGTTGTGGATCATCTGTGGCCGGAAGGGCCAAGGCCGAATAGTTATTTTAGTTTAGTGCAACAGTTCCTTGGTGTTGTGCCGCACATCAACGCTATGAAGAGGTCGGCGTGCATAGAGGGTGCGCGGATGGCACTTGCCCGTGTCAAAACATACTGGGCAGAGATGGAGGCCACTGCTATTGCAATCCTGAGTTCGGTCGTGGGCCGAGTATCTGCCGAGCACTACTTTGCAGAAGTCCTTGAAGGCGCTCGCTTAATAGAGGCTCAGTGCTCGAAGAATATTATGTTTTATGACATCTATTCCCATTGTAAAAACAATGTTTTATTGAATTATATAGGCTGTGGTTATACTTTTGCCTGAAAGTATTATGATGCCTCCTATGCGGCCGTTTATGTATATATGTATATAACCTGAAAGTTTACAGTCGTCGGCTTCAGCCCCAAGCATATAATGCGGGGGTGTTTGAAAAAAACGCGTATTCACACTTGATCCAACGTCTTGGTCCTTTAAGAGGTGGTAGCACAGCGAACAAGGCAATCAGACTATATTGCTTTAGAACTTTCACTTAGCCATAGGAGATTGACGGTGGGGCTACTATATAGCCCCTGGTACCTCTGTGCTCGTCCGGATATGGGGCACGTACATACATGACCAGGAAACGGCCCTTCGTTAATGCGGAGGAATCCCGAAGATTCCAGTAAGTCATCGAGTGGTTGACCAGTCTCGCGCTTTATCATGACAGTCAGTTTTCGGCTTTCTCTACTGAGGTGCTCATTTGGATGAACCAGGGCACAATCGCAGTAGTTCTCCTGGTGCCTCCTTAGCCGATGGAGCAGAACGTAAGGTAGCAAAACACGGGAGCCGGGCAAACCCAACATTTGACCAAAGACATGGTTCGGAGCTGATGCACATAAGGCCAAACTCGCGACGCCAAACACTCCCTAAGGTATTCGGTCTTTATAACATATGTCGGGCTGAACAGTGCCCTTGATAATGAACCCCTATTGTCCAGGTACGTGCAATTATCTGACGTGGAGAAATGCCAATAACATCAGCGTCCTTCTCGGTTATACTAAGTATCTGGAGGATGTGAACAACAAGAGACAATAAAAAAGGTTTACACACGGTCTTAATCTAAAAAGAAACCTTTGAGCGGGTCCCTGCCGCACGTCTGCGCCTGTGTCTCCGTTGTGCCATATCCTGGAGGGGTGTGGCGCGATTGTCATCTGTAAAAGAGAAGAGCTTAGGTGAAAGTTGTCGTGCCAGAAAATTGGTTATTCTCAATAAACCATTAAAATTCAAGATAAGTCAGGTTGAGCCGAACTAGCCCTGATTACACGCGGGAAGCCCCTGGTACCATCTGTGGGGGTATGACCATCAAACCGTTCGGGTTTATCCAAGCTGTTATAGCTAGCAATGCACCGGACTCGTCTAGGCGTGTCCGCGGTCTTAGCGACCGATCCTTTATTCTGGTTGGAGGGTCTATTTAGTGTTCGGCTATTTAAGCCTTCGCACATTCTTCCGCTTGTAACGAACGTTCAACGTTTTCGCTAATGGTGATGATGCCATGTGGGCTGGGCATCTTGAGCTTGAGGGAAGTGTAATGCGGTACTGCATTAAAGCGAGCGAAAGCCGCTCTTCCGAGTAGTGCTTGATAGCCACTTCGGAATGGAGCGATGTCGAAGGTTAACTTTTCGCTTCGTAAGTTATCGGGAGAACCGAATACAACCTCTAGTAATAGAGAGCCCGTGCAGCGGGCCTCTGGGCCTAGTATTACTCCCTTGAAGGTAGTATTACTATGGCTGATTTTTGTCGGGTCTATCCCCATTTTCCAGACTGTGTCCTGATATATCAGGTTTAGACTACTGCCGCCATCCGTAAGGACTCATTTGAGATGGTATCCATTTATTATTGGGTCTAACACCAAGGCCGCCAATCCTTCGTGTTGGATGCTTGTCGGGTGATCCCTATGATCAAAAGTGATCGGGCAGGCCAACCAGGGGTTTAACTTGGGGGTGACGGACTCTACGACGTGCGTGTCTCGGAGTGCGTGCTTGCTTCTCCTCTTCGTCACGTCAATCATGTTTACTATTTTAACCTCTGGTGGGAATTTTTTCTGTCCCCCAGTGCTTTGCTGGCGAGGCTCGTCCTCGTCTTCACTTGGTGTATCCCTCCCCTTGTGTTCGGTCTTTAGCTTACCGACCTGCTTGAAGACCCAGCATACTCTATGGGTGTGATTTGTAGGTTTATCGAGGGTGCTGTGAATCTGATATAGTTTGTCTAGAATCTTATTTAGGCCGGACAGTCCATCACTGCTGCCTTTAGAAGGCTTTTTCCGTTGACCTGGTCAAGAGCCTCTGAATCCGGCGTTTACCGCCGTATTGTCTGGGATGTCTTCTTTATTTCAACGCTTGCTTTTACTGCATCGTGGTTTTCCGTTGCCATCCCTGACTTCGGATGTGCTTGGGTCGTTGGTGCTACTGCGGGCGAACCAGCTATCTTCGCCCGCGCAAAAGCGGGTCATGAGGCTTGTCAGGGCTGCCATTGTTCTCGGTTTTTCTTGGCCGAGGTGTCTGGCGAGCCATTCGTCTCGGACACTGTGCATGAAAGCTGCTAAGGCTTCGGCGTCCGGGCAGTCGAGGATTTGGTTCTTCTTCATGAGAAACCTGTTCCAAAGCTTTCGGGGTGACTCTCCGGGCTGTTGAATTATATGACTTAAATCGTCTACATCCGGAGGTCGGACATAGGTCCCTTGAAAATTAGCCCGAAAAGCATCCTCGAGTTCCTCCCAACTTCCAATTGAGTTTTTGAGGAGGCTTTTCAGCCAGTGCCGAGCTGGTCCTTTAAGATTGAGGGGCAAGTACTTGATGGCGTGGAGATTGTCTCCGTGAGCCATATGTATATGAAGGATAAAGTCTTAAATCCAGACCGCAGGGTATGTGGTCCCGTCGTACGCTTCTATGTTCACTGGTTTGAATCCTTCTGGAAATTCGTGGTCCAGCACTTCATCGGTGAAACATAGGGGGTGTGCGGCACCCCTGTATTTAGATGTATCATGGCGTTCGGACGGTTGTAGTATCCGGTTTTGGTTTTGCGCGCTTCCTAGATCCATAGATGGATCTGGTCATGCTAGATTTTTGGCGCAAGTCCTCACGTAGATCGTGTGTTGACTTATGTGCAGCCTTGTTAGCCGCTCTATCGCGGCCGCAAGGTGGTTGATCTGACCAGTTGGCCGTTTTATTTTTCGGCTGTGTGGGCTCTAAGGCCTCATTGTCGAATTCGGGCAGTAGCTTGCTCTTTGGTTAACTCTTTGTGTGGTAACTACCACCATACTTTTCTTCATTGTCGAGCACTTTGTTCCATCTATTGTTGAGCGTATTCTTCGTGGCCTTAAGCCTTTGCTTCTGTTTCTTCAGACTCCTTGCAGTGGCAATAAGCCTTTCACGGAGGTTCTCTTGTTCCAAGTGCCTTTCCGGATGATGTGTGCATCTTCGTCCGGACTATTTTCCTCCCCGGAGGGAGGATGGTGAGCTTTATCCTCGGCGTCGCCGTGTTCGGACATCGGATCCATACTATGTTCACCATTTGCAGGTTCATCCTGCTCTGCCGTTGGGTCAATTTGGTCGTCTTTTCCTCTGGAGTCGACTGGGGTGTTATTTTCTCTTTCGCTATTTTTCCCGAGGCGGGATTTGGAGCGGCGCCTACGCCGACGCTTTGTTTGCTTCTTGATGGAGTTGTTCTTCGTTGCGTCCTTCCGTTCCTCGTCATTGTTTTCTTTTGGTGTATCCACCATTTATATGTCATGTGATGAATTGGTTGTCCAGCGCCCTGTGGGCGATGGTTCCTGTTCATCTCCTGCATCGTCGTCCATACCATCGATGTCTTCGGAGTCAAACTCGAGCATATCGGTTAAATCATCAAAAGTGGCTACTAAGTGGGTGGTGGGTGGGCAGCAAATTTCTTCGTCGTCCGCATCCCATTCTAGCCGGACATAGTTCGGCCAAGGTTCTCCTGACAAGGAGAGAGACCTTAATGAATTTAGCACGTCGCCGAAGGGCGAGTGCTGAAAGATATCCGCGGAGGTAAACTCCATGATCGGCGCCCAATCGGATTCGATAGGCACGGACGCAGGCGGCTCGGAGTCCGTGGCCAGAGATGAATCCAGTGGTTTGGCAACACGGCTCTCGTAAGGGGTGAAATCAGTATCCGGCTCTGTCGCCACTGAGAGTGCGGCCTCCATGGCAGGGTCTATCCACCTGTCCTCGGATAGCGCAATTTGCTCCGGGTTGGAGGCCGGAGAGGTTGCAGGTGTGATTTCCCAAACACTGTCCGATGGCAGAGCTAAATCATGCTCGTCGTGATCGTGTGGCGCACCTGGCATGGGCTTGAATCCGTCGAAGATCAAGTCTCCGCGGATGTCGGCAGTGTAGTTCAAGTTTCCGAACCTGGCCTGATGGCCAGGGGCGTAGCTCTCGATCTGCTCCAGATGGCCAAGCGAGTTGGCCCGCAGTGTGAAGCCGCCGAATACGAAGATCTATCCATGAAGGAACACCTCACCCTGGACCGCATCGTTACCGATGATCGAAGGAGCCATCAAGCCTTATGGTGACGGCACAGTGGAAATCTCAATGAAAGCACCAATGTCGGTGTCAAAACCGGCGGATCTTGGGTAGGGGGTCCCGAACTGTGCGTCTAAGGCGGATGGTAACAGGAGGCGGGGGACATGATGTTTACCCAGGTTCGGGCCCTCTCGATGGAGGTAATACCCTACTTCCTGCTTGATTGATCTTGATGATATGAGTATTACAAGAGTTGATCTACCACGAGATCGTAGAGGCTAAACCCTAGAAGCTAGCCTATGGTATGGTTGTCCTTGTCCTACGGACTAAACCCTCCGGTTTATATAGACACCGGAGGGGGCTAGGGTTACACAGAGTCGATTACAAGGGAGGATATCTACATATCCGTATTGCCAAGCTTGCCTTCCACGCCAAGGAGAGTTCCATCCGGACAGGGGACGAAGTCTTCAATCTTGTATCTTCATAGTCCAACAGTCCGGCCAAAGGATATAGTCCGGCTATTCGGAGACCCCCTAATCCAGGACTCCCTCAGTCACCGCCAAGGCCTGCGTGTCAGAGGCAGCAGAAGAAGGGGATGGGGGCTCCTGAGCCTTTGGGACCTTGGACGACGAGCTGGGGGCGGACGCCTCCGAAGCTGGCTTGGTTGTGGAGGTCGTTTTCTCCTGAGGACGGTCCTCCACGCCTCGCGAGGATGACCGGGATGGAGAAGCACGAGCGCCGTCGCCGCCTTTCCGCATCGAGGGAGGCGCGACTATAGCACGCTGGGTCCCAGAAGGTGTGGACGCCCCCTCTCTCTTCTTCTTCGCCACCGGTGTTGGCCTCGTGGCGCGAAAGAAAAGCGTCAAGAAGGAGGCAGAGAGGTCTACAATGACAGAATCAGGACAAAGCACTTACTGGTCTATGGCGGCGTAATCCCTCGGCCTCTTCTGAAGCACGAGGCCCGAAGGTTTCGCAGCTGGGGGGGCTGGCGCGGGGGGCCCTAGGAGCAGAAGAGGGAGTAGCAGTTGGGCCGGCGGCGGCACTGGTCGGTGTCAGAAGAGGGGCGTCGCCTCGGGAGATCAGCGCCGACCTGCTCTTCTCGGGACTCCGGCCGACGACTTCTTCGGGGGAGTGACCCTGGACCTCATGGTGACCCCAGTGGGGGGCAGGACCTCCCTCACCGGATGATCATCGGTGTCATCGTCATCGGGGAAGGTGCGGAGGAGATATATCATCCACGGAGGGGAAGTCTCCCCTCCCCCCTCTCGGCTCGCCTCTGAGTCGGGCCTCTCCTCCTCGTTGGACTCACCTGACGCACCATCACTGGGGCCTCGAAAGGCACTGGCGGCACGAGCCCGCGCCCGTCGAAGACAGGCATGGCGGCAACCACCTTCGCCCCATCAGGGCGATGGTACAAGGGAAGATGGGTGTCCGGCGGATACCCCTGGTCATCCACGACCAGGAGGCAGAGAGCGTGCCCAGCTCCTCGTCTGATAAAGCATCCGGGCGCAGACGGAGGTCATCCCTAAGCTTCCACAAGGGGCGCGAGCGCACCTAGAGCGGGGCTACGCGTTGTGCCAGGAATTCCTTGACGATCATGGCCCCCATCAGCTTCGCCGCCTTCGGGTCATCAGGCTTCAGGTTGGCAGTTGTCGGTGTCAAAACCGGCGGATCTCGGGTAGGGGGTCCCGAACTGTGCGTCTAGGCGGATGGTAACAGGAGACAAGGGACACGATGTTTTTACCCAGGTTCGGGCCCTCTCGATGGAGGTAAAACCCTACTCCTGCTTGATTAATATTGATGATATGTGTAGTACAAGAGTGGATCTACCAAGAGATCAGAGAGGCTAAACCCTAGAAGCTAGCCTATGGTATGATTGTTGTTCGTCCTACGGACTAAACCCCCCGGTTTATATAGACACCAGATAGGGTTAGGGTTACACAGAGTCGGTTACAATGGTAGGAGATATACATATCCGTATCGCCAAGCTTGCCTTCCACGCCAAGGAAAGTCCCATCCGGACACGGGACGAAGTCTTCAATCTTGTATCTTCATAGTCCAGGAGTCCAGCCAGCGGTGATAGTTCGGCTATCCGACACCCCTAATCCAGGACTCTCTCAAGAGTAGCCCTAACCAGGCTTCAATTACGACGAATCCGGCGCATATTGTCTTCGGCATTGCAAGGCGGGTTCCTCCTCCGAATACTCCATAGAAGATTTTGAACACAAGGATAGTGTCCGGCTCTGCAAAACAAGTTCCACATACCACCGTAGAGAGAATAACCTTTGCACAGATCTGCTGACGTATTCCACGGCGTGACATCACACCACGGCCAGGCCTTTATACGAATCATTCTTACTGTCCCACCTTAGCACGTTTAGCAAGGCGGTTTCTTCGACACGTCTTTTTAGAGCGGAGATCGTGCCCCCCTTATTCTAGGAGCCTCATCAATACGGGCGTGGGTAACCCAGTCGTGCCCGTTGGCACGCCTCCTCCATCGAAGGCGAGTCCCGAACGGTCACGGGGAGGGCTCTTGGTATTCAACCTCTTTATAACGAGACCAAGGCCCGCTCCTTTCTTTCAATCTCAATCGAATCCGCCCCTCGCCTCGAGTTCCAACACCCAAGGCTCCAGATTTAGGCGCTTCGGACCTTCAACGATGTCCGGCTCCGACCTGCACGGCCGTTGGATGTCTTCCTCCGTCACGGAAGATGATGTGCTAAAGCTGAGAGACGCTAGGTATCTAACCGGCGAAATTTCGCATAGGCTGCCTGCCCAAGGGCAGGTTATTCCCACTCCCGAGCCTGGTGAGAGCGTGGTATTCGTGTCTCACTTCCTTCGGGGTTTAGGCTTCCCGACGGACCCCTTTGTGAGGGGGCTCATGTTTTATTATGGGCTGGAATTCCATGACTTGGATCCGGAGTCCATCCTCCACATCTCGTCGTTCATTGTCGTATGTGAAGCCTTCCTCCGCATTACTCCTCACTTCGGATTGTGGCTCAATACCTTCAAAGTGGAGCCAAGATGATCAAGGGCATCGAGCAGAGTCGGAGGGGGTGTTATAAGCAAGAATGCGACGCCCATGGCCCGAGGGCTCTTTTCAAGAGGAGCTCAATTTATGGCAACATGAGTGGTATTATATCACCGCTCCCAGGGGCACCAAATGGGCGGCGCCACCTGCCTTCCGCTCGGGTCCTCCACTGCGGCGGGCGTCATGGGTCAATAAAGGGCTCGACTGGGGACCGTCCAAGGACGTACCTCTGTTGCAGGGCCGTATTCGAGACCTTCGAGAGAGAGAGAGAGAGAGAGAGAGAGATCAATCTGGTCGTAGTAGCGCAGGTCATGCTGATTCGTCGCACCTTGCCCTGCAAACACCGCCCCCTCCGCCTGTGGGAGTTTAATCCGGAGGGACCACGAGCTCTCCAACATTTTATGGGCGTAACGCCCGTGGAGATGTACCAACTGTTCTTCGGATCACAAGCAATGTGTCCGGACTTAACCGAGGACGCAGTTCTGAGCTGCAATCTCCCGGATACTCAAGTAAGTAGTCCTGTACCCGGACATGCTATCCGCATATTTATCATAAACTTGCCCTTAAAATAGCTATCCTTTAAACATGAGTGGATAGTAAAAGCAAAACTGATCAGTTGTCCGGCCCCCCTCCCTGAGACCATGCCGGATCATGTATTAACCAAGATGCTAGAGGTTGTGCCCTTTGAAGAAGGCGAAGGGGGGAACAAGGGAACTACTACCTCCATGAAGGAGGCTATCAAGAAAGGGGGGATCGAGAATACCTCCCTCGAAGGGGAGAAGAGGACCGCTTCTGAAGATCCGGAGACCAAAGCCTCGAAGCAGGGGAAGAAATCTTCACCAGAGGGTCCCCCGGCGGGAGATGCCCCGGTCGCACTATTTCCCCAAGGAGATCAGCCTCCAGCGAGCCGTAAGTAAAGGGGCGTTTTTTAAAGAGAGACATCCCTTTTATTTCTGAAGGTAACCGAAAGTTTACCTTGTAGTTCGATCTCAGCCCTTCACAGCAGAGCTCGTCTTCAGGGGATCTTGGTCCGGAGATGATGGAGAGCGAAACGCCTCTGCCTGCCATACCGTTATGCGAGGTGGACGACCCTGAGGTTTCGTCGCGGAGGGCGTCTCCGAATCCGGCGGGGCCAGAAGGCAGCCGTATGTCCCCTCAAAGCCCTCCGTGTCCAGCCTTCGAAAAAGGCCACAGGATTAGTCCGGCACCAACGGGTGTACGGTCGGAGGAGCTAAAGGATCTACTCGGGCGAGCGTCTATATGGAAGATCACCGTACGTTAATGGTACGGTGATTGAAAGGATTTCATCCGCTGAGAGCGGATTGCATGAAGCCGTCGTAAGTTTACTGACGAGTTTTGAGGTACGCAAAATGATGTACCTTCTGACAGTTTTGCAAATAAAATGCGCCCTGTATAGATAGTAGCCCCTGAGACTTGGTGCGGTGTCAAAAAATGACGGCACGCCGAGGATCATAACCCCAGGTATAATATGCGCTCTTCCTATGTAGGTGGCGAAGCGTCCGGTGGCTAGCCGGGATGATGAATTTGCCAAACTGAAGCGGCAACTTGACGTGGCGGATGCGGACATCACGCTTGTTAATAAGCGGCTTGACGAGTCACAAGGTATGCAACTTCTCCGCGGACACCTGGTAAGGGAGCTTGACGCCCATGCCTTACAACATGTATGCTTAATGCAGATGGTGCCGCTGCTATGGAGAACTTGGCGGGCGGAGCTCGCCCGAGCCAAGGAGCAAGCCAGAAAAAGTGATGCGGTTGCCTTAAAGGCGGCCGAGAGCTAAAAGTCGAACAGGCTGCTCACCGCCAAGAAGAAAGAAATGGCCGAGATGGCCGTGAAATTGAAGAATGCTATCGACCGCTATGAGCTTCTTGAAAAGAAGATCGAGCGAAACAAGAGGACTCTGAAAAGGCCACCACCGAGGCCAAGGATACTCGCTCGCGATGAGAGCTATGAAGGAGGAGCTACGTCGGGCGGAGATATTGCGGCTGAAATCTCTTTCGATGCGGAGGAAATTCACGGATCCTAAATGCGCTCAATTGGACCGGCTGTGGGTGCGGAGGATGCTTATCTCGACTTGGCGGCGAAAAGCCGCAGACGCAGCCGAACACTTCCGAGGTCAAAAGGATCACGGAATGGAAGAGCTTTTTTGGTCGCAGTTCCCTAGTCCGGAGCATCCACTTTCATTAACCGATCGTTTGGCCGAATGGGCTGAGCTGAATAGGTTGTCCGGACTTGCCATGAAGGCTGTCGTGACTCATTTGTGGCCGAAAAGGCCCGAGCCGAAGAGTTATTTTGGCTTGGTGCAACAGTTCCTTGGTGCGGTGCCGCATATCGGTACAATGAAGCGGTCAGCATGCATAGAGGGTGCGCGGATGGCTCTTGCCCGTTTCAAGACATACTGGGCGGAGATGAAGGCCACCGACGTTGCATTCCAAGATTCGGACAGAAGTCGAGTACCTGCCGAGCACTATTTTGAGGAAGTCCTGCAGGGCGCTCGTTTAATAGAGACGCAGTGCTCGAAGGATATTATGTTTTAATGACATGTATGATTTGTGAAAACAATGTTTCAGTATAATATAAGAGCTTTTTATACTTGTGCTTTCAAGTATTAAAACACCTCCTGTGTGGTCGCTGATGTATATGTATATAACCTGAAAGATGGCAGTCTTGACTTATTTCCACGCACATAGTGCGGGGTGTTTGCAAAAGGCGATTTTCACACTTAATCCAACGCCTTGGTCCTGTAAAGGAGGTGATAGCGTAGCAAACTAGGCAACCAGACTATAATGCTTTATCACTTTCACTTAGCCATAGGAGTTCGATGGTGGGGCTACTATATAGCCCCTAGGGGCACCGCGCTCTCCCGAATTCGGGCGTATGTGCTGACCGAAACGGTCCTTCGTTAATGCGGGAAATTCTAAACATTCGGTGGGTCATCGAGTGGTTGACCAGTCTCACGCTATATCATGACATCAGTTTTGGCTTTCTCAACCGAGGTGCTCACCGGCGAACCGGGCACAATCGTAGTAGTTCTCCGGTGCGCGTTAGCGATATAACGGAACGTAAGGCAGCAAAACACAGGAGCCGGGCAAACCCAACATTTGACCAAAGACATGATTCGAGCTGATGCATATAAGGCCTAACTCGAGACGCCAACACTCCCTAAGGTATTCGGTCTTTATGAAAACGGGCGAGAATAATGCCCAAGCCCCGTGTCAGTGCACGCGCAAATTCTGGTGCGGTCAATGCCAAAACGCCAGCCTCCTCCTTGGTTATAGCAAGAAACCGGGGATGTGTATCAACAAGAGACAGTAAAAAAGGTTTACAGGGTCTTAATCTGAAAAGAATCCTTGCAACGGGTCCCTCTTGCACGCTCTGCGCTGTGTCTCCATTGTGCCGTGTCCTGGACGGGTGTAGCACGGTGTTCATCTGTAAAAGAGAAGAACTTAGTTGAAAAGAAAAAAGATTGTGCGAAAAATGTACTTTATATTAAATAAACAGAGTATGGTTCGAAAAGTGAATAAAATAGAGCTTTATTGTCTCTTGTTGTACATGTGTGCAGCCCCTTGTATGGGGGTATGCCGCTAGTAGGCGTTTATATGTTTACGCCGGACTCGTCAGGCCATGTCCGGGGTCCGAATGACCTATTCAGGTGCTTTGATTAGCGGAGCCGGATTAGTGCGGGGCTGTCAAGGCAGTCTCACGTTCTTCCGTGCTCGAGTAACACTTGATACTCCCTTTTAATGAGATGATGTCGCGTGGACCGGGCATTTTAAGTGTAAGAGATGCATAATGCGTTATTGCGTTAAAGCGGGCGAAAGCTTCACGTCCCAGTAGTGCTTGATAGCTACTTTCGAATGGGGCGGTATGGAAGGTTAACTTTTCACGGCGGAAGTTGTCTGGTGAGCCGAGCACAACTTCTAGCAGTAGGGAGCCCGTACAATGGGCATATAGGCCTGGCATTACCCCTTTGAAGGAGGTGTTGCTATGGCGAATTTTGGTTGGGTTTATCCCCATTTTGCGGATTGTGTCTTGATATAGGAGGTTTAGATCGCTACCTCTGTCCATTAGGACTTGTGTAAATTAGAGTCCGTCGATTATAGGATCTAATATCAAGGCAGTCCATCCTGAGTTCCGGATTCTTCCGGAATAATCCTGATGATCGAAGGTGATTGGTTTTGACAACCAACGTTGGGACTCTGCTAGGATAGACCGTGCGGTGCGTGTTTCTATGGGCGCCGCTCTGTTTTTCCCTTTTGTCACTTGAAGTGAGTTCACTGTTTTGACTTCATGTGGGAAATTCCTTTGTTTTCCGGTACTCTGCTTGTGGGGTTCGTCATCGTCCTCGCTTGGTGTGTCGAGCCCCTTGTGTTCGGCATTGAGTTTGCCGGACTGCTTAAAGACCCATCAATCTCTGTGGGTATGGTTTGCAGGCTTCCCGGGAGTGCTGTGGATTTGGCATATTTTGTCCAAGATTTTGTTTAAGTTGGATAGCTCGTCGATGTTATCCTTGAGGGGCAGTTTTTTATGATTCTGCTGGGAGCTTCTGAATCCGGCTTTGACTGCCGTGCTCTTCGGGCTGTTTCCCTTTGTCCGGGGCTGGTCCTTGCTGCGTCGTGGTTTTCCATTTCCATCCCTGACTTCGGATGTACTTGGGTCGCTGGTACTGCATCTTGCCAGCCAACTATCCTCTCCCGCGCAAAAGCGGGTCATGAGACTTGTTAATGCAGCCATTGTCCTCGGCTTCTCCTGGCCGAGATGTCTGGCGAGCCATTCATCTCGGACGTTGTGTTTGAAAGCCGCTAAGGCTTCGGCGTCCAGACAGTCGACTATTTGGTTCTTTTTGGTGAGGAACCTATTCCAGAATTTGCATGCTGACTCTCCAGGTTGTTGAGTTATGTGACTTAAATCGTCTGCATCTAGAGGGCGGACATAAGTCCCTTGAAAATTTGCCCGAAAAGCATCCTCGAGCTCTTCCCAACTTCCAATGGTATTTTCAGGGAGGCTTTTGAGCCAATGCCGGGCTGGCCCTTTGAGCTTGAGGGGTAAATATTTTATGGCGTGGAGATCATCTCCTCTAGCCATGTGTATGTGGAGGATGTAATCCTCAATCCAGACTCCAGGGTCTGTTGTTCCGTCGTATGCCTCTATGTTTACGGGTTTGAATCCCACTGGGAATTCGTGATCCAGCACCTCATCGGTGAAACACAGGGGGTGTGCGGCACCCCTATATTTGGGTGTGCCGTGATGTTCGGATATTTGGCGTGTTGCATTGCTTGGAAGAGCTTGCTTTCTCAGCCCATAGATGGACCTAACTGGGCCATCCTTTTGATGTGAATCCTTATGCAGATCGCGTGTCGGCTTGTGTCTTGGCGCTGCTTGCGCTCCATGTTTGCCATGTGGTCGCTCTATCCGACCGGCGGCCTCTTTGTTCTTTGATTGCGGGGTTTCACGGCCTCCTCATCGAATTCGGGCAGTAATTTGCGCTTGGTAGCTCTTTGTTTGGCGGCTCGTCGCCGTATTTCTCTAACGGTGTTGAGTACTTTGCTCCATCTAATTCTGAGTGCATCTTCCGCTGTTTTGAGCTTCCGCTTACCTTTTTCAGGCTACGCGATGGCGACAAGCCTTTTGTGGAGGTTCTTCTGCTCCAACAATTTGTCCGGCGTGAGATCGTCCGTATATCTTCGCCGGGACGGTTTGTTTATCCAAGTTGTCCTGTTCGGACGGTTGCTCGATAGCATGTTCGTCGTCCACCGGTTCGCCCTGCTCTATGGTTGGGTCTGTGGCTGCCGCCTTTGTCGAGGCGGACTTGGTGCGGCGCTTACGCTGCCGCTTTGACTGCTTTTGAGGATTTATCCTTCGTAGTGTCCCGTTGTTCCTCGTCGTCACTTCCTTTAGGTGTATCCACCATGTATACATCGTGGGATGAGGTGGCTGTCCAAGATCCTATAGGTGCTGGTTCATGGTTGTCTCTTACATCGCCGTCCATACCGCCGATGTCTTTGGAGTCGAAATCGAGCACGTTGTTTAAGCTTTCGACAGTGGCTACAAAGTGGGTGGTGGGTGGGCGTTGAATTTCTTCGTCGTCCGCATCCCAACCTTCCTGACCGTAGTCCGGCCAGGGCTCTCCTGATAAAGAGAGAGACTTTAGTGAATTCAGGATGTCGCCAAAGGGCGAGTGCTGAAAGATGTCCGCGACAGTGAACTCCATAACCGGCGCCCAATTGGATTCGATTGGCAGGGGCACGGAGGGTTCGGAGTCCGGAGAGGAGTCCGGCACCTTGGAGTCACGGTCTTCGCAAAGGACAGGGATGGAGTTCGGCTCAATCGCCGTAGAGATCGTAGCCCCGAGGCGGTGTCCAACCACTCGTCCTCGATCGGCGGAGTCGGCTCCGAGCTAAGGGTCGGAGCGGACGCTGGTGCAGCCTCTAGGGCACTGTTCGGCGGCAGAGCTAGATCGTGCCTATCGAGACAGTGCGGCACGCTTGGCTGTGGCTCGAATCCGTCGAAGATCAAGTCTACGCGGATGTTGGCCGTGTAGTTCAAACTCCCAAATCTGACTTGATGGCCAGGGGCGTAGCTTTCGATCTGCTCCAGATGACCAAGTGAATTGGCCCATAGTGCAAAGCCGCCGAATACGAAGATCTGTCCGGGGAGAAAAGTCTCACCCTGGACCGCATCGTCGTTGACAATCGGAGGAGCCATCGGGCCTAAGGATGACGACACAGAGGAACTCTCAATGAAAGCACCAATGTCGGTGTCAAAACCGGCGATCTCGAGTAGGGGTCCCGAATCTGTGCGTCTAGGCGGATGGTAACAGGAGACAAGGAGACGATGTTTTTACCCAGGTTCGGCCCTCTCGATGGAGGTAAAACCCTACTCCTGCTTGATTAATATTGATGATATGGGTAGTACAAGAGTGGATCTACCACGAGATCGAGAGGCTAAACCCTAGAAGCTAGCCTATGGTATGATTGTTGTTCGCCCCACGGACTAAAACCCCCGGTTTATATAGACACCAGATAGGGTTAGGGTTACATAGAGTCGGTTACAATGGTAGGAGATCTACATATCCGTATCGCCAAGCTTGCCTTCCACGCCAAGGAAAGTCCCATCCGGACACGGGACGAAGTCTTCAATCTTGTATCTTCATGGTCCAGGAGTCCGGCCAGCGGTGATAGTTCAGCTATCCGGACACCCCCTAATCCAGGACTCCCTCAGCATTCATCTTCTCCAGCACCTGCTTCGCCCGGGGGCCAGTGAGCTTCGCGCAGAGCCACCCGTCGTGAGGCGAGGGCATCTCCGTCAGCAGCACCAACCGAGGGTGGGAGCACTTAGCGTCCGTGAGGACCCACTTGCTCCTGAAACCCTCGGCCTTCTTCCCGGCCTTCGAGATCACGTTGTTCCCAGTGGCCGCGACGAAGTTGGCGCATCCTGAGCAATGGTCGTCCTTGTTCCGGAGGTAGAAGAAGTGGCGAAGCAGCGCCACAGACGGCATCACCCCCATGAATGCCTCGCAATAGAAGGAGAAGATCGCAGGAGGAGGACGGAGTTGGGATGAAGATGAAGGGCATGCAGCTTGTAGTGGCTGAGGACGGTGTAGAAGAAGTCAGAGAAGGGGGGACCAGCCCTGCGACGACACTACTCACATAGAAGGGATAGAAGGTGCTGCCCGAGGCCTCCGGCTCAGCGGGGCCCGCCTGGAGCATGGTCTTTCCTTTCTTGTTGCTGCCCTCCTCCATCATTAGAAGCGTGGCGGCGAGGTTCTTCTCCAAAACATTAGGCGCACTCAAAGACGGCTCATACTAGGAGGGCGAGACAGCGGCCTTTGCCTTTCCGGACGCCATCGGCTGCAGGCTCGAAGAGGAGTTGGTACAGATCTGGAGTCTTTGGGAGCGAAGAGCAAGAAAGGGGATCTGGAGCGAGATGAAGGAAGATAATGAAGGTTCTGTGGTGCGCGCCAGCCTTTTGTCAGGTAAGGACGGTTGCCGAGGAAGCGTGGGGAAGCGGAGACGCCCACATCCCATCAATTGCCATGCGTCAATCAAGGCCGCAGGCTGTTGGGGCCTGCGGCGCTCCGCACTTGCCCTTTGGCTTCGCCTCGAAGCCAAGTCCGAGGGGCTACTGTCGGCGTCCTGGGAACAGGGGTACCCAGACTTGCCTACCTGTGGGCCATGGTGTGGCTCCACCAGCGGCCTGGTATGGCCCATCTTCAGCAGCAACCATTCAAGACCCTCGCGAGGGGCCAAGCCTCGCGAGGCGGACGACACAAGACCTCCTCAGGGGCAGCCTCACTAGGCTGGCTCCCGAGGAGCAGAGATATATATGCAAGGGGCACCTCGCGAGGTCTGCGTGACATGATCCATGACGACCAAGGCCAGGCGGGCGCCAGCGGGCGCAATGTACCAGTTTCCTCTTTGGTGCTAAAGAGGCAGGCGCAGGAGAGCAGTCCCGAGGCATCAGGCAAATGTTTCCATATCGGTGCAATGAGACCAAGACCAGCAGGACGGCAGGATGGAGGTCACCGCGAAGCCCACAGCAGCGTCATCGCTAGATCCTTTGGCAGGCGAAGACCACCTTTTGTCAGGATAGCTTGTACTAGTTGTCTCCCTTCAAAATTGGCCATTGTGGGATCCCTTCCCGCCTAACATTTGGGAAGAGGACCGGGGCCTCTATAAATAGGACTAGCCACCACCATGGGAGAAAAATCATCTTGGACTCATCTTGAACTCATCGGGGATGGATCATTCGGACCACTCACACACACACACCTGCTCACCAAGCTCAAGAACACCTCTCCTTAGGAGGCTGTTCATACCTTGTACTTGTGCATCCTCAGCCTACAAGGCAATCCACCACACCACATTGGAGTCGGGTATTAGACCACAATGGTGGCCCGAACCGGTATAAACTCTCGTGTCTCTTGTTTCTTGGGTTCGGCGAGCTAGGCCTTGAGATCATTGCGAGAGCGAGCTAGGGAGAGAGAGTCCTTCGTGCGCACCCTAGAGTTCGAACCTCAAGGGTTTGCCGGAACCTAGAATCCGACAACTGGCACGTGATAAAATATTGATTTTTTCACAAGATTGATATATGAATTGTCTACATTGTCCTAATTTTTTTAGAATTTGTGGAGTTACAGAAGTATGGAAAGTTTCCAAATTACTACAGATTGTTCTGTTTTTAATAGATTCTATTTTCTATGTGTTGTTTGCTTATGTTGATGAATCTATGAGTAGTATCAGAGGGTATGCACCATGGAGAAGTTGGGATATAGTAGATATAATACCAATATAAATTTAGAATGAGTTCACAACAGTACCTAAGTGGTGATTTTGTTTTATTATACTAACGGAGCTTAAGAGTTTTCTGTTAAGTTTTGTGTTGTGAAGTTTTCAAGTTTTGAGTAAAGATTCGATGAACTACGGATTAAGGAGTGGCAAGAGCCTAAGCTTGGGGATGCCCAAGGCACCCCAAGGTAATATTCAAGGACAACAAAGAGCCTAAGCTTGGGGATGCCCCGGATGGCATCCCCTCATTCGTCTTCGTTCATCGGTAAATTTACTTGAGGCTATATTTCTATTGACCACATGATATGAGTTCTGCTTGGAGCGTCATTTTCTTTTGTTGAGATTTGCTTGCTGCTATTTAGAATAATGATTTGCATCTTTTAGTTCAATTAAAAGGTCAAGTATAGCCTTTACCATGCTTATTTTTTAAGTCCATATGTTGTTGTTTTGAAAACAGAAAGTTTTCTATCATTGTTTGAATATTTGTGAATAGTAAGAACATGATAAAATCTTGAAATTTTTACACAATGAGTAACAACAAATTATCTACAGTGTGGTAATTTTTCAGAATGTTTGGAGTTAAAGAAGTATGATTCCTGTTGCATTCTTTACAGACTGTTCTGTTTAGACCGATTACTGTTATGTTTGCATATCTTTGCTTGTTTAATGATTCTATTTTAGGATAGGAGTATTAAATATGCAGAGGCATTTAGTGTGGAATGTTAAATAATAGTTTTCGTGATTTTCTATAGTAGAGAATGATAAGGTTTTGCATTGATTTATACTAACTTATCTCAAGAGTTCTTGTTGAGTTTTGTGTGGATGAAGTTTTTGAGATTTAGGGAAACCGTGATATGAGAGGAATTAAGGAGACTCGAAAGCTCAAGCTTGGGGATGCCCAAGGCATCCCAAAACAATATTCCAAGAAGTCTCAAGCATCTAAGCTTAGGGATGCCCCGGTAGGCATCCCACCTTTCTTCTTCAACAACTATCGATCAGTTTTGGTTGAGCCTAAGTTTTTGCTTCTTCACATGATATGTGCTATCCTTGAAATGTCATTTTATTTTGTTTTTCTTGATGTTTGAATAATGTACTTAAGATCTTGAATTTTATTTATGAGAAGTAGTCTTCACATAGTTACATAATTATTCAACTACTCATTGTGCTTCACTTATATCTTTTGGAGTAGTTTGTCATTTGCTCTAGTGCTACACTTATATCTTTTTAGAGCACGCCAGTGGTTTTATTTTGAAGAAATTGATGAACTCTCATGCTTCACTTATATTATTTTTGAGAGTCTTTAAACAGCATGGTAATTTTCTTTGGTTATGAATTTAGTCCTAATATGATGGGCATCCAAGAGGGATATAATAAAAACTTTCATATAAAGTGCATTGAATAATATGAGAAGTTTGATTCCTTATGATTGTTTTGAGACATAAATATGGTGATATTAGATTCATGCTATTGTGGATTGTAGGAGTACTTGTGTTGAAGTTTGTGATTCCTGTAGCATGCACGTATGGTGAACCGTTATGTAACAAAGTTGGAGCATGATTTATTTATTGATTGTCTTCCTTATGAGTGGCGGTCGGGCACGAGCGATGGTCTTTTCCTACCAATCTATCCCACTAGGAGCATGCACATAGTACTTTGTTTCAATGACTAATAAATTTTTGCAATAAGTATGTGAGTTCTTTATGACTAATGTTGGGTCCATGGATTATACGCAATCTCACCCTTCCACCATTGCTAGCCTCTCTTGTGCTGCGCAACTTTCGCCGGTACCATACATCCACCATATACCTTCTGTCATGGGTTTGTCACGGTAGGTGTCCTAGTGTGAGGACTTAGTCGTGGAGTCATCAGAATGAGATTAGCTTAAAGGGGTTAATCAGGACAAAGGACAGAGGGATTTATACTGGTTTGGCCCCTTGCGGTGAAGGTAAAGGCCTAATCCAGTGTGAGGTGGTATTCCTAGGGTTTCGATGACTAGGGAGCAAATACGCTTAGCCTGGCCCTTGATTTGTTCTTTGTTGTCCCTAAATCGCCGCCGGGTCATCCCCTTATATAATCAGGTTGACGCCCGACGGTTCACAGAATCCCGTCCGGCTCATAAACGTGTCCGGCTCGGTATCCACTACTTCATATCTTACAATACAAGTCATACACCTATGGCGGTTTACATCTATGGCCCTAACCCGCCTTTGGGCTTTGGGCCTTCTTATTAAGTCTCCTTCATAAGTCGCCATCTTCTATGTCCTCATGGGCTTCAATACTGATAATCATCATGAGCATAATCCAGCCCCTCCTGGGCGGTTTATACTCAATAGTTATATACCCAACATTAGGCTCCAGGTTGATTTGAACTTGTTCATGTCAATCTTCAACACTTAGGAAAATTCCTTCTCCATTACCTTCGCGAAGACATGTAACTCGCCGTGACGTCATCTTCTGAGATCATGATAACTCGCCATGATGTCACCTGTCATTAATTCTATACAAATCCAAAATCATATATGTATCTTCATTTTTAATGAACCTCCGAAAATCGAGGCGTCGGCCCTGATATATATCCAATTTGGAGCTCCTCGATTCCCGCACATGCCACTTATACATTCGCCTTATAAATAGGGCCAGGGTCCTTTTCACTTTCCCCCCTCAGCCTCTTCGTCTTCATCGTGATGTATTGCTCTCGAGCCCAGCCGCCGCCATCGATCCTCTCCTCTGCATTACCATTGGTCGCTGCATCAACCTAATTAGTCCAGATCTCGCTCGCGCGCCTCCGCCGCTCCAGCAGCCTCGGTAAGTTCTTCCTCCTTCCCCCTCCATAGATCTCATTAGGGTTCATACGAGCTCATGGAAGTTCAGCACTGTTCTTCACTTCTTCTTCATTGTAGCATGGATTTTTGATTTAAACTTGATATTTTCCTGTGCGGCAATAGCCATAATCCTTCTTTCCTCCTTAGAGCATCTCTTTTTAGGTAGAAAAATCCAATCTGGACCTTTATAAACTGTTCAAGTACCAATATTTAGGTCTGAAAATATTTTCATTTTCTAACAGACGGTAGATCCAAAATTGTGACATCAATCTATAAAAACTGTTTTTCATCACTTAGTCATTTTCCAACTTCAGATCTATTCAATATCTGTGTAGGCGGTTTAACTCAGAAAATAATAACCCGCCAGGTATCATTAGTCCCCTCTTAAACCGCCAATTGCTCATCTCTGCAACTTGATAACGTCAATCTCCGGTTTAACACTTTTGCATGCTTCAACACTTTCTACCTTTTAACTTTTAACGGATTAACCATGAATCTTAAACCGGCACAAACCTTCTTCCAGGTTATCGAATAAATGACCAAGTCCTTTTATTCCTGCAACTGGGTTCAAACCCGGGTTACAGAACAAAAGCTGAACGGGTGTGTTGCTACTGGCGCTTTAGCCAAAAAGAAGACATCCACTGGAGAGCCCCTGGTCCTGAAAATGCCCCTGAACCCAAGAAAGGGGAAGTGATCGTTTTTGTTGACCATCTAAGTCGAGGATTCAGCCCTCCCGGATCAAAAAAATTCCGTGATGTGCTTCATTTCCTCCAACTTCACCCTCAAGATATTGGACCTAACTCCGTATCCAATATTTGCAATTCTCAAGTGTTCTGTGAAGCTTACCTACAAGAGGAGCCCACGGTCGAACTGTTTAGAGATTTCTACTATTTAAACTGTCGTACAGAATTTGTGGATGGTCCCAATATTGAACTTGGCGGGGTTTCCATCCAAAAGATGAAAGATGTCAGCTTCCCTCACGCTAACCATCATAGCCACCCCGAAGACTGGAATCAAACTTGGTTCTATTGCCAAGATACATCTCCAGCTAGTGAGAATCCTTTGTCGGGTTACCGTGCTCACTAGCTTACTAGTACACATCCACTCCCCCAAAGACTCAGTGCAAAGGAACGGGCCAAGTATGCACCACAGCTTTCCAAGCTTAGAGCCTTTGTGGCAAACGGCTTAACAGGCGTTGATTTTGTCCGTTGCTGGGTGTCTTGGAGTATTTTGCCTTTAAGCCATCGCCCTAGTTTAATGTGTGAATACACAGGGGACGTGAAAGACCCTCAATGCCACATTGATATTCAGCTGACTGACGCTAAAATTACTGAAGCCGTCAAGAAAATGATGGATATACTGGTGGCCGTGTGCAGCAAAACAGGGCTTAGTCCTTTCTGCACTTCAAATAAATCACCAGCTATAAGAATTGCCCGACTCCTACTTAATCCATATTTTTAATACTCCATTATGATCTTTCAACTTTTAACAGGGTGATGATCCATTCTGGAAGAGGAAACTGCAAGATAAACCAGCCAAAACACCTCGTGTCAAAACCAAGGCCAACAAGAAGCCCACCAAAAAGAAAACCGCCGAGTCCACCGAGTTAAACATTGAGGATGACGATGATAATCATGAGTCAGAGGTAGAACTTGATTCACTTGGCTCCTTTTTCATACATCTCATTGACAATGACTATTATCAGGATGACGCAGAGGTAATTATTCTTTCCTCCGGCTCAGAACCTCTGCCAACATAGAAAACCCGTCAAGCAAGCCGGAAAGTAAGATTTTCTCACCCTCTAGCTCACTTGGATCCAAACTTTCTTTTGAAGAAACAGCAACATGAAGCTCGCCCCACGACCCGGCATAGCGGCAATGTGATCACCTCTGCCGGTTTACCAAACACTCCACTTTGCAAACGCCATCCAGAGGTCTTACATATTTCTGACATACTTTACCCCAAGGTGGGTTATTTTCGACAACCTCTTAACCCGTCTGACTCAAACTATCAGGGGACCTCTCATTCCTCCTCTGGCGAGTCAACAGGAACACAAATTCCAACCCTCAAAATTGTTCCTGGGTAAACATGTTGTTTTGACTCCTTATGTCTGTTATTTGCGTCTCATTTTCAGGGCCCAGGCCAGACCCAGCAAGAAGGCCAAACTGAATAAACCGGTTGATGACCCAAATCCATCTGACCCGGAAAGAACCCCAGAACCTTCTAAGTCAAATGCTGAAGTCACTCCTAATGATCCACCACTGCAAGATCATGCAGTCTTTGTTGAGCCTATGGGAGTCGACCCGATGAGCCATGCTGATAAACCGCCTAGCCCAACTAAAGCTGCTGATGACAAGACTGACGACGTTGTGGTTACTGGTGTTAGCTATACAGGCCCGGGTAACCCCACTGTCCTGTCAAAACACTGCGCCAAAGAAGAAATTTCTGCTGTTGATAAAGGCAAGTGGAAGGTAGACTTGGAAAGCTATGCCCACCTCAGCGCCCAAGATATTCATTCTGGGGTTTTAAACCGTTTGTACACCAGCCGTGACTATGAAGCCGGTTTACTGAATATGATGAAGGAGCAATATGAGGTAAATGTTGTTAACTATGCATAAATATTCTTCCCTGAGCCGCCAAGTTTATTGGACATAAAAGAATAGAATGTTCTGTAAACTTCCAAGAACCATATAGATCAACTCCAGTAGCCCCCAAGGGCCGGTTTACACTGTCAATATGAACCGGGACTTGTAGAATAACAACTCATCCATTTTTCCTGTGTAGCCCCCAAGGGCCGGTTTATGCTTTCAAGATGAACCAGGACTTTAGAATAACAACTCTTCAGTTTTGCCTGTGTAGCCCCTAAGGGCCGACTTAACAAATATGTTAAGTTGGGACTAATTATGTTGTAAGGCTCAAAATTCTTGTTTAGGACCTTTGTAAATCGGTTAACCACCGAGCTGATAGTGGAAGAAAAATCCATAGTTTTAACTGGAGCAAATATGCATTAGCCCCCAAGTGCCAAGAATAATACTTGTATTGAGCTTGGGACTTGTAAATTTTTTTGATAAGAAGCAATAGTCATTAGCCCCCAAGTGCCAAGTATATTACTTGTTATGTGCTTGGGACTTTGAATATGCACTATCATCTCATAAATTGCTTGTCTCTTGCGGGCTGAGCTTATCAAGAAGGAATCCCAAATTGTCGACCTTCAAGAAAATATCAAATCGCAACAAGCAGAGACTTCCAAGGCCAAGGATGAACTGACTAGTGCCTTAGCAGCAATGGAAAAACAAAAGGAAAGCTTCAAAAACGAACGGGCAGGTTGGGATACAGAAAAGTCAACTCTGCTGAAGAGGGCTGAGGATGCTGAAGCGGCCCTTAATCCGGTAGCGGAGGAGCTGACTGGCTTGAAACAGCAAATAAATGCCATGACTGCTGCCGTTTTTGGTAAATAGCCTCTTCATAAGCTTTAAACATGTATTATCTAATGAACTGCCGGTTTACAGACGTTTTTGATGATGAGGAACCCGCATTGCTCATATTGGCTTAGATATGCGGCAAAAACTGAAAGCCGCCTATACACTTATAGAGCAATTATATACCAGCGTACAATGGGTTATCTGCACAGCTTCCCATAACAAACCACCCCCAACCTTGATCAAGGAGATGTTTGAAAGGCTGGCGATGATGCATGCCCGGTTTGAAGAACTAAAGAAATCAGCTGCCAGGGCGGGTGCTCTTACGGCACTAACTCGGGCCAAAGCATGGATATATGATCTTGATCCGGCCAATTTAGGAAACGGCTACCCGAGCATAAAGGAGGATGGGCCAGACTTTAATACTGATGACCTCGGAGCCTTGACAAGGGAAATGCGCCCATTGGCTAGCAAATTGGTTGAAGAGACCGATCTTTCACATTATCAGTCGATTTATGATGCCAACAACAAGAGAGTTAAAGCGCCAACTTATGATGCTCCAAATATTATTCCTCTAATCCGTAAGCATACCTATGCCCCTGACGTTGATCCCTCCACACTTATAAGTGATGAAGCTGTATTCAAAGCCTTAACTGGGATCGACTGGACAACCATTGACTTCCATCCACTAGGTAGAGAAGAGGAAGCTGAACCGGCGCTGGATGATCCACAACCTTCAAGTCCACCAGCCCCATACACCGGAGGTTGGCTGAACATCTGACTTATGCAAGACTCGTTAAAACAAGTATTCTTTTGGGCACCAAACGCCTTGTAATAGGCTAGCTTAAACTCTTGATCTACTATGCCATCGCGCATATTTTGCTTTGCATGACACCGATGATTCTCCATGTTAAGATATGCCACGTATGCTTATGATATTAGCAATGTTTAATATGTTCCTGCATACAACAGATTAAAAGTGTCATGGCGGTTTACCGCTAGACGGGTCATAACGCCCAATATAAAGCCATGGGAAACTAAAATAGTTTATAACCAAGGCTGGCCTTAATTATAACCATACATAATTGAAAATATATCATACATGTGATATTTGCTCACACTGGTGGTTTACCAAACCAGTGTAGTAAGGGTAATAACCCGCATTTTGTGCACTGGTAATTATCATATATTGCCGGCTGATGAACAAGCCAGGCCGGGTTAATAAACACCGGATATTATCTTATCTCATACTGGCGACTTATAGCCGAAAGCCAGGCCGGGTTAATAAACACCGGGTAGTTTCATGTATAAACCATAAGGCATCATAGCCCTCATCAGCTTTTTAACCATGTATTACTATGTCACATGAGAAAAAACCTCAAAAAAATGTTCAAATCAAACAACAACAAAAAATCAAGGCTTTCATAGGCGGCCAGGCCTAAAACTCAAGTGCTTTCATGGGCTGCACAGCCACTGAGTTAAACCTTTATACAAACCTTATAAACCGGACCTCACACAACCAATCGTTGTTTTAACTTTGACAAGTTTAGGGTCTGTATAAGATTGACTTGTCAAAAGTACGGCGGCTCATTCCAGGATTACCTGGGCGGAGTGGCAGATTTAAAAAGGTAGGATAACCCGGGGTTTTAGGTGAATACACCTGGCTTCCAAGCCTGGCTTTTAAGCCTATTACAAGGGTCATAAAAACTCTTGTTCTTTAGAACAAAGAGCCCCCAAGCAATATTTTTGAGCTGTGCTCAAGGGGCACCTATATTTGAGTTGTGCTTTTGCAATAGACTCTCTTTGGTCCCTTTAACCTGGGTAACAAGCCCCCAAGTTTTTTTTTTCAATTGGCTTTTAAGTCGGTTCAAAGGGTAGTCATAGCCACGCCCAAAAGCCAGAAGCCCCCAAGTAACTAAAGACTCATTATTTAAGAAGAGAAAACGACAGAGGCCCTGCTTTAGCAGGGATGCCGGTTTATTATATTGATCATAATATATAAATTGCCAAAAATATGTACATTAGAAGAGCCAGTGGCTCAAGTGTAGTAAGGCCGAATATGAGCAATATTCCACGGCCGATGGGTCTCCTCCTTCGATTTACGTGAGTCTTTGTGCTCTCAAACATCGATAAGGTAGTAGGACCCATTGTTGAGATTCTTACTGACCAGAAAAGGTCCTTCCCAAGGTGGGGATAACTTGTGCATATTAGTTTGATCCTGGATAAGCCGGAGCACCAGATCGCCTTCTTAGAAAGTTCTGGTTTAACCCGGCGGCTATGGTAACGGCGCAGATCTTGCTGATAAATCGCTGAACGAGCCACTGCGATGTCACGCTCCTCATCCAACAAGTCAAGTGCTTCCTGACGTGTTTTTTCATTGTCAGCTTCAACATAAGCCGCCACACGAGGTGAGTCATGACGGATGTCACTAGGGAGAACCGCCTCTGCTCCGTAAACCATGAAGAACGGCGTGTAACCCGTAGATCTGTTGGGGGTGGTATTAATGGTCCATAACACGGAAGTTAACTCCTCCACCCAACAGCCCGGCGTCCTCTGTAAGGAAACCATAAGCCGGGGCTTGATGCCTCTCAGGATCTCTTGATTGGCTCTCTCAGCTTGACCATTAAATTGGGGGTGAGCCACTGACGACACATCAAGCCGGATATGCTCACGTTGTCAAAATTCTTTCATAGCACCGTTGGAGAGATTAGTGCCATTGTCTGTTATAATGTTGTGTGGAAAGCCAAAACGGAAGATCACCTTCTTTATGAATTGAACCGTCGTTGCTGTGTCACATTTACTGACCGGCTCGGCCTCAACCCACTTTGTAAATTTGTCAACCGCCACCAGGAGATGTGTCTTTTTGTCCTTGGATCTTTTGAAAGGTCCAACCATATCAAGCCCCCAAACTGCAAACGGCCAAGTAATTGGAATCATCCTCAACTCTTGAGCCGGCACATGGGCTCGTCGTGAAAATTTCTGACATCCATCACACATACTGACCAGGTCCTCAGCATCAGCATGAGCCGTTAGCCAATAAAATCCAAGACGAAAATATTTAGCCACGAGAGACTTTGAACCGGTATGATGACCACAGTCTCCTTCTCCTTCATGAATCTCACGCAGGATTTCATGGCCCTCTTCTGGAGAAACACAACGCTGAAAGGCCCCTGTAACACTGCAGTGATGCAGCTCTCCGTTGACAATTGTCATTGACTTAGAACGCCTGGTTATCTGCATGGCTAAGGTTTCATCCTCAGGTAACTCACCCCGGGTCATATAAGCCAAATAAGGGACTGTCCAATTAGGAATGACATGAAGAGCCGCCACCAACTGTGTTTTTGGGTCAGGAATAGCCAAATCCTCCTCTGTAGGTAATCGGACCGACAGATTATGCAAGACGTCAGGAAAGATATTGGGCGGCACCAGTTTACGTTGAGAACCCAAACGGCTTAAGGCATCAGCCGCTTCATTTTTCCTCCGATCAACATGTTCAACTTGATAACCCTTGAAGTGACCAACAATAATGTACACCTCTCATCGATAAGCCGCCATGAGGGGATCCTCAGAATCCCAAGTACCAGAGATGTCGGCGTTCTGGGAACGGGGGTACCCAGACTTGCCTGCCTGCGGCCTGCGGCGTGGCTCAAGGAGTGGCCCAGTATGGCCCATCTTCATCAACACAAGCTCAAGACCCTCGCGGGGCAAGATTCATGGGCGGACCACAGGAAGCTTCCTCAAGCACGTCCTCGTCAGGCTGGCTCGTGAGGAGGCGAAGAGATCAAGGCGGGGTACCTCACGAGGTGCCCATGACGCAAGCCATGACAACCGAGGCGCCAGGTAGCACCAGCCAGCAAGAAGTCCTCATTTCCCTTTGGTGCAAAGGAGGCAAGTGCGAGACCAAGGCATCGTGCAAAGGCAACCATTTTGGTGCAACAAGACCAAGACCAGCAGAATCGACAGAAGGAGGTCATCGTGGAGCCCAAGCCAAGTCACCATCGAGTCTTTGGCGAGCAAGGACCGACTTTAGTCAGGATAAGTGTACTAGATGTTCCCCTTCAAAATGGCCAATTGTTGGCGCCCTTCCTGCTCAAATATTTGGGGAGAGGCCCAGGGCCTCCGCCTATAATTAGGACTAGCCACCCACAGGGTAGAGGGACCGAGTTGCATCTGCATTGGCATCTAGAGAGAGAGAGAAAGAAAGACGACTGAACTCCCCTAGCAGTTCATCGCAGAGGCCAAGAACAGACCCTCGCGAGGCTGTTCTTCCCTTGTACTGTTCATCATCAGCCCCTGAGGCAATCCACCACACCACACACTCGAGTAGGGTATTACACCACAATGGTGGTCTGAACCAGTTTAAACCTCGTGTCCCTTGTGTTGTTCTTTGTGTAGTTTAGATCCTTGCGAGGCGACAAAACGTAGGTAGGTTGAAGGTGCGATCGCCGCGTGCACCCCAGAGTTCGAACCTAGAGGGTCTGACGGAACCCGAAATCCGACATTTGGCGCGCCAGGTAGGGGTGCACCGGAATCCGCCTTCTGCCGCCTCGCGCCCCGTTGCATCGTCATCATCATGTTCGGTGACCCAACAGGAAATCCCGATCCCTGGGCACCCTGGCCCGCCCGCACATAGCCGCTCGCCCAGGGCGACCTCAACCCTGTGACACAGGCGGCCCGCGGTCCGCAGGGAGCTACGGGCCGCGGGCGACGACGCGTCAGCAACGCCAGCTCACGCCACGGCAGCGCGGTCACGGCGAGGGCCTCGAAACCACGCCGCCGCACGCGCAGTACACCCGGCGGAGCAAAGCGAACTCAAGGGCCGCTCACGGTGGCCCGAGAGCTACCGCAATGCAGGCTCCGGAGGGCGCCACGACGTCTTCTTTGAGCGGGTGGCGAGCTCCCGAGCCGCACCCAGCCGCCGCCTCGGTCCAAGGCGGACCACACAGAGGCCTCCAGGCCCCAAGCAGCTCGGAAGGATTCAAGGCCACTCCAACGCCAACCAGGCCGTCAAGACTGGTTAACAACGGCGCCGCCTCCTCCCGGCCAGCGAAGGAGGACTCGCCACAGCCCACGGTCCCGTGGGCGCAGCGCTACCACCCCAGGTTGGCGCCGAGCAGGGCTGCGTGGCACACGGGCACTACAGCGGCATTCGGGTGGCGGCCCGGAAGAGTATGTGCCCCACATGATGGATCAAGGGCACGCGCAGAGGAAGACCATGGCTTGCTCCTCGCCCAAGCTGGGGGAAGAGACACCCGGCTGAGCTCTTTCAGAGCCCCGAAAGCCCCATCGATCGCTACTGGAGGCAGCGATTATCGGCACCGCTAATTCCTCAGAGCAGGCATACGCTAACCATGGATCGCAGGAGGTACAGGTCGTCGCGTCGGATGGCTGCCCCAATCCAGCAGCTTCCTACCCCTCAGAGGAGGGCGCCGGGCTGCAGGAGAGGGCCGAGATCCGGCATCATCACCACGGCGTTCGGAGCAAGGCGTCCTCAGAGGTAGGCCCTCCGCCGGGAGGTGCCTCAGGGCCTAACCCCGGCAGAGGACCCGTGGTCATCGGGGAACTGGCGGCACCTCTATCCCATCGGCGGCGTCCTCGGTCTCCGGCCGTCGTCGATGGCAATAGAGTGTGGCGCAAGGCGGGCCCCTCGTCTGGCGATATGAAGCAAGGCCGGTACCTGTGAAGAAGGCCTAGTGCCTATGAAGCTCGCCGCCCCGTGACACTCTCACGTAATAATGAGTGGGGCTGTACACGCCCCGGAGTCTCCGAAGAGCCGCCCTCGGGCCTCGGGGGCTCCCGCCCACGCCCAGTGGCAGCACTTAGCTCCGCGCTGGTGAGAAGACGTCGAAGACTAGACTAGGAGACGGACGCGGCATTTCTGCCTTTTTGCCTTTCCTTTGGTTGTCGTTTTTCCCCCGTTTGGATTTAAGTTGGATTTGAGCTTGAGACTTGCGTGTGTTCGGGGAAGGGGTGTTTAGTCTCATTCGAGCAATTTCTCGCATTCTGGTTACCGCTTTACGTCCCTCCAGCCTCGGCTGTATCCCCTCGTGAGCCCCTCGCGAGCCTGGTCAGGCCCAGCATGTGCGCAGCTCAGACTGCCATCGCCACGCCCTCTCAGGAGGTTCTCCTTGCAGGTTCAATAGGCTCGTTCAGGAGGCACTCAGGACACCACGGGCCTCCGTAGGCTAGCTCGAGGCCCACGCAGGTCAAAGGTAAACAAGCCACTCAACTCGCCACGAAACCAGCCGCCTGGCGCAGGCACACGGGGTATATCATGTCTACAAATACGCTAACTGCAAGTTTTTACATGAGGGGCTCCCCCTCCCAAAATGCTCTTACAACCTTCTGGGCCAAGCCCGAACTCTCTCTGCGCAGGGTAAAAACAGGAACAGCACGCGGTCAATCGGATAAATCCCCCAATGCATCCTCAGAGGCACCTCCGGAGTCGTCACTAGCATCGCTGGCCTCGCCATCACCTTCTACGTCGCCGTCACCAGCACCTGGGCCGTTCACCACACCGCCTTCATCGGCAACCATGACCACGCCGTCGTTATCAGTAGTGAAGGCCCTGACGAGGGCATCCACGTTGTCTTCCACCCAATGCGCCAGGTTGCCCCGGATGGCCAGGGGCACCGGTGCGATGGCGGCATCGAAATCAAAGTGGGGGTCCATGTTCTGAAGATGACTGAAGACACGGGAAAAAGCACGCCCAAGCAGGGCACGACTCCTCTCCTCCACCAACCTGTCGGCTCTGCCCGACCGAGTCTCTAGTTGCGTCACCACGTCAGTGAAGAACTGAAGGTTACCAGCATAGTTAACCTCATGAGGCTCCCGGATTGCTGCCTCGCAGATGTTGCCCAAGGCTGACTTAGCTCTTTCCCGAAGCGCGCGGAGCATAGGGCCATGCATGTGCTCCAGGGTCTGCCGCTGGCGTATCTCGTCCTCACTCCGCCACGCGATGGCCTCAGCCGCGTCCACCCTTTGATGGAGAAGAAGCACCTCGGCACGGGAGGAAGTTAGCTCCCCCTGTGCCGCGCCAAGGGCGGCCCGGGCAGCGTCCGCCCGCCGCGTCACTTCATCCAGCCTGGCCTTCAGGGTAGCGGTCCTGCCTTCTGCTTCGACCTTAATCAACTCCAGCCTCTCCTCGAACTCGCGCTCGAGTTCGAGCGGGCCACCGCCACCCGGCGACCAACTTCTTCCAGGACTCGGGCCTCCCGTGCAGCGACATCGTCCTCCGCCTGCGCCACCAAGCGCTCTCTCGTCTCCAGCCGCTCAAGGTCACGGGCGCGCTCGACAGCTTCCAGTGTCAGTGCCTCCTCGCGTCTCTGGAGCTCCGCCTGGTCGACCGAAGCCCCCTTCATCGACGCAAGGGCCGCCTCACGCAGCTCCACCTGCTGCTCCAGGGAGTTACTCCAGGCCTGGAGCTCCCGTGCCTGCTCCTCCGCAGCCTCGTGCCGCCGGTCAGCCTCCCGGGCCTCCCCGATGGTCCGGGAGCGGGCCTCTCGAGAAGCCGCCAGCGACACCTCGGCTTTCTCATTGTCGAGGTCATGCTGGTGGCGCGCAAGGGCAACGGCCACCTTCAGCTTGCGCCTCTCTTCAGCTAGGCGCAGCCCCTCGGCCTCAAGGCGCGCGTCCTCGTCAGCAAGCTCTACACCAAGCTGGCTCACTGCATCAGCCGCCCTCCGGAGGGACCCTTGGCGGAGGGTGCAGCGCTCCCGAGCGCGCTCGAGCACGTCTTCTGCGTCATCCTCCGCCCCAGGCGCGCACGGAGGGCCACGGACCAGCACTCCCCCTCTGGGAAAGGGGCTGGGGGCTGACGCCCTCGCGATGGCCGGGCGCGCCTCGCCAGAAGCATGGCCCAGAGCCGGTTCATCCCCCAAGGAAGAACGCAAGACCGACCTCAGCCAGTCGTCGTCCACGACCAATCGGAGAGCCTAGGGCAGGCTTGCTATGCCCCGGGAGGGCTCGCGAAGGATGGTCGTGAGGTGCGCAGAATCATGACGCACCACAGGATGGCTCACCTCTCCAACCGACCTCACCACAAGGGCAGTGCTTGAACCCGGGGCGCCTGGGGACGGTGGAGAGGGCGAGGCCTGGAGGGATGGCTCCTCAGCCATCTCCGTGAGCTCGGCAGGAAGGGCCATGCAAGGCAATGATCAGCTGAAGCAGCAGGAAAGTAAGGGACTGATAAAGGGGAAGGCTTACTCATCAATGGCGAAGTACTTCCTGCGCTTCAATAGGCGGCAAGGGTAATCATCACCCAAGGCCTCCTTTCTCTTTCGGAGAGCCTCGAAGTCCACGCGGAAGTGGCCTAGGAGCTCGGCGTAGGGGTCGGCCTGCGACGAGGAAGAAGCGCCAATGTGACCGGCGTCGGGGGCATCGCCCTGGCCCACGCGGCCAGACGCTGCCCCACAAAGGGTGGCAGGGGCCTCAGGGGCCTCTGCCACGGGGGCCGCGGGCCGCGGCTCACCTCCAGCCGCCACAGGGCGGGCCTCAGGAGCTGCCGCCTCAGGAGTTCCGCATGGCGTCGTCGTCTTGACAACGGCCTCCTTAGCCCCCGGCGGCCCTTGCCTCCCAGCTCCACCACTAGAGGAAGGACCGCCGCGGGCAACCGGAAGGGCAATCACCACAACTGGGTTCTCACGAGGTCCCATGAGGCCCGTGGGGCACAGCCCCCATTCGTCAAAGCTGGGCATCTGCTTCACGAAATCGGGCCTGCTCAAGCAAAGGCATAGCAGGGCACCCTCTCGCCGGAGGCTGCCGGGGGAAGGGTCCCCAGTAAGGATCATGAGAACCTTCCTCAGCGCTTCAGGCGTCAGATCGTCCTCCTGAAACCTCATGCTGTCTTCGCGCCACACGAAGGCCCACATCCGGTGATAATGGCGCTGGAGAGGGGCAATGCGGCACAGGAGGAACTCCTTCACCACCTTCGGTGCCGTCACACCGAGCGCCCTCAAGTTCACAAAGCGACGCCAGACGAAGACGAGCCGGGGGCTTGTCAGCGTCTCCTGGCCCCAGCCCGAATTGGGGATAGCGGGCGAGGTAGGCTCCGAGAGCAGGGGGCTGGGCACTCCAACATCCACGTACAGCCACCGCTCTCGGAACCCAGGCGCAGGCGGGGGAAGGCCGAAATCAATCCCCGAGGCCACCGTTTCTGGCGCGGCAAGGAAACTCACGCACCCCGATCATTGGGTGGGGTCGCTGAGGCGCAAAGAGAAGAAATGGCGCGGCAAGGCAACTGAAGGAGGAATGCCGACCATCGCCTCGCAAACAAAGGTGAAGACGGCAAGGAGAGTAATGGATTCGGGACCCAAATGCATCATGTGGATCTAGTAATGGGAAAGAACGGCGTTGAAGAAATCAGAAAAGGGGGGAACCAGTCCCGCCCACGAGGTATGCCGGGCGGCATCGAACCTCGGTGACTGCTCACAATGGAGAAGTGAGACGCTGGGCCTGACCGTCGTCCTCCCACACTCGTTGAAGATGGTGGCGAGGCCAAACCGACCTTGCCCAAGCCTTCCTGTGTTGAGTATGATCGACCGATCGACAATGAGGAGCCGCTGGCGACAAATGAGCGGGCGAAGGCACAGGCTTCCGCCCTTTCCCCTTCTACGTCGGCGCCATGGCGACAGGAAGGGGGAGGATTCGAGATTGGATTGGAAGCAGGAGCTGGAGCTCAAGAGGAGGAAGAGCGGGAGACGCGCGAGCGGCGAGAATAGGGATGACTGTGTGCAATAGCGGGTCCGCCTAGCTGGGCGCAAAATAATGAGGCGTAGGGAAGCAGGGACGCCCACGTCCAATCAATCGCCACGCGGAGCCCAAGGCCGTAGGCTGTTGGGGCCCGCGGCGCTTTGCACTTGCCCTTTCGCTTCTCTGCTAAGCCAAGCCCGGGCACGCCTTGGGCCTGGGGGCTACTGTCGGCGTTCTGGGAACGGGGGTACCCAGACTTGCACGCTGCATGCCTGCTGGCGTGGTTTCAAGGAGTGGCCAGACGGCCATCTTCATCAACACAAGCTCAAGACCCTCGCGAGGGGCCAAGATTCATGGGCGGACGACAGGAAGCTTCCTCAGGCGCGGCCTCGTCTGGCTGGCTCGCGAGGAGGCGGAGAGATCAAGGCGGGGTACCTCACGAGGTGCCCATGACGCAAGCCATGACAACCGAGGGCGCCAGGCGGGCGCCAGCCCGCGCAGTGTCCTCATTTGCCCTTGGGTGAAAAGGAGGCAAGCGCAGGCCAAGGCATCAGGAAAAGGCAACCATTTCGGTGCAACAAGACCAAGACCAGCAGAACGGTAGGAAGGAGGTCATCGTGGAGCCCAAGCCGGCGTCACCGTCAGAGTCTTTGGCAGGCAAGGACCGACTTTAGTCAGGATAAGTGTACTAGATGTTCCCCTTCAAAATGGCCAATTGTTGGCGCCCTTCCCGCTCAAATATTTGGGGAGAGGCCCAGGGCCTCCGCCTATAAATAGCACTAGCCACCCACAGGGTAGAGGGACCGAGCTGCATCTACATTGACATCTAGAGAGAGAGAGAAAGAAAGGCGACTGAACTCCCCTAGCAGTTCATCGCACAGGCCAAGAACGGACCCTCGCGAGGCTGTTCTTCCCTTGTACTGTTCATCATAAGCCCCTGAGGCAATCCACCACACCACACACTGGAGTAGGGTATTACACCACAATGGTGGCCTGAACCAGTATAAACCTCGTGTCCCTGTGTTGTTCTTTGTGTAGTTTAGATCCTTGCGAGGCGACGTGACGTAGGTAGGTTGAAGGTGCGATCACCGCGTGCACCCCAGAGTTCGAACCTAGAGGGTCTGCCGTAACCCGAAATCCGATAAGAGACTTGTTGGGCCACCAAATCTGAATCACCAAAGCACCTTACTCGGCTTAAGTTCATCTCCTTAGCCATCCAAAGACCATGGAGTAAGGCCTCGTATTCAGCTGCATTGTTAGTGCAAGGGAACATCAAACGCAGAACATAACAAAATTTATCACCTCGAGGGGAAGCAAGCACAACTCCAGCCCCCGAGCCCTCCAATTTCCTGGACCCATCAAAGTGAACAGTCCAATATGTGTTATCTGGCTTTTCTTCAGGCATCTGCAGCTCTGTCCATTCATTGATGAAATCCACCAGTGCTTGAGACTTGATAGGCGTGCGAGGCATATACTTCAAACCATGAGGTCCAAGCTCAATGGCCCACTTGGCTATCCTACCTGTAGCTTCTCTGTTCTGAATAATATCCCCTAAAGGAGCATAACTAACCAAAGTGATGGGATGACCCAAAAAATATTGCTTGAGCTTCCGACTAGCCATGAACACCCCATATACGAGTTTCTGCCAGTGCAGATACCTCTGCTTGGACTCAATAAGCACCTCGCTGATGTAGTAAACTGGCCTTTGAATCGGATACTCCTTGTGTGCCTCCTTCCGTTCCACCACAATAGCCACGCTGACAGCCCGGGCATTGGCAGCCACGTATACCAAAAATGGCTCTTTATCAACAGGAGCGGCCAGAACAGGTGGCTTAGCCAGCTACTTCTTCAAGTCCTCAAACACTGCATTAGCAGCATCACTCCAAACAAAATTATCTGTCTTTTTCATCATCTGATACAGAGGGATAGCCTTCTCTCCCAACCGGCTTATGAACCGGCTTAGCGCCGCAGTACGACCCGCCAGTCGTTGAACATTGTTGACACACGCCAGTTTAGCCAGAGAAGTAATGGCTTTGATCTTCTCCGGATTAGCTTTGATGCCCCTGTTAGACACCAGAAAGCCCAAGAGTTTGCCCGCCGGCACACCAAAAGCACACTTGGCCGGGTTAAGCATCATCTTATAAACCCGGAGATTATCAAAGGTTTCCTTCAAATCGTCTATCAACGTCTCCTTATTTATAAATTTCACCACAATATCATCCACATAAGCATGTACATTGCGCCCAATCTGATTATGAAGACAATTCTGCACACATCGCTGGTAAGTCGCCTGGGCACTCTTGAGTCCAAAGGGCATAGACACATAGCAGAAGGCTCCAAAGGGAGTTATGAAAGCTGTCTTCTCCTGGTCTTTAACCGCCATCTTCATCTGATGATAACCAGAATAAGCATCCAAAAAACTTCAAACGCTCACAAGACACGGTAGCATCAATAATCTGATCAATACGAGGGAGAGCAAAAGGATCAGCAGGGCAACCTTGTTTAAATCTGTGTAGTCCACACACATACGCCAAGTGTCGTTCTTCTTAAGTACCAGCACCGGGTTAGCTAACCACTCAGGATGAAAAACCTCAACAATAAACCCAGCCGCCAAGAGCCGGGCTACCTCTTCACCAATGGCCTTACGCCTCTCTTCATTGAAGCGACGAAGAAACTGCTTGACCGGCTTAAACTTGGGATCAATATTAAGAGTGTGCTCATGAGTTCCTCGATACACCCGCATGTCAAGATTTCCATGCAAAGATGTCCCGGTTCTCACGGATGAACTCGATGAGCGCGCTTTCCTATTTTGGATCTAGATTAGCACTGATGTTGAACTGCTTGGATGAATCGCCAGGAACGAAATCAACTAGCTTGGTGTCATCTACCGACTTAAAATTCAGGGTCGGGTCATGCTCCGTAGTTGGCTTTTTCAACGATGTAATGTCTGTCGGGTCAACATTATATTTGTAAAAATTTCAACTCCTCTGTTGCACAAACCGACTCAGCATAGGCTGCATCACCTTCCTCGCACTCTAAAGCGATCTTGCGGCTCCTGTGAACGGTGATAGTTCCCTTGTGACCCGACATCTTAAGCTACAGGTAAACATAACAAGGCTTGGCCATGAACTTAGCATAAGCCAGCCGTCCAAACAGAGCATGATAAGGGCTCTTGATCTTCACCACTTCAAAGTTCAATGTCTCCGACCTAGAGTCATGATCATCTCCAAAAGCCACTTCCAGAGCTATCTTGCCAACCGGGTACACCTACTTACCCGGCACCACGTCGTGGAAAACAGTGTTCGATGGCTTTAGATTCTTGTCAGTCAAACCCATGCGACGGAAAGTTTCATAATACAGGATATTGATGTTGCTCCCTCAGTCCATGAGTACTTTGGTTAACTTATACCCTCCGACCTGTGGTGCGACCACCAATGCCAGGTGACCCGGATTATAAACCCGGGGCGGGTGATCTTCCCGACTCCACACAATGGGCTGCTCAGACAAGCGCAAGTAACGGGGAACCGCCGGTTCAACGGCGTTCACCGCCCTTTTATGAAGCTTCTGATCCCGTTTGCACAAACTTGTGGTGAAGACGTGGTACTGCCCACTATTCAACTGCTTTGGGTTACTCTGATACCTAGATTGCTGTTGTTGATTCTCCTGACCTGATTGTTGATGGTAGCCACCCTGATTGCCTTGATTGCCTTGATTACCTTGGAATCCAGAGCTAGAACCGCCACCGCCATAACCCGGTCCATGAGGGCCGGATCCTGAACCACCACCCGGCCCATGATCGTCTTGAAAAAGATTGGAATTTTTATACTCCTTCATAATGAAGCAATCCTTCCAGAGGCCAGACGGTCTTTCCCGCGTTCCATGTCTCAGGCAGGGCTGATTTAGCAGCTGCTCAAGATTGAAGCCTGACCCTCCAGTCCGTGGGGGCGATTTACCCTTATGACGCTGACCATTGTGCTGCGTACTGGTGTTAGCCACAAAGTCCAAACTATTATCAGCTTTGCGCTTACCGTTGTTTCCCTGGCTCGCCGGGTTATGCTACTGCCCCCTAGTGCTGCTGCTCTTCTTTCCCTTTCCCGGCTTTTCATCGTCAAACTTGGGGTCCTTGGCACCATCCAAGTCAGCATACTTAACCAGAGCCGCCATGAGTGTCCCCATGTCATTGCAGTGACGTTTGAGCCGCCCTAATTTCTGCTTCAGGGGCGTGAAACGATAATTGTGCTCCAACATTAAGACTGCTGAATCGGCATTGATGCGATCTGACGAGTGCAAGATTGTTGAAACCCGGCGCACCCAATGGGTTGTCGACTCACCTTCTTCTTGGACACAGGAGGCCAAATCCACGATTGACATGGGCTGCTTGCACGTATCTTTAAAATTCTGGATAAAATGGGCTTTTAACTCGACATCCCCTTCAACCAAGTATGAGTTGTCCCCTCCAACATCATGGTGAAGTACTTAGCGCATGCAGCATCGTCAACATCCAACAGTTCCATCGCCATCTCATAACTCTCAACCCATGTTTCAAAAGGTAAATCGGCAGTGTAGTTGGGCACCTTACGGGGACCCTTGAAATCCTTGGGCAAACATACATTACGCAAACCCGGCACCAAACACGGCACACCCAAAGTCCTGAAAGTCACACCTGTATCCACCGAGGTTGTCGGACGAACCGGCGAATGCTGATGAGCTGCATACTGAGCCGCCAGCTCGGCCTCCTGACGCGCTCTTCCTGGATCCACGACGTTCTGGGCATTAACCCCACCACCTGCCAGGTTATGTCCACGGGGCGGGTTACGGTTCCGTCCACTGCTTGACACGACCGGTTCCTCAATGTGCCTGCTATAACTCAGGCTTGGGCAAGGCGTTGAATGAATCTTCTCACGACTATAAGAATAAGCCTGCTGCTGAACCAAAGCCGTCTGAAGAAGCTCTCTGGCCCTTCGTGTCTCAACTGCTGTTAGAGACTCGCCTTCAACCGGGAGAGCCGCCAATCGTGATGCGGCAGCGATCATGTTATCCAAGGGGTTAGAATAATGAACCGGTGGCGTCGGCATGTGCTGCGGTGGGATATTGTCTTGACAAGGCGGGTCCTTCGTGCGTGACTGAACTGACGCTCCCTTTCCAGGCGTTTCCACCCGGTTCACCACCAGCTGGTTACTGGTCCCTGCTCCATGCGTGTTAAAGAGATTTCTTGCCTCGTAAACCGGAGGCAGGCGAGTCTGATGCCTCCTCCTCATGACGTAGTTTGAAGCGTTCTGATCCAGCATGAGCCGGAAGGACTCTGACTGAATCTGCTGTGCCTGAGCATCCAAAGCAGCCCGCTCCTTGGCCATCCTGGTATTTTCTGTGTTCAGTTCTTCCTTGGCCTGTGCTATCTCATCCCGCAATTTTGCAACCGCCGCATTATGCCGATCCTGATCTGCCGGATTAACCACCGTTGTTAACAACGCTGTCAGCTTATCCAACAAGTCAGTTAAGACCTGAGTCGGCGGGTGCATAGGGCCTCCTGCCCTGGCAGCCGTTGCCGCTGCTCACCAGGAAATCATCTCCGCTGCAGTCGACGAGTGCTGCACGGGCTGTGTACAAGCCATAAAGATCGCAACCCGGTTAGGCGGTTCAAAGGGGTCCAGAATACTGTCACCATCGGAACAGCCCCCAAGCCAGACGTCTTGCAGTTGATACAATGACTCGGTATCACCAGTAGATGACTCGCCATCTGAATAGCAACCGTCTCGTCACCAGACGCCGATCTATCCTCAGATTCCGCTCCATGGATAAATCCCATAAAGCCATGATTTATGGTGGGTTGAACTCGGGCGGGTCTTGCACGCTGAGCCGTCTCGACGATGTCGGTGCAGATGTCCGGCTCAGGGCCCGGCTCGCCGATCTTGCCGATGAAGACATGAATTCTGCCAAAGGGGACCCGGTACCCATACTCAATTGAGACGGCCTCGGGGCCCCAGCCTGCATCGTCGATGTAGAGCTTGCCGCGACAACTCTTGGTCATCCGGCCCACGGCGTATCCCTTGATCCCTTCGAAGTTGCCCTCTAAGAACTTAAAATCATCATGCGGTAGCCCCACGGTGGGTGCCAACTGTAGTGGGTTTGACTTGGCAGGTGTTCTAGTGTGAGGACTTAGTCGTGGAGCCATCGGAACGAGATTAGCTTAAAGGGCTTAACCGGGACAAAGGACGTAGGGATTTATACTGGTTCAGCCCCTTGCGGTGAAGGTAAAGGCCTAATCCAGTGTGAGGTGGTATTCCTAGGGTTTCGATGTCCAGGGAGCAAATACGCTTAGCCTGGCCCCTGATATGTTCTTTGTTGTCCCTAAATCGCCGCCGGGTCGTCCCTTTATATACTCAGGTTCACGCCCTGCGATTCAAAGAATCCCGGACAGCTCATAAACGTGTCAGGCTCAGTATCCACTCTTTCCTATCTGACAATACAAGTCATACACCTATGGTTGTTTTACATCAATGGGTCCTAACCCGCCTTTGGGCTTTGGGCCTTCTTATTAAGTCTCCTTCGTAATTCGCCATCTTCTTTGTCTTCATGGGCTTCAATACTGATAATCATCATGAGCATAATCCGGCCCCTCCTGGGCGGTTTATACTCAATAGTTATATCCCCAACACCTTCCTCAAAACAGCCACCATACCTACCCATTTTGGCATTTCCATAGCCATTCCGAGATATATTGCCATGCAACTTCCACCGTTCCATTTATTATGACACACTTCATCATTGTCATATTGCATTGCATGATCATGTAGTTGAAATAGTATTTGTGGCAAAGCCACCATCCATAATTCTTTCATACATGTCACTCTTGAGTCAATGCACATCCCGGTACACCGCCAAAGGCATTCATATAGAGTCAAATTTTGTTCTAAGTATCAAGTTGTAATTCTTGAGTTGTAAGTAAATAAAAGTGTGATGATCATCATTATTAGAACATTGTCCCATGTGATGAAATCAAAAAAAAGAGGACAAAGAAGCCAATAAAAAGAGAGGCCAAAGAAGCCAATCAAAAAAAAGAGAAAAGAGAGAAGGGGCAATGTTACTATCCTTTTTCCACACTTCTGCTTCAAAGTAGCACCGTGATCTTCATGATATAGAGTCTCCTATTTTGGCACTTTCTTATACTAGTGGGATTCTTTCATTATAGAGCTTAGCTTGTATATTACAATGATGGGCTTCCTCAAATTGCCCTAGGTCTTCATGAGCAAGCAAGTTGGATGAACACCCACTTAGTTTCTTTTGTGAGCTTTCATAAACTTATAGCTCTAGTGCATCTGTTGCATGGCCATCCCTACTCACTCACATCGATATCTATTGATGGGAATCTCCATAGCCTGTTGATACACCTAGTTGATGTGAGACTATCTCCTTCTTTTTGTCTTCTCCACAACCACCATATTCTATTACACCTATAGTGCTATGTCCATGGCTCACGCTCATGTATTGCGTGAAAGTTCAAAAGGTTTGAGAACATCAAGAGTATGAAAGAATTACTTGTCTTGTCATCGGGGTTGTGCATGATTTGAATATTTTGTGTGATGAAGACGGAGCATATGCAAACTATATGATTTTGTAGGGATAACTTTCTTTGGCCATGTTACTTTGAGAAGACATGATTACTTTATTAGTATGCTTGAAGTATTATCATTTTTATGTCAATATTAAACTTTTGTTTTGAATCTTATGGATCTGAATATTCTTTCCACAATAGAGAGGATTACATTGATAAATATGTTAGGTAGCATTCCACATCAAAAATTTTGTTTTTATCATTTACCTACTCGAGGATGAGCAGGAATTAAGTTTGGGGATGCTTGATACGTCTCCAACGTATCTATAATTTTTTATTGTTCCATGCCATTATATTATCCGTCTTGGATGTTTTATATGCATTTATATGCTATTTTATATTATTTTTGGGACTAACCTATTAACCTAGAGCCCAGTGCCAGTTCCTATTTTCCTTGTTTTTGAGTTTTGCAGAAAAGGAATATCAAACGGAGTCCAAACGAGCTGAAAATTTAGGGTGATTTTTTATGACAAGAAGAAGCCCCCGAAGCACTAGAGTTGGGCCAGAAGAGTCCCGAGTCAACGACAAGGGTGGAGGGCGTGTGACCCAGTCTTGTCGCTGACTCGTGGACCCCCCTGACATGAAACCGACGCAAAAAATTCCTATAAATCCAGAAACCCCCACAAAGAAGCCTAGATCGGGAGTTCCGCCGCCGCAAGCTTCTGTATCTACGAAAAACCAATCGGGAGCCCGTTCCGGCACCTTGCCAGAGGGGGAAACCATCACCGGACGCCATCTTCATCATCCCGACGCTCTCCATGACGAGGAGGGAGTATTTCACCCTCGGGGCTAAGGGTATGTACCAGTAGTTATGTGTTTGATCTCTCTCTCTCTCTCTCTCTCTCTCTCTCTCTCTCTCTCTCATGCTCTTGATTTGGCATGATCTTGATGTACCGCGAGCTTTGTTACTATAGTTGGATCATATGGTGTTTCTCCCCCTCTATCTTATTGTGATGAATTGAGTCTTGCTCTTTGAGGTTCCGTTATGTTGGATTGAGTATTGGATTTGAGTACACTATATGTATGCCTTGCGATGGGATATCTGTTGTGACAATGGGATGTTCTATTGATTCACTTGATGTCTGTTTTGTCACTTGATGTATGGTTTCGCACTCAACTCGCGGATTCCCGAGATGACATTGGGGTAATCTATGCATAGGGGTTGATGCACGTTTTCGTCCTACGTTCTCTGATAGAAACTTTGGACTGATTCTTTGTTGCACGTTGAGGGATTGTTATGTGATCCAATTTATGTTATCATTGTTGAGAGAACTTGCACTAGTGAAAATATGAACCCTAGGCCTTACTTGCTACCTTGCTTTTTTATATTTTCATATTACAAAAACCTATATCTACCATCCATATTGCACTTGTATCACCATCTCTTCGCCGAACTAGTGCACCTATACAATTTACCATTGTATTTGGTGCACTTCTGAGAAATTTGCTACTGTCCTACAAAACTCTACACTTGCAGGCCCAACAACGTCTACAAGGATAAAGTTTCATAGTAGACATCAGTAATCAACACTACTAGTCACCCATAGGTACCAATCTGAGGTTCTGGTACAAAGATTGAACACAAGAGATGAACTAGGGTTTGAGAGGAAATGGTGTTATTGAAGATGTTGATGGAGATTGGCCTCTCAAAGATGAGAGGGTTGTTGGTGATGTCGGCGTTCTAGGAACGGGGGTCCCCAGACTTGCCTGCCTGCGGCCCACAGCGTGGCTAAGCAGCAGGTCGTACAGCCCATCTTCATCAACAAGGCATCCAAGACCCTCGCGAGGGTCTGAGCCTCACGAGGCGGACGACGCAAGACCTCCTCTGGAGTGGCCTAGCCAGGCTGGCTCATGAGGAGCGGAGATATCAAGGCGGGGCAAACCTCACGAGGCTCTCGTGACGTGGCCATGACGAACGACACCAAAGTGAGCGCCAGCCTACAAGAGCATCCTTATTTCCTCTTTGGTGCTAAGGAGGCCAGCGAGGCGAAAGAGTACCGAGGCATCACCAAAGGTTGCTATATTGGTGCAACGAGTCCAAGACCGTAAGACGGCAAGACGGAGGTCATCGTGGAGCCCAAGCGGCCACCACCACAGAGCTGCAGCGAAGACCGCTTTTGTCAGGATAGCTTGTACTAGCTGTCCCCCTTTAAATTTACCCGCCATTGTTGGCTCCCTTCCCGCTCGATATTTGGGAAAAGGACCAGGGCCTCTATAAATAGGTCTAGCCACCACAGTAGTAGCCATCGGATCCAGAGACGTGCACAAGCTCGTACGCACAAGAACACCTCAACCTCAGGAGGCTGTTCTTCCCATGTACTGTTCATCATCAGCCCTAGAGGCAATCCACCACCACCACACTTGAGTAGGGTATTACACCACAACGGTGGCCCAAACCAGTATAAACCTCGTGTCTTTCTTTGTTGCGAGTTAATCGAGTTCGTCCGCGAGATCTTAGCGAGCTAGGTCGTAGATCTGTAGGAGGGAAAGATTTCGTGCGCACCCCAGTGTTCGAACCTCAAGGGTTTGCCGGAACCCCACATCCGACATTTTGTGCGCCAGGTAGGGGTGCGCCGTAGCTTCCCTTCCATCAGTTCGTCGCTCCATCACTCCGTCGTCTCCATGGCGGACGCTCGCCGTGCTCGAGCTGAGCGTCGGGCTGCCCTCACCACCCGCGTCGCTCAGACGGCTCCCGTCGGCGGGCCACCTCGCCGTTCTCCGTCTCCCGCTGCCACAGGCCCAGCGGGGAATGAGCAGCAGGCGTCCTCGCTCCACCCTTCGGTGCGGCGGGATGCCCGCACCGCTACTCCATCACTGACCCCTACCGGTTCTTCGTCTCACGCGCGCCGCGCTCCCATGGAGGCACGGGCCACGCTCCTCGCGGCGAACGAACTCCTGCATTTCCGCCCCGTCGACGACCTCTATGAGGAGTGGCTCGACCGCGTCGCCGAGCTCGTCCGCGCCGCAGGGGGCTCTCCGACGCCGTCCCACTCTCTACCTCCCCCTCAACCAACCACGGGCGACAAGGCTCATGGCGTGCCTCCACCACCTCAGCCCCAAGACGGCGCCTTGGCACCAAGGCGCGTGGCCCCGCGGCGTGACCCGCCGTGCCCGGTGCCCGCGCATGAAGAGAGAAGCTGCCAAGAAATCCCGCGGCCGCGAGAAGCTGCACCTGCGCTCCCCGCGCCACCTCGTCAAGACCGCGCGCCGCCCGCAGAGGCGCCGCGCGGACCTCGTCGAGACCAAGCTCCACCTCTAAAGCGGGCCCCAGCAACCACGGCCGGCTGCCGCATGATAACCCACAAGTATAGGGGATCGCAACAGCTTTCGAGGGTAGAGTATTCAACCCAAATTTATTGATTCGACACAAGGGGAGCCAAAGAATATTCTTGAGTATTAGCAGTTGAGTTGTCAATTCAACCACACCTGGATAACTTAGTATCTGCAACAAAGTGTTTAGTAGCAAAAGTGGTATGATAATAATAGTAACGGTAGCAAAAGTAAAGATAAATGTATTTGGGTTTTTGTAGTAGTTGTAACAGTAGCAATGGAAAAGTAAATAAGCGAAGAACAATATATGAAAAGCTCGTAGGCAATGGATCAGTGATGGATAATTATGCCGGATGCGATTCCTCATGCAATAGTTATAACATAGGGTGATATAGAACTAGCTCCAACTCATCGATGTAATGTAGGCATGTATACCGTAAATAATCATACGTGCTTATGGAAAAGAACTTGTGTGACATCTTTTGTCCTACCCTCCCGTGGCAGCGGGGTCCTTACGGAAACTAAGGGATATTAAGGCCTCCTTTTAATAGAGAACCGGAACAAAGCATTAGCACATAGTGAATACATGAACTCCTCAAACTACGGCCATCACCGAGAAATATCCTGATTATTGTCACTTCGGGGTTGTCGGATCATAACACATAATAGGTGACTATAGACTTGCAAGATAGGATCAAGAACACACATATATTCATGAAAACATAATAGGTTCAGATCTGAAACCATGGCACTCGGGCCCTAGTGACAAGCATTAAGCATAGTAAAGTCATAGCAACATCAATCTCAGAACATAGTGGATACTAGGGATCAAACCCTAACAAAACTAACTTGATTACATGGTAAATCTCGTCCAACCCATCACCGTCCAGCAAGCCTCACGATGGAATTACTCACGCTGCGGTGAGCATCATGAAATTGGTGATGGAGGATGGTTGATGATGACGACAACAACGAATCCCCTCTCGGAGCCCGAACGGACTCGAGATCAGCCCTCCCGAGAGATTAGGGCTTGGCGGCGGCTCCGTGTCGTGAAACGCGATGAAACTTTCTCTTTGATTTTTTCTCCCGAGATGGAATATATGGAGTTGGAGTTGAGGTCGGAGGAGGTCCAGGGGCCCACGAGATAGGGGTGCGCCTGTCTCGTGGACTGCCCCGGCCCCGGGTGTATTTCTTTAAGCCCAATAATTTTATAAATTCCAAGAAGTGCCTCCGTGGATTTCCAGGACATTCCGATAACTTTTCTTTTCTACACATAAAACAACATCATGGTAGTTCTGCTGAAAACAGCGTCAGTCCGGGTTAGTTTCATTCAAATCATGCAAGTTAGAGTCCAAAACAAGGGCAAAAGTGTTTGGAAAAGTAGATACATTGGAGACGTATCACCACGCCTTCACCCCCGAGATGTGTAGCGTCGCCTGGCCAGGCAAGTTCAATCCGGATCTGCCTCCTCGCTACGACGGCACAGCCGACCCCGCGGAGTTCCTGCAGCTCTATGAGCTGAGCATCGAAGCGGCCAACGGCGACAAAACAATCATGGCAAACTGGTTTCCCATGGCTCTCAAGGATGGAGCCCGCTCCTGGCTCCTGAACCTGCAGCATGACTCGATCTCCTCCTGGGATGAGATGCGTGACCGCTTCGTCACCAACTTCCAGGGCACTCGCGACCGCCCGCCGGCCGCGGGTGACCTATGCTACATCAAGCAGCAACCAGGAGAGACCGTCCAGAAGTACATCCAGCGCTTCAACAACACCCGCCTCAAGATCCGCAAGGTCACGGACGAAGCCATCATCTTCGCGTTCTCTGACAGCGTCCGTGACGTCAAGATGAAGGAAGATCTCGCCATCCACGAGGAGCTCTGCACATCTCAGGAGTTGTTCAACCTGGCGACCAAGTGCTCAAGAGCTGAGGAGGGGCGCCTCTCTCTCCTTGAGCTGCTAGCCGCAGGAGCGGAGGAGAAGAAGGCCAAGGCCAAGGACGTGAAGCGCAAGGAGGCGGTGGTGCTCGCAGCGGATCCCGACACCAAGCGGGGCAAAGATCAGCCCGAGTCATCCAAGAACGGCCGACCGTTCTACGCCTTCCACAACCTGAACACCCACAACACCAGTGACTGCCAAGAGCTCAGAGCCATACGGGAAGGACGCTACGGTCGACGCCCCGAGCGCAACTACCGTGGCTATGGCTGTGGAGGAGGACGAGAGACGGACGCTGGGACGACCGTGGCCCGCGCCAGGAGTGGCGCGACCGGCCTCGTGAGGACCGCTGGCAGTACCAACCTCGCGAGGGCGCCTGGAGGGACCCGCCTCGTGAGGATCGCCCACAGGGCAACACCGGTCTTCCCCCGCTACCGCCACCAAGAAGGAACGACGACCACCACCAGGACGAGGGGGCTGGGGGATTCCAAGAGCCGTGTGCAATCGCCTGCATCTTGGGCGGCGCCCAGGCCCCAGCCTCCCAGCGCATCTTCAAACAGTTCGCTCGCGAGGTGAACGCGGTGCTCCCCAAGCTCGAGGCCACGTGCCCGCTCATGTGGTCCCAATGCGCCATCACTTTCAACTCGGCGGATCAGCTCAAGTGCGTAGCCACCGCTGGTGCCCTCCCTATGTTGTGCTCCCGAGTCATCAGCAATGTGCAGGTCACCAAGAACCTCATCAACAGTGGCGCAGGGCTCAACGTACTATCCATTGACACATTCGACAACCTCCAAGTGCCATATGAATAGCTCCAGCCCACCAAGCCTTTCTCAGGAGTGACCGACGGTTCCACCACGCCGATAGGGCAGGTCCACCTGCCTGTCACCTTCGAGGAGCGCAAGAACTACTGCACCGAGCTCATCGACTTCGACGTCGCGCTCATCCGCCTACCGTACAATGCCATCCTCGGGTATCCGGCCCTGGCCAAGTTCATGGCAGTCACTCATCATGGCTACAACGTTCTCAAGATGCCGGGAAGCGGCGGAATCATCACGGTCCCGTGTGAAGAGAGGGACGCGGTGTGCTCCCTCGAGCGTGCCATTCAAGCCGCAGCAATCGACGACCCCGACAGCAGAAGTGAAGGCCCTCCGGAGGCCATCCCCAAGAAGAAGCAGCCGCGCCATGCAGGACCTCAGGAGGATGGCATCACGGCAGGAGCCTCGTCAGGATCAGCGTCCGCTCCAGGGGCGCCTCCCTCTGTCGCATAGGAAAGCGCGCCCGGCGCCCTCCTCGGGCAGGGCTCGGGGGCTCTCTTCTGGAGGGCCTCAGACCTTGCCAACCTCATGAGGGAGGCGCTTGGGCACCACTTGGAGGCGTGCTTCGCGGCACGTGACCCTCAGGAGAGCACAGGGCAAGGAGTGCCCACCACTCAGGAGTTCATCACCAAGACCAATCAGGAACTGCAAGATGCAAGGGCCATGCGCGGCGACCGCCGCTCACGAGGCGCAGCTCCGCATCCTGGCGAGGATGATGGGTTGCGTGTATGCATCGACGTCCCCGGGCTCAACAGGGCCGCATCTCAGGAGCGCTTCTGGCCATCGCGTGTGGGCCGCTGCAAGGGCCCACCACACAGCTACGTTCCCATGCCCTTCGGCTTGCCGAGCGTAGCGTCAGCCTATCAACGCAACCTGCGGCGTGTCCTAGCGGCTCAGGAGGCCAGGTACCACGCCGTCCTGGAGGAGATGGAGACGGTCTTCAAGGAACCTCTCGAGCCCCCAGAGCCTCCCGAGGCTCAGGGTCCTGGTGGCTCATGAGGAGTTGTTTCTTCAACGCACGCCTTCAGCTGCACCAACTCTACTTCGTCTACAGAACCAGGTGACATCTTCCAAGCTCGTTTAGCTGGGAGCGCCCCTCAGGCTGCATTATTCCCAGGCTGCGTGGGTCCGTCCCTGCGGCATGTATCCATTTTGCTTATGTCTTTAGCTCACCTTGTTGGAGGCACCCCTCAGGCTGCATCATCCCCAAGCCGCTCGGGCCGGACCCGGTGGCATGTATCTTCCTGCATTTATCCAAGTTGATCTGCTCTCCATGCTTAACCTGCCAACTGCTACCACCTGCCTAATCATTGCTTCCCTCGGGGCCTTCACATAGGCACGGCGCTGGTGCATGGGTCCGTCCCTGCCATGCCGACAAATCTGAGCGGTCGAGCTCTGGCTCGCGGCACGCCCCGCACACGTCACCTCACCAGGCCCTCAGTGCCTTCACCTCATCCAGAGCAACGAGTGGCAGGCTGACAGCTGTAACGGCAAACTGTGGTTCTTCTTGTGCCTGTTCAAAGGGATCCCGTGGGAAGGATAGCAGGCGGCACCGCAAGTCTCCTTTTCTCTTGTGCGATTCGCTTGCGCGTTAAAAGGTGGGCTCCTGAGCATCGTGACTCAGGAGCTCTTACTGGCTCTCCAGCCCTCACCCCCTGGCCTTGACCACGGCATCGTGACCTGGCATACCAGCGGTGGCTGAGCTCGCTTGAGGGCCGGGACCTGAGGACGTAGAGCACTAGGCAGAGCTCGGAAGAAGGAAAACTCGTACGGACTGGCCTGGCTATGCCGCACGAGTAGGCGCGTAGCCCTAGCGCAACGTTAGGAGTTGCCACGAAACCAACAAGATAAGTCCCGCACTCGGATCGGCTAAATGTTTGGGCCTAATGGTCACTCACGCCTTGCCGCAACCCCATTCCGGCCACGTCGACTCCCTTTCTCGCCTTGCCATGGCTGCTTGAGCGCTAAGGGGGACCTCCTGAGCATCGCGCCTCAGGGGCTCTTACTAGACCTCGGGCCACACACCTCCTGGCCTTGACCACGGCACGCAACCTGGCATACTAGCGACGGCTGTAGCCTGCCTAGGGACTAGGACCTGTCAGCGTAGAGCAACAAGCTATCGCGAGGAAAGAAAAGGGGGACCGAGCCTTAACGGGGCATGCGTTCACCAAATTCTCATAACAGGGAAGATAAGCACAAAAACATTACAGACCCTTACATGCCCCCTAGGGGTAATTCATGATTCTTCGCAGGAAACAAAAGCCGATGCTAAGGGGAATCCTATCTACACCCTTCTGTGGCGGACGCCATCATCAACACTGGGCCACGGGAGGCCGGCGCCAACCCCATCCAGATCAGTGGAGGTGACGGCCGGACGCCGCAGCTCTGCTCCGGGCGCGGCGAGAGCTCGGGGGCATGTAGCTATCGTCGCTCGTCTCCAGAGTCTCGTAAAGCTCAGGAGAGCTGCTGGACTCCCAAGGGCTACTGCTGCTGGAGTAGCCACGAGCGGAGCACGCGTCGGTTTGGCGCTCCTCTCCGGATCAGCACTCCAGGCGGCGGCCTTTAGCATCGAAGACCTTGAAGAAGAGCGTGGATACGCCGTCATACTCAAAGTGGATCGCAAGGGCACCTCGCCTGGCAGACCCGACGATCTCGCCCGGCCATGAAGTCATGAAGATCTTGCGGTGGGGACCGCTTGATCTCCGGGCTCCGATCGCGGAGCACTGCGTCGGCGGTCTTTGTAGCGAGCTCGAGAGACCCCTCGGCGGCATCATGTCGGAGAAGAACCGCAGGAAGCGGATCCAGCAGCTTGGAGGCATCGGCGCCCACAGCACCAACTCGCGCGAGGAGTCCACGTCGTAGATCCCAGGGGCAGCGGCACGCGTTGCCGCGGCGCGGCGACCCCGGACACGGCATGGGCGGTGCTGCTTGTCGCTCCGACCTCCCGAGCCCTCATCTCGGGCGTACAAGGGTAGCGGCTACCCCGGAGGAGGCCGCTCGCACCAAGGCCTCGTCACCACCTGCATCGCCGCTTCATCACGGTGATGGATCAACCTCTTCTTCGGCGGAAGTGGCCTCGGGTCATCACGGGGAGCCTTTCCTTTCTCTTCAGTAGAAAACCTTCTGATGGGCGCCATTGTTGTCAGCAGTGGAGCAAGGAGGAAGAAGCAAGGAAGAGATGGGCAACGGGGGCTTCGCCCCCCCTCTCCATTTATAGCAAGAGAAGGCCAACCGGCGTCTCCCACGATCGCAGGTAATGATGGCTTTCATTGCATGTCGCAGGGACTTGTCAAGTCATGCAGTTGCCGAGGCAGCATGGGGAAGCGTGCCCACGTCCAATCAACCGCCACGCGTCAACCAAGGCCGCAAGCTTTTGGGGCCCGCGGTGCTCCGAACTTGACCCTTGGCTTCGCCGTGAAGCCAAGCCCGAGGGCACCTTGGGCCCGGGGGCTACTGTCGGCGTTCTGGGAATGGGGGTCCCCAGACTTGCCTGCCTGTGGCCCACAGCGTGGCTAAGTAGTAGATCATACGGCCCATCTTCATCAACAAGGCATCCAAGACCCTCGCGAGGATCCGAGCCTCACGAGGCGGACGACGCAAGACCTCCTCTGGAGTGGCCTAGCCAGGCAGGCTCACGAGGAGCGGAGATATCAAGGCGGGGCAAACCTCACGAGGCTCTTGTGACGTGAGCCATGACGAACGACACCAGGCGGGTGCCAGGCAGGCGCTAGCGCGCGCAACTTCCTTATTTCCTCTTTGGTGCTAAGGAGGCCAGCGCAGGCAAAGAGTACCGAGGCATCAGGCAAAGGTTGCTATATTGGTGCAACGAGACCAAGACCAGAAGGACGGCAAGACAGAGGTCATCGTGGAGCCCAAGACGGCATCACCACCAGAGCTTTTCGCAGGCGAAGACCGCTTTTGTCAGGATAGCTTGTACTAGTTGTCCCCCTTTAAATTTGCCGCGCTGTTGGCTCCTTCCGCCGATATTTGGGAAGAGGACCAGGGCCTCTATAAATAGGTCTAGCCACCACAGTAGTAGCCATCGGATCCAGAGACGCGCACAAGCTCGTACGCACACGAACACCTCAACCTCAGGAGGCTATTCTTCCCTTGTACTGTTCATCATCAGCCCTAGAGGCAATCCACCACCACCACACTGGAGTAGGGTATTACACCACAACGGTGGCCCGACCCAGTATAAACCTCGTGTCTTTCTGTGTTGTGAGTTTGTCCGCGAGATCTTAGCGAGCTAGGGCGTAGATCGGTAGGAGGGAAAGCCTTCGTGCGCACCCTAGTGTTCGAAACTCAAGGGTTTTCTGGAACCCCACATCCGACAGGTGATGACAATGGCTTCGATTTCCCCCTCCGGGAGGGAATTCCCCCAGCGGAATGGCTCCGCCGGAGGACAAAAGTGCTCCTGCCCAAGTTCCGCCTCGATACGGCAGGGCTCCATCCTGAAAGTCCTCTCCTTACTTTTTTCTAGGCCAAAATGACCTATATACCAAAAGATGGGCACCAGAGGTGGGCTGGGTTGAGCACAACCCACCAGGGCGCGCCTGGGGGCCTGGCGCCCCCAAGTGTATTGTGGTCACCAGGTGGCCCCCTCTGGTAGTTATTTGCTCCAATATTTTTCATATATTCCAAAATAATTCTCCGTAGATTTTAAGCTCATTTGGAGATGTGCAGAATAGGTGCCTTGACGTAGCTTTATCAGGTCCAGAATTCCAGCTACCAGCATTCTCCCTCTTTGTGTAAACCTTGCATATTATGAGAGAAAAGGAATTAGAATTAGTCCATAAATCATTATTAAACATAAAAACATTATAAATAACAGTAGGGAAACCTGATGCAAAATGGACGTATCAAGCACTACAGGACAAATTTTGACACCAAACAACAATACTAAACAACGTCAAACATCAGTACTAAACTGCAAAATAGCAGCAGATCATCACTAGTTTTGACAACCCAACAACACGGTTTTATAGCAAAATAATAGCACAACAACATCTAAATATTCCAGCTTTGACAACAACATCTAAATGTTCAGTTTTGACAATAGCATCTGAAGTTCTAAACATTCCAGTTTCGACAAACATAAGTGCATACATATTATTACAGTCCAGAATCAAAATAAAGACTATTAGCTGACTAGCTTGAAAGTGCTATTTGTCGGCTAGAGGGGGTGAATAGGCGATTTTTATGAAAGTCTTCTAGACACGCAATTTCTTCGAAGACAGACAGTTAAAACAGTAACTAAACAAAGCATAGCGGAAGATAAACTACACTAGCCATGCAATAGAGTCAAAGTATAGTACAGAGAATGAACGAAGACAAGTAGCAGCTAGGTAGACATATCAGAATAGGAAGATAGTGTGAAGCCAAATATGCAATCAGGGGTGAATGTCTTCACACAATGTACTCAACCAGAGCAGGCAAGCAATGACTTCACGAAGCTAAACAGTAAGTAAGGGCTGAAGTGATAGAACCAGTTGCTTGACGAAGACAAGGATTTGGTAGACCGGTTCTAGTTGATGTGACAATTGTACGTCTAGTTAGGGAGGCTGAGCTTGAACTCAGAAGTCCACGTCTTCACCTTATTCCCATTGAGCTAAGGTCACTTAGTACTCGCTCAATCACTCAGGCAAGTCTCCAAGGTAGACTTCCAAACCTTCACAGACTTCGTTCACCGGCAATCCACAATGACTCCTGGATGCTCAGAACGCGACGCCTAATCGACTGAAAGATCACAGTCTTCAAGTGTAACAAGTCTTCGGATCACGCGAAACAGAAAGACTTCAGTGATGCCAAACACTCTTTGGAATTTGGTGTCGCGGGTAACCACGGCCACCTATGGGACCAGGAGGCCCCTTGCTGTTTTGGCAGGGGGACGTCGCGTTGCACAAAGAGCAGACGAGTGTGGTGCAGCACGACAAAGATCACGCGGGCAGTTTTACCCAGGTTCGGGCCGCCGCGAGGCGTAAAACCCTACTCCTGCTTTGGTGGATTGATGGTGGAAAGGTGGTGGTGGAGCGTAATACACTTGCCCGGCAAGGGTTGCCTCAGGGAGATCATGGCTATGCGTGTATGGGGGTGTGAGTGATCCAACCTTCTAACCCTTTCTATGGTTTCCATGGGCCTCCTTTTATAGATCAAGGGGTTACCACGGTGGCAAAGTAGTCATTACGCACTGATAAGACAGCAAACAGTGCTATCATACCTAACTGTGCAGGCTGAAAGGGCGCATTAAATGCACCGCTCAATGTCACATCATTGGTTGCCCGGCAAGGCTTGCCAGGCTATTTTGCCAGCTCCGCGCCTACTTGCTTGACACTTCGCAGGACGGGTGTCATCTGCGGGTTTCTCCTGTAGAAAATGGTTGCCATGTGGCAAATGGCTGCCACTTAACCACTATGTGGATTGACACCGCACTGATCGACGACGTGGGTCGTGGTAGAGTGGTTGGTGAGGTGGTTTCGACTTCGTGAGTCCCGGTAGGCTCTGCCGGGATGCTTCGGTTGTTTACTTCTGGGGGTGGCCTTACCCCTTGTCGGGCTCCCCTGCCTGGCAAGGGAGGATTTTCTCTTGACAATATCCTGCTTCTCTGGTTTGACCTTGGTCCCTCTGATCTGCATGTTTTCCATCGAATCTCTAGGGTTCTTGCACTCTGATTTGGGCTGGTGCTTCAATCTTGTCCCCGTGCTTGTGCACAGTCTGGGCAACAGACCCAGGGTTTGTTGCACTGGTAGAAGCTCCCGGGCCTACCCCGAACATGCTGCCGAGCGTCGTCGGGGTAGGGCCTAATAAGTGCACATGCGAGGGTTGCTAAAGAGGCTAGTCTCTTCAGGTCTTCTTTGCTTCTTCATTAGCCTTGATCCCGGGCCAGTTTTCGGTTTCTCCGCGCGTCGTGCGCAACGTTGTGGAAGAACTTTGATCATCGCCTGCAGATTCTCCTTGCCCCATGATCACGGGGCGGAAAATGCCATCCCACTTGCCTCCTGTTTCGCACGCACCTGCCACGTGTTCTACATGCATTGGGCGTGGAAGGTGGTGGATGCGGAGGGCATGGGGAGGAGTGCCATGGCTGAAAACCGATCGCCAATGGTTGGTGCAGAGGGTCGGCCTCGACTCTCAGAGTCACAGAGGGTGCAGAGAGGCCGTATTAGAGGAGCAGGGCGGCCATTTCTTATATGAGGAGCCAGCCCCCTACCCCGTTATCCTATAAAAAGGGGTAGGGGTGGCGCTTCTCTGCACACACTTCTTCTTCTTCTCCGCAACCCTTCCCTTCTAGCCATGGTGAGAGGGCGAGGGCGCGGCGGTGTCCCGGCGGCGGCGACGAGGGCTTATGCTTGACAGCGCGTCCCTCCTCCCCCGGATCCTGAGGTGGCATAACCGGCCGTGAGGGAAGGAGGAAGGAGACGAGTTCAAGGTCTCCACGACTGAAACGCCCTCGATGCGGCTATATCTCCCACGTGTCGAAGCACGACTTAGAGGCATAACCGCATTGAAAGCAATGTCGCAAGTGAGGTAATCTTCACACAACCCATGTAATACATAAGGGAAAAGAGATACATAGTTGGCTTACAATCGCCACTTCACACAGTACATGAGTAAAACATTACATCATACAGATACAATCAAGGTCCGACTACGGAACCAAAAATAAAAGAAGACTACCCCAAATGCTACACAGATCCCGATCGTCCCAACTGGCTCCACTATGATCAAGCTCAAACGAAACAACACAATGAACAAGATCTTCGCCGAGCTCCTCCTTGAGCTCAGGTGCATCACCCGCACGGTTTCATCGGCACTGCAAACTGGTTTGAAGTATCATGAGTCACGGGGACTCAACAATCTCACACCCATGAGATCAAGACTATTTAAGCTTAAAGGTAGGACAGGGTTGTGAGGTGGAGCTGCAACAAGCGACTAGCATATATGGTGGCTACATACGCAAATGAGAGCGAGAAGAGAAGGCAAAAGCACTACGAACAACTATGATCAAGAAGTGATCCTGAACTCCTACTTACGTCAGACATAACCCAGAAACCGTGTTCTCCTCTCGATCAACCCCGAAAAGAGACACTCACGGTTACGCAACACGGTTGGTGTATTTTAATTAAGATCAACTTCGGTTTTCTACAACCGGACATTAACAAATTCCCATCTGCCACATAACCGCGGGCACGGCTTTCGAAAGTTCAAACCCTGCAGGGGTGTCCCAACTTAGCCCATGATAAGCTCTCGCGATCAACGAAGGATATTCCTTCTCCCCGGGAAGACCCGATCAGTCTCGAATCCGGCTACAAGACATGTCACAAGAATAAAACAAGACCAGCAAAGCCGCCGGATGTGCCGACAAATCTTGATAGGAGCTGCACATATCTCGGTCTCGAGGCACACCGGATGAGCCAGACGTCGGGTTGGCATAAACCCTGGTTGCCAGGCGCCGGACATCGCCGGTTTGGACCAGCACTCAAAGGAGAACTGGCCCGGGGCTAAAATAAAGATGACCCTCGGGCTCCGGAAACCCAAGGGAAAAGGGCATAGGTGAGGCAAATGGTAAAACCAATGTTGGGCCTTGCTGAAAAGTCTTATTCAAAGCGAACTGTCAAGGGGTCCCATAAATCACCCGACCGCGTTAGGGACGCAAAATCCGGGAACATAACACCGATATGACGGAAACTAGGCGGCAAGAGTGGAACAAAACACCAGGCATAAGGCCGAGCCTTCCACCCTTTACCAAGTATATAGATGCGTTAATTAAATAAGATATATTGTGATATCCCAACAAGTAAACATGTTCCAACAAGGAACAACATCTCCATGTTCCAACAAGGAACAAACTTCATCTTCACCTACAACTAACAACGCTATAAGAGGGGCTGAGCAAAGCGGTAACATAGCCAAACAACGGTTTGCTAGGAAAAGGATGGTTAGAGGTTGACATGGCAATATGGGTGGCATGATATAGCCAGTGGTAGGCATCGTAGCAAAGGCATAGCAAAAGAGCGAGCATCTAGCAAGCAAAGATAGAAGTGATTTCGAGGGTATGGTCATCTTGCCTGAAATCCCGCAAGGAAGAAGAACGAAACCATGAAGAAGACAACCGGACGAGGTCGAATGAATCCTCACAACTCCGGAACGAAACCGAAGCTAACGAGAGAAGCAACCCGGAAAGAAGCAAACAACATAGTAAACACACAATCATAAACATGGCATGATGCACAATCAAGTATGATGCATGTCCGGTTTAATGAGGCAGGGCATGGCAAAGTGCAACAAACAATACTACAATTTAAGTGGAGCTCAATATGCAACGGGTTGCATATTGATAAAACACCACATCACTTATTTAGTTCTCTCCCGATTAGGTACTCAACAATATTAAATGTTGTTAAACATGGCAAGAGGTGAAGCATATTGAAACTATCTATCTAGGCAAGTTTAAATGAGGCCGGAAACAACGAACAACAATTCCGGAAAATCCCCATATGCAAATTATGGATTAGGTACTGTTCTGACCTAAAGCACATTTTAGAGTTGTTAAACATGCAAAGCAATGCTACCATGTTAAACTAGGCATTTTTCTACCCCATTTACATATATAATTTATTTAAATCCGAGTTACGGTTATTTAGTTATGAAATAAATCATTTTAGCATGGCATTTAAGCAAATTAATGCAACCAACAATTTGAAACATTTAAATGTTGTTATCATGATGCGGATGAAATGTGCACGTTATGCAATTTATTTAAGAAAACGTTGACAAGAGCATGTTATGAAGCATTATGTCACCGTGGTGGAAGAAAGGGGTGCCACGGCAACATATCGGTTCCGGTAGCTCACGGAGATACCGATGCAAAAGGAAGTGGGCGTGAGCGAGTCATGCAAGGATGGTGGGGTGATCCCGGACTCCGGGTTCCCACGGAACGGTGGCATGGCAAAAGAGGGGCATCGCAAGGATGATTCGATCACGGCGGTCGTCACGGGTTATACCTTCGGAACGTTCAAACGGGACGGTTCGCGTTTCGTAGAGGGAAGTAGTCATACACGGCGTAGGGGAAGTAGACGTTCACGGGTCGTCGAGGGAAGGAGAGGAAGTAGTCGTTCTCGCGATGATCGTTGAGGGAAGTAGTGGTACACGGCGACGGTAGAGGAAGTAGTGTTTCACGTTCGTTTTTGAAGAGGTACTTGACGGGTCCGAATCCCTTCGGGGTTGTCGTGGTACTTGCGATCTCGGCGATAGTAGTCGTACACGGCGTAGGGGAAGTAGACGTTCGTGTTCGATGGTAGTGGTACATCTCGTCATCGGAAGTAGTTGTTCATGTCCCGTGGATGTTCGGGGTCCACGGGGTCTTCGAGGGTCGACGGTAGTGGTACTTGGCGAATCGCGTAGTCGAACTTGGTACATTCCGAAGGGGTACTTGGCGATTTCGGAGACGGCAGCAGGGGACTGGACATGTCACGATGTAGTTGTGCGTTCATTCGGAGGGGAACTTGGCGAAATCCACGGCGTCCTCGGGCTTCCCCGGTTGCGAATCTTGGCAGCAGAGAGAGGGCAACAGGACGCTTCCTCCACCTGCTCCCGAACGAGGCAGCGGCGGGGCAGGGGCCCATCTGGTCCCTGGCCGGTGGGACTCCATGGGGCGGCGGCCATGGCGTCGGGCAGGACTCCCGAGGTGGTGCAGCAGAGGCGACGGGCGGAGCAGAGGGTCCACGGCCATGGCAGGGCTCGGCGACTCCGGGCCGGGGCGGCGCGGATCTGGTCCCTGGCACGGGGACGGCGAGAGGATGCAGCAGCTCCTGCTGCTGCCGGCGGCGAGGTCGAGGCGGAGGAGGAGCTGCAGAGGAGGCGTCGAGGCAGGGGCTGCAGTCCTCGGGCGGCAAGGAGGCACCTGGAGGAGAGGACCTGGGCGGCGATCAGGGCGGGAGGCGGTGGCGCGGCACCAAGGGCGGCGACGAGGAGGCCACCGGGGGGGGCCGGCCTGGTCGCGCGGAGGAGCGGCGGGGATCGGGTGCAGGTGCTCGAGGAGCTCCTCTCCTCGGGCGCTTGGGCGACGGGGACGGCGAGATGAGGGGGGATCGGGAGAGAAGCGAGCGGGAGCGAGGGGATCGAGCGAGTGGGGCGACGAGGGGATCGGGCAGGGGGTTGGCGGCGCTGGAGGAAGGGATCGAGCAGGGAGAGAGAGACCTGCGGGCTAGGGTTAGAAGCAGGGGCGGCTGGGCCTTGGGGTTTGGTGGGCCGGCCTAGTGGAGGAGAAAGGCCAGGGGCCGGCTGGGCCTGCGGGAGGCGCTAGGTGGGCTGATGAGGGGGCTGGACTGGGCTGGCACTCTCTCACTAGAAAAAAGAAAAGAGAAAAGAAAGAAACGAAGATTTAGAAAGAAAAGAAGGAGAGGTTAGAGGAAGAAGTTGGACATGGGGATAATTTTCCCGGGCTCACAAAAATATGAAGAATTTAACAAAAATGGTCCGAGGATTTTTGGTGGAACTCCGGAAAATGATAGAATAATAATGGCAAGGTTTGGAGACCAAACTTGAAGCAGAAAAAGGAACGAAATTATTTTGCAAGTGTGTTAAGATCAATTCCAAATAAATGGAATAAATTATAATAGCTCCATAACTATTAGGAGGATATGTTATAAAGAGAAAACACCATGTGAATTCCCTCGATTTAAATGGATCGAGAAATCCATGCAATTTATTTAGTTGAGTTTTAAAAAATTAATGATATGATGGCATGATGACATGATGCAATGCAAAAACAAAACAAACCACACGACAAAACTCGGAAACCCTGGAAGGCAACTGAAGCTCCGGTCTTGGGGCGTCACAACGACACTCGAGGAGGAGGAGGCCGGGTTGGCACCTTGGCTGCACCTCCACCGGCGGCTCCTCCTCCGATGGAAGGCCACGTCGCGGACCAACCTCGGGAGTTCATCATCAGGCTATACAAACCTTTGTGTGGTCGGCTTCGCCTCCCAACTCCCTTCGTGCGGGAGATGGAGCTCGAGCAACCACGCGCTCTGCGGCTACACATCAGGGGCTGTGGGAACGGAGGTATGCGGGTTGACGTCAACTTCCCTGCCCCCCATGTAATGTACCTCCGTCGTGGTTGGAAGACCTTTGCACGTGCTCATAGCTTCTCAGAGGGGCACGTTCTCCAGTTCAAATTAATGGAGAACGACCTGCTCTCTGTCAAGATCTTCGGGCGCTCGGGAGGTCGCTTAGGGTGTTGCGCGGAGAGCTCGACCGACGACGAAAGCTCCTCCTCGAGCGAAAGCGACGAGGAGGATAGTGACGGCGATGACGATAGCAACGGGCGGGGGAGCGACGACTTTGACTCCGGCTGATCACCGCCCGCACCATCTTCATCAGGCGGCAGCACCATCATCTGCATACGCTTCTCCTCCCCGGCAATGTGATTTGCCGGGGAGTTGGATGCAGAGGTGCGGATGGTGCTCCCGAGCTCCTCCAGCAGTCCTCCAGCTGGACCCCGGCAGGCTTCCTCTCGGGCTGCATCTCCGTTAGCCCTGCCTAGTCCTGCTGGCCCTGGTGGCGGTGGTCGACGAGGCCGCCTCCGCCGTGCTCTCCATCGAGGCGTTCCCTCACGCTCCTGTTCCTGCCGGGCTACCACTCCTGGAGCCCGAGGGGAGCGGGCCGGGCTCCCGCCCAGGCGCTCCTTTTTCCCTCCTCGTCTTCGACGGCCATGCCTAGGAGGAGAGGGACAAGAAAGGGCATTACGGAGCACTTATCTTTTTTCAATCTCAAATCTATAGGCACTTGCCAAATTTTAATTCAAATAATGTAATCTCTCGAGTCCATGTTTGTGTTCTGTAACGCTTGTACTTGTATCTGCATATGAATGAAAATGATGAACCTTGTCGGGAACCCGTGCATGTGTATGTCCATGCAAAGGCAAGATGCCTCTTTAATGTAAATAAATGAGTTTTCCCCGGCAAGCTATCCTGCTGGCACCCTTTTGTCTGCCGGAGAGCTGCGTCTACCGAGTTACAGATGAAGGGGCCAGCCCCCCGCCAACTTTTTTTACCAAAGGCCACTGCAACCATCCTGACCGAAGCAATGTTCGAGTCATGGATGGGAGCACCTAAGTTTCAAAAGAGTGGCGAGGCTTTCTTACGCACAAGTTATAGCTTACAGAACACTAACGGACAGGAGGTAGAACTTATCTGTTTGGCTAGCTGGGGATCGCTATGCCAAGTTCACGGCAGGAACCTGCAACTTCATGCGGATGAGAATGAATGCAGGATGCAATCCTATCTATATTCATATGCGAATGCTCATGAAATGCTTATGCAGTGATCTTGGAATGCTCATGCATGCATGCAATCTTGGTCGGGGGCCCCCACAGTGCTTCTTTATTTTCTCTTGCACAGGGTGATCGCCCTGGCTTTGTACAAGGGGTTACATGCAGCTGAGGCAAGGCCTGTACAAATGGGTGGCTGTCGGGCAGGACCCGATAGCCGCGCCTTACGGGTAGAACTTGCGGAGATGCTCAATATTCCATGAGTTTTGCAACTGAGTGCCATCTCCGCTCTCCAGATGGACCGTGCCAGGTCTGGTGACTCGTACAACCCATTAAGGGCATTCCCACTTCTGCGACAACCTATTTGTACCCTTGGCAGACTGAACATGCCTAAGGACAAGGTCACCTTCCTCAAAACACCGGGCATGAACCCTGAGGAGATGATAGCGATGCAGGGCTTGTTGGTAGCCTGCAGCACGCGTAGCAGCCCGGAGACGGTTCTCTCGAGTAGCACAACATCGTCACGCCGGTGTTGATCTTGCGCTACTTCATCATAGGCAAGCACTCGAGGTGGCACGTAAATGAGTTCTGTGGGGATAACTGCTTCTGCCCCATAGACCGGGGAGAAGGGAGTCTTCCCGGTATCTCGGTTTGGTGTCATTCTGAGGGACCAGAGAACTACCGGCAGCTCCTCGATCCACCGCCTGCCGTGCTTCTGCAGCGTATCAAAAGTTCTTAGTCCACGCAGCACTTCAGCGTTCGCCCTCTCAGCTTGTCCATTGCTCTTGGGGTGTGCCATAGAGGCGAATGAGATCTTGCATCCGAGGGCATGAACATATTGCATGAAGGCGCGGCTCGTGAACTGGGTGCCGTTGTCAGTGATGATCCTTGCCGGAACTCCAAAACGACTCACCAATTCTTTCAAGAACTTGATAGCTGACAGAGCAGTCACCTTTATCACGGCAGTCACTTCTGGCCACTTTGTAAACTTTTCGATGGCAACGAACAAGAATTCAAAGCCCCCGATTACTCGGGGGAAGGAGCCGAGGATATCGAGCCCCCCAGACCGAAAATGGCCATGATAGAGGCATTGTTTGAAGAGCTTGAGCGGGCAGGTGTGTTTTCTTGGAATGGAACTGGCAGGCTTCACATTTCGTGACTAGCTCGACCGCATCTTGGAGGGCTATGGGCCAATAGAATCCTTGTCGGGATGCTTTCCCAACTAATGCCCTTGATCCAATGTGGGAGCCGCACATTCCTCTGTGAATCTCATCCAGCAGTTCCTTTCCTTCTTCCCGGTAGACACACTTCAATCTCACACTGTTGGGCCTCCTTCCGTATAGAGTGTCATTGAGGGAGTCCTGGATTAGGGGGTGTCCGGATAGCCGAACTATCACCGTTGGACGGACTCCTAGACTATGAAGATACAAGATTGAAGACTTCGGCCCGTGTCCGGATGGGACTTTCCTTGGCGTGGAAGGCAAGCTTGGCGATACGGATATGTAGATCTCCTACCATTGTAACCGACTCTGTGTAACCCTAACCCTATCCGGTGTCTATATAAACCGGAGGGTTTTAGTCCGTAGGACGGACAACAATCATACCATAGGCTAGCTTCTATGGTTTAGCCTCTCTGATCTCGTGGTAGATCTACTCTTGTTCTACCCATATCATCAATATTAATCAAGCAGGAGTAGGGTATTACCTCCATCGAGAGGGCGAACACAGGTAAAAACATCGTGTCCCTTGTCTCCTGTTACCATCCGCCTAGACGCACAGTTCGGGACCCCCTACCGAGATCCGCCGGTTTGACACCGACATTGGTGCTTTCATTGAGAGTTCCTGCGTGTGCGTCACCTATAGGCCCGATGGCTCCTTCAATCATTAGCAGCGACGCAGTCCGGGTGAACTTTTCTCCCGGACAGATCTTCGTGATTCGGCGGCTTTGCCGCTGCGGGCAATTCTCTAGGCCATCTAGAGCAGATCGAAGCTTCGCCCCACGGCTATCGGTCAGATTTGGAAGCTTGAACTATCGGCCCCGATGTCGCGGAGACTTGATCTTGATGGATTCGAGACACAGCCGGCGTGCGCCTGTGTCTCGATGGAGTGCGATCTAGCTCTGCCGCCAAAGCAGTACCACAGAGGCCACACGGTGCCGCTCCGACCCTTAATCGAGCGGTTTCGCGATCGAGGGCGGTTGGTTGGACACCGCCTCGGGGCTGAAATCTCTCTGGCGATTGAGCCGAACACCATCCCTGTCCTTTGCGAAGCTCGTGACTCCTAGGTGATGGACTCCTTTCCGAACTCCGAAACTCCCACGCCCCTGCCAGTCGAATCCGACTGGGCGCCGGTTATGGAGTTCACCGCCGCGGACATCTTTCAGCACTCGCCCTTTGGCGACATCCTAAATTCACTAATGTCTCTCTCTTTATCTGGAGAGCCCTGGCCGGACTACGGCAGGAAGGTTGGGATGCGGACGACGAAGAAAATTCAACACCCACCCACCACCCACTGTGTAGCCACTGTCGATGACTTAACTGACATGCTCGACTTGACTCAAGACATCGGCGGTATGGGCGGCGATGTCGGAGACGACCAGAACCAGCGCCTACGAGGCCTTTGGAAGGCCACCTCGTCATACGACATATACATGGTGGACATCCCAAAAGATGGGAGCGGTGATGGAACAGCGGAGGATGACCCCTCAAGAAACAGCCCAAGCGCCGGCGTCGTGGCGCCGCTCTAAATCCGCCCGCAAAAAGCGGAAATTCGGCCTTTGGAGACAATAATACCGGATAGTGCGAAGGCGACCCCTCGGCGGGACTCAGGCGCGGGAGGAGAGAAGCAAGTCCGCTGTGAGTCGGCGAAAAGAGAGGTAGAGGACAATAATTATCGCCCCCTCAGAAGGCGAGGCAAGCCTCAACGACGATGAATTAAATGTGCGAGAACCCGTCGAACAAGAGCGTTTTAAGCGTGGGCTCATGGCCACGGCAAGCAGCCTCAAGAAAAAGCAGCAACAGCTTAGAGCTGACCAAGACCTGCTAGGTGACGGATGGATTGAAGTCCTTGCAGCCAAGAGTATGAACTCGAGCGCCCCTCAAAAGCTACCCCAAGCGCAGGCAGTTGCCTCGATCGGAGGAGGAAGCACCAGCGTCACCAGCGCCGCGACATGGCAGACCGCCACCCGTGGTCGCGACAGAAAGCCTCTCGGCCCTCCGCTCAAGCCACGCCCAACGCCGCTCAAAAAGTACCAAGGCATGGGAAAAGCGCGCGGACTTGCGAGATATATTGGAGGATAAGGCAAAGCATACAAGATCGATCTACGAGATCGCGTGGGCGTAATGACTTCGGGATGATTATCGTCACGCGGATACAACAAACCCGGCGGGCTGAACACGATGAACAAAGCTCATATGAGCTACGTCGTGATATAGCCCAATCTGAGGCGCCAACACCCACTATGCTTCATAGATGAAGTAATGGATCATCAAATCCTAAGGGCTTCAAACCCGTAAACATCGAATCATACGATGGTACCACAGATCCTGCGGTCTGGATCGAGGACTATCTCCTCCATATCCACATGGCCTGCGGTGATGATCTACATGCCATCAAATACCTCCCACTCAAGCTTAAAGGACCAACTCGGCATTGGCTCAATAGCTTGCCGGCAGAGTCAATCGGTTGTTGGGAGGACACGAAGCCGCATTCCTTGATAACTTCCGGGGCACATATATGCGACCACCGAGGCGCCGATGACCTTAGCCATATAATTCAGCAGCGAGAAGAATCGGCGGACAATTACGGGCGCGGTTCCTAACAAAGAAAAATCAGATCGTCGATTGTCCGGATGCGAGGCACTAGCAGCCTTCAAACACAACATCATGACGAGTGGCTAGCAGCACCTAGGACAGGAAAAACCGAAATCCATGGCAGCCCTCACCACACTCATGACCCGCTTTTGCGCGGGAGAGGATAGCTGGCTAGCTCGAAGCAACAACTTGGCCAAACACCCTGGTAGTTCGGATACCAAGGACAACAATGGCAGGTCGCGTCGCAACAAGAACAAGCGCCGCATTAACGGCGATAATGCTGAAGATAAGGAAGTCAATGCTGGATTCAGAGGCTCTAAACCCGGTCAGCGGAAAAAGCCATTCAAAAGAAATACCCAGGGCCCGTCCAACTTGGACCGAATACTCGATCACTTGTGCCAAATACATGGCACCCCCGAAAAACCAGCCAACCACACCAACAGGGATTGTTGGGTGTTCAAGCAAGCAGGCAAGCTAAGCGCCGAAAACAACGACAAGGGGTTGTATAGCGATGACGAGGAAGAGCCCGACCCCGAACAATAGAGGATGGAAGGATTCCCCCACAAGTGCGGACGGTGAACATGATATCGCAACCCACATACCCAAAAGGGGCGAAGCGTGCACTAAGGGGCGTATATGCGATGGAGCGATCGCCCAAGTTCAACCCATGGTCCTCCCGCCCGATCACCTTTGATCGAAGGACCACCCACTAGCATTTGTCACGGCGGATTCGCCGCATTGGTTCTTGACCCAATTATCGTGATTTCACCTCACTAGAGTCCCGATGGGCGGCGATAGCAACCTGAACCTACTTTATCGGGATACAGATCGCCAAAATGGGCATAGACCCCTCAAGGATTAAACCCACAAAGATGACCTTTAAAGGCGTCATACTAGGTGTAGAGGCCAATTATACAGGCTCGAGTTACACTCGAAGTGGTCTTGGATCCCGGATAACTTCGAGCGAAGAGTTAATCTTCGACATAGTCCCGTTCATGGCGGCTATCACGCCTTTGCTCGGACGAACCGCATTTGCAAAGTTCAATGCAGTGCCGCACTATGCATACCTCAAGCTCAAGATGCCAAGCCCTCGAGGAGTAATCACGGTCAATGGAAACACCGAATGCTCTCTCCGAACGGAGGAGCACACGGCGGCCCTCGCGGCGGAGGTGCAAGGCAGCCTCTCACAGCAATTCTCGAGTCCGGCCACTAAACGTCCTGACACTGTCAAGCGCGCCCGGAGTAACCTACAACAAGACCGCCTGGCACGATCCAAGCACGCATAGCGATCGGGCCCCAACCCCAGCCCTCGCAAAATTGCGAAGCCAGTACTACGCGTACATAACTACGCTCTGGAGATACCATGGGCATAAGGGGCGGGGCACGACCACGGCACGCCCAGAATGCGGCTCAACCGCACTAGGGGCTCCCGATTGTGTCATTCTTTTCCTTTTTTCTTTTTTCTTACTTTCAGGACTCTGTTCTCCAGAAGCCCTGTCCGGCATTCGCGCCGAACTCACGATGCAACAGCCAGGGAAACAGAAAGCTACGTCGAATGTCCAGGTGGTCTCTACTACGAGCATTATACCTGTTTTACATACCATCCCGCAGCTTACCCCTGGAGGGGGACATGTTAAATAGTCCCATCCCTTGCTTATCGCACAATTTGTATCGTTCTGCTTTTATTTGCAGTTTCTTTTTAATAACCAATATATAGCTCTTGCCTATTGTTGGATTCTTTCCCATTATATATGTTCATTTATGACAATGCACAACCATACAATTTGGTACGGCCAATACACCAGGGGCTTAAGTACCCCAAAATTATGGTGTGATAAGTCCGAACACTTTCACAAGTGCGGCACCCCGAACTTATAGCATTATATGCATCGGCTCCGAATCATGTCTTGGGTCAATAGTTGGGTTTGCCCGGCTCCCATGCTTTGGTACCTTACGTTCCATTATATCGGCTAAGGTAGCGCTGGGAGAACCACTGCGATTGTGCCCCGGTTGAGCTGGGTTGAGCACCTCAGTGGAGAAAGCTAAAATTGACCGTCATGATAGGGCGAGAGCCGGTCGCTGTTCGAGAGGTTTCTTCGAGTCCCTAAAGACTTAAGCCGCTTAGAGCGAGGAACCGGCATTGACCGGCCAAGGCGTGGATAGCGCCCCGAACTCGGTCTTTCGAATACTAGGGGCTTCACTGAAATTTAAAATTAGAGAATTATATGGCTAGGTGAGAGTGTTCAAGCATTATAAGTCCGGTTGCCTTGTTCGTTGCGTTGAGCGCCTCCCTCGACGGACCCAAGAATGGGAACAAGGCGCCAAGTTTATCCCTAACACCCCAAAGACTTTCGTGGCATGGGGGCTGAAGCCAACGACTTGCTATCTCTCAAATTTGATAAACGGCCGCACAGAAGGTAATATTTTAAATTAACAAGCGTTGCTTAGTGCATATGAACAAGTTTTCAGCGTACATGATAACAAATGCGAGTCTATTCAAAAATTACATCTTTGGAGCACTCATCCGCTATACGGCGGGCACCCTTCAGGATGCCCTCATAGTACATTTCGGGCTTGCGATGATCCTTGCCCTTCGGTGGCCCGTCCGTCACAAGCTTCTTCGCATCCAGCTTGCCCCAGTGCACTTTAGCACGGGCAAGAGCCCGACGGGCACCTTCAATGCAGACGGAGCGCTTGGTGACTTCAATCCATGGACAAGCGTCCACCAGCCGCTGCACTAGCCCAAAGTAGCTCCCAGGCATGGCTTCCAATGGCCACAGTCGAACTATGAGGCCCTTCATGGCCTGTTCGGCGACTTTGTGGAGCTCGACCAGCTGCTTCAGCTGGTTGCTTAGGGGCACCGGACGGTCGGCCTCAGCATACTGAGACCAGAACACCTTCTCCGTCGAGCTCCCCTCCTTGGCGCGGTAGAATGCGGCAGCATCAGACACACTACGGGGCAGATCTGCGAATGCTCCTGGAGAGCTCCGAATCCGGGTAAGTAATAGGTAATTCACTTTCACATGCTTGCTTTGCATAAAGAATGCCTTACCCGCCGCTATCTTCTTTAATGATTCAATTTCTTGGAGGGCTTTTTTCGGCCTTAGCGGCTTTGGCACTCTCAAGAGCCGAGGCGAGCTCGGACTCTCGAGTCTTCGAGTCACGCTCCAAACTCTCGTGTTTTTTCACGAGAGCCTGGAGCTCTTGCCGTACCTCCGCCACCCGCCCCTCCTGCTTCTCTCGCTCGGTGCACTCCGCGACCGCTTTGCTTTCGGCCGCGGACACCGCTTCCTTCAGGGTCGCCACCTCGTCCATGGCCCCTACAATACCCACGTTATTCCTGTCATTTTTTGCAACTGAATCCTTTCTATAAGGTATTTCTTTAATAAGGTATTGCTTACCTTCCCTGTCCTCGAGCTGCTTCTTGGCAAGGCCGAGCTCGTTCTCGGACCGCTTGAGGCTCTTCTTCAATGCATTGACCTCCATGATCGGTCTGGCAGAGGTCAAGAAGCAAGAGCCTGCATCCGCATATTGACATACTTATGTTAGACTCCTGCGTATATCTTTTTAGATCTTTAGTCCGGCTTTTCTTTCCGAACACCGAACTAAGCATCAGGGGCTACTGTCTATGCGATAATATTTTTACATATTCTAAACTTACCTCAAAGCCTGTTAGAAGGCTGGTACAGGCTTCGGTCAGCCCGCTCTTGGCGGACTGAACTTTCTGGATCACCACACTCATAACAGTGTGGTGCTCCTCCTCGATGGATGCGCTGTTAAGCGCCTCCAGTAAGCTATCTGGTGCCTCCGGTTGGACGAAGGACACCGGCGTCTTACCCTTCCTACGAAGGGGCCGCTTGCCGGACTTCGGAACCGATGAAGATTCCGGTATGAAGTCCGGACGAGGGTCGGGCTTACAGCCCCTGGGGTCTTGCTTCCCTCGCGCCTGGAGTCCGGGAGGTCGCCTTGCGGCGCCTCCTGCGCCACCTCCTCTTGACCAGGCCCCCTTGGGGCCCCACCTCGGCGTCGTCCGCAGCGTGAGGTGAGGAGGCGGCCGTAAGTGAAGGACTCTCCACTTCCGATGAACTCAGGGACCCGCTCGACGAAGCGGCGAACTCGTCCTTGGGCGGGCTGCATGATTGTTCGGCATTAGAGAACACTATGCAATGATAAAAAAGCCATGGGTATCCGGACACTTACGATCTCGCCAGGGGCTTGGCCCTTGTTGGCCACTCCTCCTCGTCGTTGTCGACGTTGGTGGAGAAGTCCGGAGGAGGGTCCTTCCTTCTGGACCCTCCGGCCTCCCGGTTAGGCGGCCTTCCTTTTCTTCCCTCCCCCCGCTGGGGGAGAGGCTTCTTTTTCCTCCTCCTCTTCCTCAGAGGAGGATTCGGCCTCAGGGTTGTCGGGCGATGAGTCCGACAAGACTGCGCCGGAGCTCCTTCGAGTTCCGTGGCCTCCTTCTTGGCCTTCTTCTCCGGCACCACGTGAGATGCGGAGCCAGCAGCCCCGCCAATCGGGCGTCCGTTAAATCTTCGGCAAAGGGGCCGACAGTTAATCTGTCTGGGCGTCTTCACCGATCATGTCAAAGGTTAGGGAGTTTTAGATCCCGCATAGAGTCAAACTATGAAAAAAGAGTCCCATAAAGGGTAAAATAACTTACCTCGCTGGCTTGACGCTGCGAGCTGAATCCGCGATCTTCGGTAGCGGATGTGGGAGCCTCGGAACCCTTCAACAGCACCTTCCAGGCATCTCGTACATAGTGTCGAAGAGCCTTTTCAGAGTTGGGTGCTGTGCCGGATCGAACTCCCACAATTTGAAGGCCCATTGTTGGCATGGGAGAATCCGGCGGATGAGCATCACCTGGATAACGTTGATAAGCCTGAGATTCTTGTCCACCAGGTTTCGGATGCAGGTTTGGAGTCCGGACAGCTCGTCTGAATCCCCCCACGTCAGGCCCGTCTCTTTCCATGATGTGAGCCGTGTGGGGAAGCCAGATCGGAATTCGGGGGCTGCCGCCCATTTAGAGTCGCGCGGCTCGGTGATGTAGAACCACCCCGATTGCCACCCCTTTACGGTCTCCACAAAGGAACCCTCGAGCCATAGGACTTTGGCCATCTTGCCAACCATGGCGCCTCCACACTCCGCTTGGTGGCCGCCCACTACCTTCGGCCTGACATTGAAGATCTTCAGCCATAAGCCGAAGTGGGGCTGGATGCAGAGGAAGGCCTCACACACGACGATAAACGCTGAGATGTTGAGGATGAAATTCGGGGCCAGATCGTGGAAGTCCAGGCCGTAGTAGAACATGAGCCCCCGGACAAATGGGTGAAGTGGAAAACCTAGTCCGCGGAGGAAGTGGGGGAGAAACACCACCCTCTCATGGGGCCTGGGGGTTGGAATGAGCTGCCCCTCGTCGGGTAGCCAGTACGCGATCTCGCTGGACAAGTATCCGGCCTTCCGCAGCTTTTTGATGTGCCCCTCCGTGACGGAGGAGGCCATCCACCTGCCTCCCGCTCCGGACATAGTTGGAGAAGGTTGAGGTGGGATGTGCGGACTTGGGCGCTGGAGCTCGAAAAGGAAATGGATGAGCAAAGGAGGAAGAAGGCGTAGGTGAAAAGGTGGATCCTTATCCCCTTATATGGACGGACGAAGCTATGCGTCCCCCGCCAGCCTGGTAAAACTCGCTTATCTCCCAAGCGCCGTAATCAATAGCGCGGATGGGTTACCCACGTCCGTATTGATGAGAATCCTGGAATAAGGGGGCACGATCTATGCTTTGATAAGACGTGCCAAGGAAACCGCCTCGCTAAACGCGCTGAGGTGGGACAGTAAAAAACGATTCGTATAAAGGCCTGGCCATGGTGTGATGTCACGCCGCGGAATACGTCAGCATATCTGTGCAAATATTATTCTCTCTACGGTAGTATGTGGAACTTGTTTTGCAGAGCCGGACACTATCCTTGTGTTCAAAATCTTCTATGAAGTATTCGAAGGAGGAACCCGCCTTGCAATGCCAAAGACAATATGTGCGCCGAACTCGTCGTCATTGAAGCCTGGTTCAGGGGCTACGGAGGGAGTCCTGGATTAGGGAGTGTCCGGATAGCCGAACTATCACTGTTGGCCGGACTCCTAGACTATGAAGATACAAGATTGAAGACTTCGGCCCGTGTCCGGATGGGACTTTCCTTGGCGTGGAAGGCAAGCTTGGCAATACGGATATGTTGATCTCCTACCATTGTAACCGACTCTGTGTAACCCTAACCCTATCCGGTGTCTATATAAACCGGAGGGTTTTAGTCCGTAGGACAGACAACAATCATACCATAGGCTAGCTTCTAGGGTTTAGCATCTCTGATCTCGTGGTAGATCAACTCTTGTACTACCCATATCATCAATATTAATCAAGCAGGAGTAGGGTATTACCTCCATCGAGAGGGCCCGAACCTGGGTAAAAACATCGTGTCCCTTGTCTCCTGTTACCATCCAACTAGACGCGCAGTTCGGGACCCCCTACCCGAGATCCGCCGATTTTGACACCGACAGTCATCGACAAACTGATACATACTGGCCCTCCTGGCTACTTTTTCAGCTTCATCTTGGTCGCCGGGAAGCTCTCCTGTTTGGAGAAAGTGGACAATGTGCCTTGCCCAAGTTGGAGCGTGGGGCTCGGCAACGAGGACTAGCGGCACCTCCTCTGCTGCGGGAGCACTAGCCTCGTTCGCGGGGTCCATGGGCCCGGCTGGAGGGGGTGGTCCGGCAGGCTGTGAGGAGTTGTTTCCAGCAGGGTCTTTGCCAGGAGGAGACGGCTCTACCGGGAGAGGCTTACCATAGTCCAACTTCCTCCTCTTCCGGGCCATTGTTATTGGGGATACGGAGGGCTGAGTGGGATGGAGAACAAAAGTCCCTGGTTCCGCAAGAAGCTTCTGTGTAGCACACTTTGACAGATGATCAGCTATATTGTTTTCCGCACGGGGTACGTGCTCTGTTTGTAATCCGTCAAAGTGCTCCTCCAATCTCATCACTTCCTCAACATATGCCTCCGTCGATGGACTTTGATAATCCTTCTTGACTTGTCTCACCACAAGCTGTGAATCTCCTCGAATGATCAGCTTCTTAATTCCCAATTCAGCTGCAATCCCGAGCCCAGCAAGGAGCCCTTCATACTCAGTTGTATTGTTGGTGACTTCTTCCTGGGAAAAATGCATTTGGACGACATACTTTAATTGCTCCCCGGAGGGGGCGACAAGAAGCACGCCAGCTCCCGCACCTTGTAGGGAAGAGGCACCGTCAAAATACATAATCCATTCTTGGGGCGATTCCTTGCCGAGAATAACTGTCTCTGTCACTTCCTCGTCAGGGGTAGGCGTCCATTCTGCAATAAACCCTGCCAACGCCCTGCTCTAGATAGTTAATGTGCTCTCAAACTTCAAACCAAAGCTGGATAACTCCAAAGCCCACTCCACTGTTCTGTTGGTAGCCTCAGGGTTTCGGAGTATCCTTTGCAACGGAAAACGAGTAACAACCATGGTCTCATGGGCTTGGAAGTAGTGGCAAAGTTTCCTTGAGGCCATAATGAGACCAAAGACCAACTTCTGCATGCCAGAGTACCTCGATCTAGCCCCCTGTAACAAGGAGTTGACGAAGTACACTAGGCGCTGCACCATTTTCTTCCTTCCCGCGTCCTTGGGGTTGCTCTTGTTACCATACTCATTGTTGTCCTGATCCTTCTCTGATTCTGCCGATCTCTGCTCACTTTCTGCTTCATCCACTTCTCGATGCGCTACCAAGGCCGCATTGACCACTTGGTTGGTTGCCGCCAAGTATAGCAGCAATGGCTCCTGGGGCTTGGGAGCAACCAAGGTAGGCACATAGGTCAAGTAGGCTTCAACTCTTGCAAAGCTGCATCTGCTTCTGGGATCCACTTCATAGGACATGCCTTCTTCAAAATTTTGAAGAACGGCAGGGCATGCTCGGCAGACTTGGAAATGAATCTGCTTAGCGCGGCAACACATCATGTCAGACACATCACATCCTTAACTATCCTTGGTGCTTGGATCTGCTCGATGGCCTTGATCTTGTCGGGGTTGGCTTCGATCCCGCGATGGGATACAAAGAATCCAAGCAACTTGCTGGAGGGAACACCAAATACACACTTCTCCGGGTTGAGCTTCAGATTGATCTTGCGCAGATTAGCAAATGTCTCCTCCAAATCTTGAAGAAGGGTGGGCTTATCCTTGGTCTTGACCACAATATCATCCATATAGGCTTCTATGTTTCTGTGCAACTGTGGCTCAAAACCAATCTGGGCTGCTCTTGCAAAAGAGGACCCGGCACTCTTTAATCCGAGTGGCATGCACACAAAGCAGTACGTACCACATGGAGTGATGAACGACATCTTCTCTTCATCTTCCTTGGACATAAATATTTGGTGATACCCTGAGTATGCGTCCAAAAAGGAGACCAAATCACAACGTAAAGTGGAATCCACAATCTGGTCGATGCGCGGCAAAGGAAATGGGTCTTTCGGGCAAGCCTTGTTGAGATCTGTCAAATCTATGCAAAGCCTCCACTTCCCGTTAGCCTTCCGGACTACCACTGGATTTGCCAACCACGTGGGGTGCAGAACTCCTCTGACCAAACCAGCTGCCTCAAGTTTCTTGATCTCTTCTGCAATGAATTGTTGCCTCTCCAAGGCATACTTCCGGACTTTCTGCTTGACAGGGCGGGCATGTGGGCAGATAGCAAGGTGGTGCTCGATTACCTCCCTGAGAACACCGGGGATATCATATGGCTGCCAGGCAAACACATTGATATTCGCCCGCAGGAAGGCAACAAGCATGCTTTCCTATTTGTCGTCGAGGGTGGCGCTGATAGCGAAAGTACGATCGAAGCTAGCCAGCCCTATCGGGACCTTCTTCACTTGGGGTGCAGTGACCTTGGATCTCTTGTTGTTAGAACACTCCGGCACGTCGTCAATGGGTGCCATGCACTCGATGGGGGCACGCTTCCTAGACTCTTTGCTGGAGTCCCTACAATCTCTCTTCTTTCCTTTACTTTCCTTGGCGAGAGCTGCCGCTGCCGCTGTCTCTACCGCGACCATGTCCCGGTACATCTTGTCCACGCAAATGATTGCATCCTTCTCATCTGATGGGATGGTGATGACTCCCAGTGGCCCAGGCACCTTCAAGGTGTTGTAGGCATAGTGGGATGCCGCCATGAACTTAGCCAGGGTCGGGCATCCAAGAATCCCATTGTACGGCAGGGGGAGATCAACCACATCAAAACAATCCTCTAAGTCTGGTAGTTCGGTTCCCCCCCAGACGTTACCGGCAATGTTATCTTTCCCTTAGGATGGCTCCTACCAGGATTAACTCCTTGAAACGTGCTGGTAACCTCTGGCTCTTCCTCTCCTATCTGAAGCTTACTGATAACTGCTGGGGAGATCAAATTCAACCCAGCCCCGCTGTCCACTAGCATCTTTGTAACCTTGAGGTTGTGAATTGTTGGAGAGACCAACAATGGCAAACACCCTACCACAGTGGTACGGCTAGGATGGTCCTCCTCATCAAAGATGATGGGCGTACGGGACCATTTGAGCGGCTTCCGGGCCTCTGTCGCGGGCTCCAAGGCATTGACTTCTCGGGCCCACCACTTGAGCTGGCGGTGGGACGTGTGTAGAAATGCACCTCCGTCAAAGCACAGGGCGTCTGTGGCTTTCTGAAACTCCTGCTCACTGGTTTCCTCTTCATCCCCTCCATCACTCTCATCATCACAGGTTTCCTTCTCTCGACCTCTGGCGGGCTTTCCTTGGTTCCTAAAGGGTTTGCCGAGGTGATACTTCACCACCTTGGCCCTTACTGCCAGCAACATTCTGACCCTTTTCCTTATCGCGCTTCTCATACTCTGCTCTCTGTTTCTTGACAAGCTACTCAACCTGATAACACTCTTGAAGGTCGTGGCCCTTGGTCCGATGAATCTTGCAGTATGGCCCATCACCTTTCCCAGCTTTCTCGGCAATAGCGGTTTCCCGGCAGTCAGCGCACGCGCCAGCTTCCTTGTTGGGGGCCTCAGCTTTGGCCTTCTTGTCAGTACTAGGCATACCCGATCCTTCAACAGTAATCACTGCCTTATCTCTCCGCTTCTTACTACGCTTATTGCTCTACTTCTGACTGGTTGATTCGTCCTCATCCTCTGAATCAACGTTGGTGCAATCTTCCTCTCCGGGCAACTTTCTTTCCTCCTCCATCCGAGCACACTTATCCACCAATGTGTAAAGCTCCTTCACAGTCTTGGGCAACCGCACTTTCATCTTGGAACGAATCTGGCGGTTGCGCACATTGGACTGGAAGGCTGCTATTATGGCTGCCGGATGGATATTCTGGATATTTCTATGAACTTTGCTGAATCTCTGTAAATACTTACGGAGGGTTTCTCCTTCCTTCTGCCGGAGAGCTGCAAGTTGTTGGGCCTGCCGGGTTCTTGATGACCGCCAGTAAAGGCGTCAATGAACTCGTGGCACAGGTCAGCCCACGACGAAATGGAGTTCTCGGATAGGTGCATCCGCCAAGACCTCACATTGTACTTTAGGGCCAAAGGGAAGTAGTTGGCAAACACCTTCTCATCTCTTCCCCCAGCAGCCTGAACAGCGATGGTGTAGATGCTCAGGAACTCTGCCGGGTTCAGCCTCCCGTCGTACTTCTCAGGTAATTCTGGCTTGAACTTGCGAACGGACGGCCAACGGAGTTGCTGCAGCTCTCGTGTAAAGGCAGGGGAGCCAACCTCGAAAGGTAGGCACCCGCCAACACCGAGCGCAGGCTCGTCGATGCTGAGGCTGTCGCACCCGTCGGTCCGGTGGAGGTCAGCGCGGCATTGCACGATGACGACGCACGCGTCTCCTCTCCTCCTATCCTCCGGGGCTCGACGTTGGCTTGGACGTGCTCGAGGGTCAGAAGAGGCCATCGAGACATCGTCGGGGTTTTGATTATGTTGCGCTCGCGCTGGCTGCCGCGGTGGGGACTGCACCGTGGGAATGGCCCCTTCCATACGGTCAAGGGCCAGCTGCTCCGTCGGGCGCAGCGGCTTGGTCGGCCCGTCCAGGGGAGGTGCACGCGCTGCGACCGCACCCGTGGTGGGGGCGTCCGGACGGCGGTGGATCGCCCTGGTCCGAGCGCTGTTGTTGTGGCTGTGCCCGTCGGTGGGAGACAGGGGTGTAGATGGAGTAATCCTCTCATCTGTACCTTGGGGAGCATGGCCATCGGGGTGTTGTTGATGTTGCTCTCCTCCGGTGCCTTCAGCTCCTGCGTCGGCTGCGGGGTAAGTGGTATCAGTGCCGCCTGCTCCGACCACACCCCCAGCAGCGTCCGCGTCTTCGTGTGCCTCCGCACCCCCCGCAACGTTAGAGACCGCGGGCGGCGGAGCCTTCAAGGTGGATGGGTGAGCCGAAGGACGGGGTTTCTTCTTGGGCGCCATGGTTGATGGCGTCGTCGAAGATGCAGATGGTGATGAAGATGACACGCTACACACGCCTTCAGGTTCGCACAAGCGAGCCCCCTACCTGGCGCGCCAAAGATGTCACGGGACACCACGGCCACCTATGGGACCAGGAGGCTCCTTGCTGGTTTGGCAGGGAGACGTCGCGTTGCACAAAGAGCAGACGAGCGTGGGGCAGCACGGCAGAGATCACACGGGCAGTTTTACCCAGGTTCGGGCCTGATGACCCAAAAGTATAGGGGATCTATCGTAGTCCTTTCGATAAGTAAAAGTGTCGCCCAATGAGGGGCAGAAGGAAATGACAAGCAGTTTCCAGTATGGTATTCTCTGCGAGCACTGAAATTATCGGTAATAGATAGTTTTATGATAAGGTAATTTGTAATGGGTAACAAGTAACAAAAGTAAACAATGTGCAGCAAGGTGGCCCAATCCTTTTTATAGCAAAGGACAAGCCTGGACAAACTCTTATATAAAGAAAAGCGCTCCCGAGGACACATGGGAATTATCGTCAAGCTAGTTTTCATCATGCTCATATGATTCGCGTTCACACTTTGATAATTTGATATGTGGGTGGACCGTGCTTGGGTACTTCCTTCCTTGGACAAGCATCCCACTTATGATTAACCCTCTCGCAAGCATCCGCAACTCACTTAAAGAAGAATTAAGGTAAACCTAACCATAGCATGAAACATATGGATCCAAATCAGCCCCTTACGAAGCAACGCATAAACTAGGGTTTAAGCTTCTGCCACTCTAGCAACCCATCATCTACTTATTACTTCCCAATGCCTTCCCCTAGTCCCAAACAATGGTGAAGTGTCATGTAGTCGACGTTCACATAACACCACTAGAGGAAAGGCAACATACATCTCATCAAAATATCAAACGAATACCAAATTCACATGACTACTTATAACAAGACTTCTCCCATGTCCTCAGGAACAAATGTAACTACTCACAAATCATATTCATGTTCATAATCAGAGGGGTATTAACATGCATAAAGGATCTGAACATATGATCTGCCACTGAATAAACCAACTAGCATCAACTACATGGAGTAATCAACACTACTATCAACCCACAGGTACCAATCTGAGGTGTTGAGACAGACATAGGATACAAGAGATGAACTAGGGTTTGAGAGGAGATCGTACTGGTGAAGATGTTGACGGAGATTGACCCCTCCCGAGAGTGGATCGATGGTGATGATGATGGTAACGATTTCCCCCTCCCGGAGGGATGTTTCCCCGGCAGAACAGCTCCGCCGGAGCCCTAGATTGGTTCCGCCAAGGTTCCGCCTCGAGATGGCGGCGCTTCGTCCCGAAAGCTTTGTTCTGATTTTTTCCAGGGCAAAAGACACCTTATACCAGAAGATGGGCATCGGGGGGCTTCCACGTGGCCCACGACGCAGGGGGGCGCGCCCTCCACCCTCGTGGACAGTGGGTGGGCCCCCTTTGGTGCTTTCTTCGCCCAATATTTTTAATATATTCCAAAACTGACTTTTGTGGAGGTTCAGGACTTTTGAAGTTGTGCAGAATAGGTCCCTAATATTTGCTCCTTTTCCAGCCCAGAATTCCAACTGCCGGCATTCTCCCTCTTCATGTAAACCTTGTAAAATAAGAGAGAAAAGGCATAGGTATTGTGAAATAATGTGAAGTAATAGCCCATAATGCAATAAATATCGATATAAAATCATGATGCAAAATGGACGTATCAACTCCCCCAAGCTTAAACATCGCTTGTCCTCAAGCGGAAGCTGATATCGAAAAATATGTCCACATGTTTAGAGATAGAGGTGTTGATAAAATAAAATACGGACGTGAGGGCATCATGATCATTCTTAGAATAGCAACATATATATATTGTCATGTGATTTCTTATGCTAAAGTAACAATCTATTCACAATGTAAAGTATGAATCAGAAACTTCACTGAAAACTAACAAACTATAATCTCAGTCATTGAAGCAATTGCAATTTATCATAACATCGGAAAGAGTCAATATAAGAGCTTTTCAGCAAGTCCACATACTCAACTATCATTTAGTCTTTCACAATTGCTAACACTCACTCAATACTTACGGGTATGAAGTTTTAATCGGACACAGAGAAAGATAGGGGCTTATAGTTTTGCCTCCCAACCTTTTACCTCAAGGGTAACGTCAACAATAATGCTTTATGAAAACCCACATCCAATTGGATATATATATCAGGATCTTTCCAACACATAGTGCTTGCCAAAGGATAAATTGTAAAAAGGAAAGGTGAAGATCACCATGACTCTTGTATAAGGTATAAGACGGAAATAAAAGATAGGCCCTTCCCAGATGGAAGCAGAGATTGTCATGTGCTTTTATGGTTGGATGCACAAAATCTTAATGCAAAAGAATGTCACTTTATAATGCCAATTGTGATAGGGACCTTTATTATGCAGTCCGTCGCTTTCATTTCTTCCATATCACAAGCTCGTATAAAGCTTATTTTTTCCACACTAATAGATCATACATATTTAGAGAGCATTTTTTATTGCTTGCAACAATGACAACTTACTTGAAGGATCTTACTCAATCCATAGGTAGATATGGTGGACTCTCATGGCAAAACTGGGTTTAAGGATATTTGGAAGCACAAGTAGTATCTCTACTTGGTGCAAAGAATTTGGCTAGCATGAGGGGGAAAGGCAAGCTCAACATGTTGGATGATCCATGACAATATAATTTATTTCGGATATAAGAAAACATAACCCATTACGTTGTCTTCCTTGTCCAACATCAACTTTTTAGCATGTCATATTTTAATGAGTGCTCACAATCATAAAAGATGTCCAAGATAGTATATTTATATGTGAAAACCTCTCTTTCTTTATTACTTCCTATTAATTGCAACGATGACCAAAACTATGTTCGTTAACTCCCAACAACTTTTATTCATCATACTCTTTATATGTGAAGTCATTACTCTCCATAAGATTAATATGATCTCTTTATTTCTTTTTATTCTTTCTTTCTTTTATTCCCTCAAGATCATAGCAAGATAACCAAGCCCTCGACTCAAGACTAATCTTTATAGCCCTCGACTCAAGACTAATCTTTATTATATATAGCTCACTGACTCGATTACAAGATAAAGATCAACACAAAAACTCAAAGGTAGATCATACTAAACTTTATTCTACTAGATCAATATATAACCAAAAGGATCGAACTAAGAAAATCGGTAAAGATAGAAATGTGATGGTGATACGATACCGGGGCACCTCCCCCAAGCTTGGCAGTTGCCGAGGGGAGTGCCCATACCCATGTATTTATGTCTGTTTCTTCGGAGGTGGTGATGATGGAGTTGTTGATGATGTAGGCTTGTCGTCCATCTTCCAAGGCATAGGCTCACCATCATAGAAGGATGATCGAGTCTCCGGGATCCTCGAATCTGCAGCCAAACTCATTCTCTTGAATCTATATTCATACTCACAGTTTTGGTTTTCCAGGTCATTGATCTGGGCTTGGAGGTGCTCGATTTTCTCGTGAAGCTTGAAGATGGTCTCCCCAATGTTCTTGGCATCCAGCTTGTGGTTGTTGGTGAACTCCGCGATCATCATGTGGTTGGCGTTGAGCCCGCGTTCCACCATCCCTTGGCACTTGAAAACTTGTTGCTCCATTGCTTCGAGTCTTGTCTCCACACTTCCGGTCCTCCTTGGTCCCTCAACATCACGGATGTGTAGCACCCCCTCACGCATCTCAATGGTTTGAGGGTGTTGCAGCACCTCCGCGAGGTAGGGTTTGATGACCTTCTCGAAAAATTTGTCCTTGGGGGCGCTTGAAGACGTCATGATGATCTAGATCTGTCAGAAAAACGGCTCGAAACAAAAGCATAGGATTGTGTCGTAGTACGGTGGTCAAAACCTTCGGGAGATTATATAATGAATTTCTGCTGGCCAAAAGAAGTATCGTGCAAGAAAATGAAGTCCGGAGAGCACACGAGATGCCCACGATGTAGGGGGCGCGCCCAGGGGGGTAGGGTGCGCCTCCACCCTCGTGGATGCCTCATGTCCCTTTTGGACTACTTCTTATTTTCCTATTTTCTTAAATATTCCAAAATAGAGAAAAATTGCTATTAGAACTATTTTGGAGTCGGTTTACTTACCGTACCACATACCTATTCCTTTTCGGAGTCTGAAACGTTCTGGAAAGTGTCCCTTATGTACTCCTTTGGGGTTACGGTGTCAATAACATTGGTTTCAACATTTATGGGATTACCTGAGATATAATGTTTGATTCTTTAACCATTCACCACCTTTGGATTTGTGCCTTCGAAGTTGTTGATTTTTATGGCACCGGAACGATAGACATCCTCGATAACGTGAGGACCTTCCCATTTAGAGAGGAGTTTTCCTGCAAAAAATCTTAAATGAGAGTTGTATAACAAAACATAATCACCTACATTAAACTCACGCTTTTGTATCCTTTTGTCATACCATCTTTTAATTTTTTCTTTAAACAATTTGGCATTCTCATAGGCCTGGGTTCTCCACTCATCAAGTAAGCTAATGTCAAATAGTCTCTTCTCGCCGGCAAGTTTGAAATCACAATTGAGCTCTTTAATGGCCCAATATGCCTTATGTTCTAGTTCGAGAGGTAAGTGACATGCTTTTCCATAAACCATTTTATACGGAGACATACCCATAGCATTTTTGTATGCAGTTCTATAGGCCCATAATGCATCATCAAGTTTCTTGGACCAATTCTTTCTAGATCTATTAACAGTCTTTTGCAAAATTAATTTAATCTCCCTATTACTCAGTTCTACTTGACCACTAGACTGTAGGTGGTATGGAGATGCAATTCTATGATTGACATCATACTTAGCAAGCATTTTACGAAAAGCACCATGAATAAAATGTGAACCACCATCAGTCATTAAGTATCCAGGGACTCCAAACCTCAAAAAAATAAATTCTTTAAGCATCTTAATAGAGGTTTTATGATCAGCACTACTAGTTGGAATAGCTTCTACCCACTCAGTAACGTAATCAACAGCAACTAAAATATGTGTATACCCATTAGAGGAAGGAAACGGTCCCATATAATCAAAGCCCTAAACATCAAATGGTTCAATAACAAGTGAATAGTTCATAGTCATATCTTGATATCTACTAATATTACCAATTCTTTGACATTCATCGCAACACAAGACAAACTTACGAGCATCTTTGAAGAGAGTAGGCCAATAAAAACCGGATTGCAATACCTTATGTGCAGTTCTATCTCCAGTATGGTGTCCTCCATAAGCCTCGGAGTGACACTTGCGTAGGATCTGTTCCTATTCATGCTCAGGTACACAACGTCTAATAACACCATCTACTCCTTTATAAAGGTGTGTGTCATCCCAGAAGTCATAGAAAAACTTTTTCTTTTGCTGGTATGTGAAACTAGGTGGTATAAATTTAGCAACAATGTAATTAGCATAATCAGCATACCATGGAGCAGTACGAGAAGCATTTATGATAGCTAATTGTTCATCAGGAAAGCTATCATCAATAGGTAGTGGGTCATCAAGAACATTCACTAAACTAGACAAGTTGTCTGCAAGGGGGTTCTCAGCTCCCTTTCTATCAATAATATGCAAATCAAATTCTTGTAGCAAGAGAACCCATCTAATAAGTCTAGGTTTAGCATCTTTATTTTCCATAAGATATTTAATAGCAGCATGATCTGTGTGAACAGTTACTTTGGAATCAACAATATAAGGTCTGAACTTATCACAAGCAAATACAACTGCTAAAAATTCTTTTTCAGTAGTAGCATAATTTCTCTGGGCACTGTCTAGAGTTTTACTGGCATATTGGATAACATTTAATTTCTTATCAACTCTTTTTCCTAGAACAGCACCTACAGCATAATCACTAGCATCACACATAATTTCAAAGGGTAAATTCCAATCAGGTGCCTGAGCAATAGGTGCAGAAATCAAGGCTTTCTTAATTATTTCAAATGCTTCTACACAATCATCATCAAAGACAAAATGAACATCTTTTTGTAAGAGATTAGTCAGAGGCCTAGAAATTTTAAAGAAGTCTTTAATGAACCTCCTATAAAAACTGGCATGACCAAGGAAACTTCTTATACCTTTGATGTCCTTAGGACACGACATCTTTTCAATAACATCAACTTTAGCTTTATCAACTTCAATACCTCTTTCAGAAATTTTATGCCCCAAGACAATACATTCATTAACTATAAAGTGGCACTTCTCCCAATTCAAAACAAGATTAGTTTCTTCACATCTCTGCAAAACTCAATCAAGGTTGCTTAAGCAATCATCAAAAGAAGTTCCATACACGGAGAAATCATCCATGAAAACCTCAACAATCTTTTCACAAAAATCAGAGAATATAGCAGTCATACATCTTTGAAAGGTAGCAGGTGCATTACATAAACCAAAAGGCATACGTCTATAAGCAAAGGTAATGAAAGGGCAAGTAAAAGTGGTCTTATCCTGATCCTCTTTTGACACAGGTATTTGAGAGAAACCAGAATAACTGTCTAGAAAGCAAAAATGTGTATGTTTGGATAATCTTTCTAGCATTTGATCAATAAAAGGTCAAGGGTAATGATCCTTTCTAGTAGCTTTATTTAATTTGCGGAAGTCAATTACCATTCTATAACCTAACAATTCTTTGTGGGATCAATTCATCTTTATCATTAGGAACAACAGTAATACCTCCCTTCTTAGGGACACAATGGACAGGACTTACCCACTGACTACCAGCAACGGGATAAATTATACCTGCCTCCAGAAGCTTTAGTATTTCATTCTTACCACTTCTTTCATCTTAGGATTTAACCATCGTTGGTGATCAACAACCGGTTTAGCGTCTTTCTCCAATTTTATTTTGTGCTAGCATAGAGTGGACTAATGCCCTTAAGATCATCGAGAGTATATCCAATAGCAGCATGGTGCTTCTTCAGAGTTTTCAATAATTTCTCTTCTTCCTGCTCTGAAAGGTTAGCACTAATAATAACAGGATATATCTTCTTCTCATCAAGATAAGCATATTTAAGAGTATCAGGTAATGGTTTAAGTTCAAACATGGGATCACCCTTGGGTGGAGGAGGATCCCCTAGAATTTCTACAGGCAAGTTGTGTTTCAAAATAGGTCCCTGTTTAAAGAATACTTCATCTATTTCCCTTATTTCATTCATAAACATATCATTTTCATGGTCTAGCAAATATTGTTCTAAAGGATCATTAGGAGGCACGGCGAAGCAAGACCAATAATTTCATCTTTACTAGGCAATTCTTTATCATGGGGTTGTCTACGAAATTTAGAAAATTAAAATCATGAGACATATACCCTAAACCAACAGTAACAATATCCTTTTCGCAATTTACCCTAGCATTAACAGTATTCAAGAAGGGTCTACCAAATATAATGGGACAAAAGTCATCTTGTGGGGAACCAAGGACAAGAAAATCAGTATGATATTTAAATTTCCCACACAAGACTTCAACATCTCTAACGATCCCAATTGGTGAAATAGTATCTCTATTGGCAAGCTTAATTGTAACATCAATATGTTCTATCTCAGCAGGTCCAATACCATGCATAATTTCTTCGTATAAGGAATGAGGTATTGCACTCGCACTAGCACCCATATCACATAAGCCATGATAACAATGACCTCCTATTTTAATAGAAACAACAGGCATGCCGACAACAAGTCTATGTTTATTTTTAGTATAGGGTCTAGCAATTCTAGCAGCTTCATCACAGAAGTAAATAAAATGCCCATCAATATTATCGACCAAGAGATCCTTAACCGTAGCAATACTAGGTTCAACTTTAATTTACTCAGAGGGTGTAGATGTTCTAGCATTACTCTTATGAACCACAGTTGAAGCTTTAGCATGATCCTTTATTCTAATAGGGATAAGCGGTAGGAACAATAGGATCAACATTATAAGTGATAGTCTTTTCTTCAACTTTAATAGGTTAAACTACTTTTACTTCAATGGGAGGATGATATTTAAACCACTTCTCCTTAGGGAGATCAACATGAGTAGCAAATGATTCACAGAAAGAAGCTACTATCTCATAGACAAGTCCATATTTAGTGTTAAATTCATGAAAACATTGGTATCCATAAAAGATTTAGCACAATCAAACATAGGTATTATACCTGACTCCTTACCTTCGTCGAGTTCCCAATTTCAGAGTTGCGTTTAATTATTTCCAACAAATCCCATCTGAATTCAATAGTCTTCATCATAAAAGAACCAGTACAAGAAGTATCGAGCATGGAGCGATTATTGAGAGAAAGCCGAGCATAAAAAATTTGAATAATAATTTCTCTTGAGATTTCATGATTGGGGCATGAATATAACATTGACTTAAGCCTCCCCCAAGCTTGAGCGATACTTTCTCCTTCGCGGGGCCAAAAATTATATATATAATTACAATCACGATGAACTAGATGCATAGGATAAAACTTCTGATGAAATTCCAATTTCAATCGGTTGTAGTTCCATGATCCAATATCATCACATAGCCTAAACCATGTCAATGCCTTTCCCTTCAAAGATAAAGGGAAGACCTTCTTCTTGATAACATCCTCGGGCATACCTGCAAGCTTAAATAATCCACAAACTTCATCCACATAGATTAGGTGCATATCGGGATGTAATATTCCATCTCCTGTAAAAGGATTAGCTAGCAATTTCAATATCATACCCGAAGGAATTTCAAAGTAAACATTTTCATTAGGTTCAGTAGGTTGAGGAGCAACTCTTTTCTCTACTGGTCAGGGTGAAGATACCCCGAACAAGCCCCTCAAAGGATTATTTTCCATAGTAACAAGTGACAGTAAATTTCAGCACACTATATAAATTTTCCCTTACCAAATTCCACCTACCAAAGGCGCTTCACTCCCCGGCAACGGCGCCAGAAAAGATTCTTGATGACCCACAAGTATAGGGGATCTATCATAGTCCTTTCGATAAGTAAAAGTGTTGAACCCAACGAGGAGCAGAAGGAAATGACAAGCAGTTTCCAGGAAGGTATTATCTGCAAGCACTGAAATTATCGGTAATAGATAGTTTTATGATAAGGTAATTCGTAACGGGTAACAAGTAACAAAAGTAAACATGGTGCAGCAAGGTGGGCCAATACTTTTTATAGCAAAGGACAAGCCTGGACAAACTCTTATATAAAGAAAAGCGCTCCCGAGGACACATGGGAATTATTGTCAAGCTAGTTTTCATCATGCTCATATGATTCACGTTCGTTACTTTGATAATTTGATATGTGGGTGGACCAGTGATAACCCCTCTCGTAAGCATTCGCAACTAAGAAAGAAGAATTAAGGTAAACCTAACCATAGCATGAAACATATGGATCCAAATCAGCCCCTTACGAAGCAACGCATAAACTAGGGTTTAAGCTTCTGTCACTCTAGTAACCCATCATATACTTATTACTTCTCAATGCCTTCCCCTAGGCCCAAACAATGGTGAAGTGTCATGTACTCGACGTTCACATAAAACCACTAAAGGAAAGACAACATACATCTCATCAAAATATCGAACGAATACCAAATTCACATGACTACCGAACGTTAAGCGTGCGGACCCTACGGGTTCGAGAACTATGTAGACATGACCGAGACACATCTCCGGTCAATAATCAATAGCGGAACCTGGATGCTCATATTGGCTCCTACATATTCTACGAAGATCTTTATCAGTCAAACCGCATAACAACATACGTTGTTCCCTGTGTCATCGGTATGTTACTTGTCCGAGATTCGATTGTCGGTATCACCATACCTAGTTCAATCTCGTTATCGGCAAGTCTCTTTACTCATTCCGTAATGCATCATCCCGCAACTAACTCATTACTCACATTGCTTGCAAGGCTTATTGTGATGTGCATTACCGAGAGGGCCCAGAGATACCTCTCCGACAATCAGAGTGACAAATCCTAATCTCGATCTATGCCAACTCAACAAACACCATCGGAGACACATGTAGAGCATCTTTATAATCACCCAGTTATGTTGTGACATTTGATAGCACACTAAGTGTTCCTCTAGTATTCGGGAGTTGCATAATCTCATAGTTAGAGGAACATGTATAAGTCATGAAGAAAGCAATAGCAATAAACTAAATGATCATAATGCTAAGCTAACAGATGGGTCTTGTCTATCAGATCATTCTCTAATGATGTGATCTCGTTCATCAAATGACAACACATGTCTATGGCCAGGAAACATAACCATCTTTGATAAACAAGCTAGTCAAGTAGAGGCATACTAGGGACGCTCTGTTTGTCTATGTATTCACACATGTACTAAGTTTCTGGTTAATACAATTCTAGCATGAATAATAAACATTTATCATGATATAAGGAAATATAAATAACAACTTTATTATTGCCTCTAGGGCATATTTCCTTCAATTTTGTCGGCGTTCTGGGAACGGGGGTCCCCAGACTTGCCTGCCTGCGGCCTGCGGCGTGGCTCAAGAGGAGGCCCAGCACGGCCCATCTTCATCAGCACAAGTTCAAGACCCTCACGAGGGGCCAAGCCTCGCGGGGCAGACGACAAGGAGCTTCCTCAGGCACAGCCTCGTCAGGCTGGCCCGCGAGGAGGCGGAGAGATCAAGGCGGGGTACCTCACGAGGTGCCCATGACGCAAGCCATGACGACCAAGGGCGCCAGCCCGCGCAGTGTCCTCCTTTCCTCTTTGGTGCAAAGGGAGCAAGCACAGGCGAGAGCATCAAGCAAAGGCATCCGTCTCGGTGCAACAAGACCAAGACCGTCGCAACGGCGGGAAGGAAGTCATTGTGGAGCCCAAGCCGGCGTCACCACCAGAGCCTTTGACAGGCGAGGACCAACTTTAGTCAGCATAAGTGTACTAGATGTTCCCCTTCAAAATGGCCAATTGTTGGCGCCCTTCCCGCTCAATATTTGGGAACAGGCCCAGGGCCTTCGCCTATAAATAGGACTAGCCACCCACAAGGTAGAGGCATCTTGAATCTTGAGTCAGCAGAGAGAGCGACTAAACTCCCCCTAGCAGTTCATCGCACCAGCCAAGAACAGACCCTCGCGAGGCTGTTCTTCCTTGTATTGTCCATCATCATCAGCCCAAGAGGCAATCCACCACACCACAAACTAGAGTAGGGTATTACACCACAATGGTGGCCCGAACTAGTAAAAACCCTGTGTCTCTTGTGTTGTTCCTTTCATAGTTTAGATCCTAGCGAGGCGGCGAGGTGCAGGTAGGTAGAGGGCGAACCTAGAGGGTCTGCCGGAACCTGAAATCCGACATTTGGCGCGCCAGGTAGGGGTGCACCGGAATTCGTCTTCCGCCGCCATGTTCTTCGCCGGCCATCGCATCCATGTCAGACGCTCGTCGGGCCCGCGCCGAGCACCGAGCCGCTCTCGCTTCCCGCGTCGCCCAGACGGCCCCCGTCAGCGGCCGCCCCCGCCGTTCCCCATCGCCTGCCGTCAACGCCGCCACCGGCCCGGCGGGGAACAAGCAGCAAGCATCGTACCAGCATCCATCCGTGAGGCGAGATGGCCGTACTGCTACTCCCTCACTCGCCCCAGCTGGTTCTTCGTCTCGCGCACTCCACGCGCCCATGGAGGCTCGAGCTGCGCTCATCGCGGCAAACGAGCTCCTGCGCTACAGTCCAGTCGACGACGTCTATGAAGAGTGGCTCGACCGCGTCGTCGAACTCGTCCGCGTCGCAGGGGGCTCCCCCGCGCCGTCCTTCTCGCTGCACCGCGCCCCGCCCTGCGCGGGCGATGAAGCTCCAGGGGCGCCTCAGCTGCCTCCCCCTCAAGAAGGCGCCCTGGCCCCAAGGTGCATGGCCCCTGGGCGGAACCCACACCGTCCGGCGCCAGCGCAGCAAGAGCAGAGCTGCCAAGAGGTCCCTCGCCCCCAAGAAGCTGCCCGAGTGCTCCCTGCCTCAGCTCGTCACGACCACGCTCCTGCTCCAGCACGCCAAGACCCCGCTGTCGGTGTCAAAACCGGCGGATCTCGGGTAGGGGGTCCCGAACTGTGCGTCTAGGCGGATGGTAACAGGAGACAAGGGACACGATGTTTTTACCCAGGTTCGTGTAATACCCTACTCCTGCTTGATTAATATTGATGATATGGGTAGTACAAGAGTAGATCTACCATGAGATCAGAGAGGCTAAACCCTAGAAACTAGCCTATGGTATGATTGTTGTTTTATCGACTAGCCTGGCCTCGGTTTATATAATGCACCAGAGGCCTAGGATAACAAGAGTCCTAGCCGAATACGCCGGTGGGGGAGGAGTCCTTATCTTGATCGCCAAGTCTTGTGGAATCTTGTATGCGGCAACTGTCCGGACTAGCCCATGAGTATACGGCCATGGGGATCCTCGTCCCAATCCAACTGATCAGGAGACGACGTGGTGAGTACCCCCTAGTCTAGGACACCGTCAGTAGCCCCCTGAACCGGTCTTCAAGTTGGGGACGCTCCTCGATTCTTCCGAACTGTTCTTCATCTTCGGTCGTCGTCTTGAAAACTGGTTCAACAAATCTTCTCATCTTCGATCTTGAGGATCGCCGAAATGCATTCGACGAGTTTACACGTCGGGTATCCGAGGAGCCCCTTAAATTTCCGGCCTTTATCAATGCCTTGTTATTTTTATGCCACACCTCGGGTTTGAAGTTGTTCCCGGGCGGCAGCGTCCTCTTGCGTCCGAGCTCCAACGCCGGACTGCATTCGAGGTATCTTTTGCAGCCGAGCACCAACGCCGGACTGCTTCCCAGCTCTATCGCCGGACTATGTATCCGAGCTCCAACGCCGGACGGTATCCGAGCTCCAACGCCGGACTATGTATCCGAGCTCCAACGCCGGACTGTATCCGAGGTGTTGTAAATCACCTTGGTTCAAAGAAGTTTGAAGGAGTTTAGCCGAGCTTAATGCCGGAAATGCCCTCTATGGAGCCAGCCACTAGCGTCCGAGCTTTATGCCGAACTGCTTCCGAGGTGGTGCACCACCCCGAATGTGGGCCGATTTTTGTCAATATTTTTGATTGGTGCAATTTATTCTCTGCCGAGATACATAGCCAGTAGCCCTCAAGGTGGGTATCGGTCTAAAACCCGAGATGCACATGAAGGATGACATAAGACCGCCGATCCCCGTAGCTGCTGAGACTCAGGTTGATTTGCAAAAATCGGTCTGATGATTAAGTCCTAGCTCGGGAGAATACTTCGGGACACAAAAAGCGGCGTGCTCAGTCCTCGAGACTCGGGTTGGGTGCGGCCGACCAACCCGAGGATCAAAATCTCCTCGGAAACTGTATTGCACTTAAAATTTTCTGCATAGAACAGGCAATGCAGTAGCCCCCGAGACACTAGTCGGGTGGAAACACCATATTAGGGGATTGATGTGCCCCTTTAATATTTGTAAATAATAAGCCCGAAGCCCAGTAGCCCCCAAGCCTTAATGCGGGCACGGGTGGCCGAATTAAGGATCGATATCCATAGTAAAATCACAAATTATGTGTAATGACTCAATGTATCCAAGTACTTCATGTCATTAATGCTCGGATCCGCATTGTACAAAACTTTGTTGACCGACCGTCGGCTTCAACCTCCTCGGCCAGTAGCCGAGGAGTGTTTGTCCTACTTTATAAAGCCTTTATGAGGGCAAAGATTGACGACAAACAAGGCAATCTAGCCATACAGTTTTATAAACAAAGGTACGCAGAGAGATATGTTATATTACTGTTTAACAGAAGAAATGTCTTCCAAAGAAAATAGTCCCGCTATCGGTTCCTTTCTTTGGGTTGTCATGCTGAGCATGATCATGAAACCTCAGCTCCAATGTAAGAGCAAAATATTGAGGATTTAGTTTGGGAGGTTAGTTACTAGCCCCCGGTAGTGTTCGGCGACAGTCGAGGTCAAGCCGGAAACACTTCGGCCAATGTTATGAATGGCCCATCATTTAATATAGTCATCGGATCACTGACCAGTTTACACCTATTGTGACAGTCAATTTTCAGCTTTCTCCACTGAGGTGCTTGACCATGCGAGCTGCAAGCACAATCGCAGTGGTTCTCCCTTTGCACACCTAGCCGAACAAAGCGGAACGTAGGAGGCAAGCGCGGGAGCCAGGCAACCGAACTATTGACCGAAGACACAATTTGAAACTGATGCATATATAGCAATATCCGAGAATGTTTTTGCCGAATCTCTAAAGGTGTCCGCGTTGCACTGCGAGACTTGTGCTGAAAACACACAAATAGTTTAAAAGTGCCAAAAGCTTGAAAACCAAAAACGCCAAGAAAACATGACGTCCAACAGGATCAAGTGTTCGGTGCCAATCCGAAAATTGGACTTTAGAAAAAAAAATGCTTATGCCGTGCTTTAACATGACACATCCTATGTCAAGACTTCAAGCGGGTCAGCCTACAGCTTCAGTCTCCCATCCCGAAGGCGGAGTACTTCTCATTAGGCCAGTTTAGAAAACTAAACTCTAGCGGTTTTGAGAGAGAAATTAGGCTCCCCGGCTAGTGACCGCACACTCGTGTCTAAAAAAGGAGTGATAAATAATAATAAAAACTCTACAACGACTAAGAAGAAAAACACTTACTATAAAACGGCTCAAATAAACATAAGAGCCCCCAAGTGACTTGGGTAAAAGAATGATTGTATGTACCGAAGTACTTATATCATATCTATGTTCAACTGAACATTAAACGCGTCTTAACCGACCGTCGGCTTCTCCCTCTTCGGTCAAGGACCGAAAAGTGTTATATACTCCATCTGTCGAGAATATTGACGGTGTTTCCAATAACCAGGCAATCAGGTCATAAGGTTGTAACAGACAAAGCGCTCTCAGGGAACTTATGCTATATTACTGATAAAGTGTAAGAAGCATCTTTGAAGAAAATAGTACCCCCACCGATACCTTTCTTCGGTGCTCATTGTTAATATGAGACTTGTGCAATAGATTTTTGTACTCATGAGTTCCGCTGTGTGCCGACCATTATTGAAAACAGTCGAGCGCTAGCTTTCGGCTTCACCTACCGAGGTCCGCTCGGGTGACCCGATCGTGACAATCGCAGAGGTGCTCCTTTACTCCCTAGCTGAACAATCGGGAACGAGGGTAAACACAGAGCGAGGCAACCCAGCTTGCAAATCGCTTAAGTCAATATGGTGCATATTGTGGCGTAATACACGAACAAGGAATGAAGCTGTACAAGTATAATCATATGCAAGAGGAAAAGCTTCATGAAGGAAGCCCCCAAATGAATTGGGTATTTGAATTTATGCGTCACAAACAAAGTTTGGACAAAAAAAATTTACAAGCAACATTTTTCCAAAAAAGTATAATGCTTGGTCGAAACGAACACAAGTTAGAAATTAAAGCTTTGAGCATGAAAGCGACTTAGCTGGTTAATGTGTTCGGTATTGATGATGCGGTCCGAGCTTGATACGGGACAAGGTTCCATCCCCCAAGCCGGTCCCGAGGTGGCGGACCGAAGAGCTCGACACGCCGAAGTGGTGACATAGCACGGTCAATGCAGACCGGCAGAGTGACGCCGAAGTCCCCGGATCATTTTCCTGTGCACAAAAAATAGTGCAAACCGGAGATAATGGTAATAATGATAATTAAAAAATCGTTGCATAATAAATAATTTATGCAAAGTGAGTAATAAAAGAAGTATGGCTTGGCGCCGAAGTCAATGTCGATGCAGGGCGTCGGCGTGATGCGGTAAAGGCGTGCAAAGCCTGAATTCACAGGTTGGTCCGGGCTCCGGATGCGGCGTTCGCCGGACTATGTATGAAGACTGACCGAACCACCATGCGAATGTCGTTAATGCGGCCACCATTTGATAGATCTGTGTACATACGATGGACAAACCAGAGTAATAATTCCTTGGGAAAAATGAACCCAAACAAGCAAAAAATACTGGGATTAATAGCACCTGGTTTATTTGTTGTAGCAATCCGAAGGAAGGTGATTCCCAAAATTGGGACTCGATCTGCGCACCCATTGCCTGATGGGCGATAAAACAACGGCATGGCAATGCTGGCAAAGGTTGGCTCGCTGAGGCAAAGCCTTCGGTCCAGCTAACGTGACGGAGCTGGTCGGCTAGTGACGTTGAAGTGTCCGGAGTAGGTTGATGAAGAGATGGCGAAGCCCCCGGTCCAGCCGAGATGTTGAAGTAGGTCGGCGTGATGGACACCAGCTTGAAGAAGCAATAGTGCGGCCCTGCCGATGCAGGTCGTGACGTGGTCGATGCCGGCTTGATGAAGCGACCGTGCGGCGATGCCGGTATGCCCGCTCCGTGTAATCGTGGGGCAGCGATGTTGGTGATGATTTATCCTTCGCGATGCCGGACTCTTGATCGGCTTGCCGAGATGATGATCCGAAGAAGTTGAGCTCGGCTCAACAAAGTGACGACGTGCCTAGCGTAGGTCGGCAGTCGTGGAGCAATATTGCCGGACTGGTTTGACACCAGCATGATATTGAAGATCATTTTCAAAAAAATTTAAAGTTAGTGGGATGTGTTCGGAAACAAAACACAACACCCCATACAAAACTTCCTTCAAAAAGGATGTCCAAAATCCCGTTCATAAAAAAGACGAACTCGGGTCGGATTCGTTTTCGCGCAGAAAACAGATCCGAAAATTGATGCACTAATCGGAAGGTTCCCGGAGTTTGGATGGTCGGATCGAGCTGAAATTTTGAGGGGTGGTAGATATAGGAATTCCGCAGCCGATCAACGGTTGGATCTTTCAAAAGAAGTCCGAGCTAGAAGCTGGACATCACGCCCTAAACTCGTCTAGATTCTCATCCGGATTCAATGCGGCTCCGGTATATCGGAGATTGCCAGAGATTCCTCCATCGGAACTCGACGAAATTTTCCAGGGTTGTTGTAGACTCAATTCCGCACAATTCCACCGAAGCAATCATTAAAACGACGCTTGAGGAGGTGGTGGCGGCGGACACAAGTCCGCTGTCCGTAAAAATAAAGACGGTCGCCGAGGGCAATGTTGACGTTGAGCCCCTGCTCCTCGATGATTCCTCCATGATCTTGATACAGATCGGAGTTGATGTTGATGAATGCCCTCATCCGAACATGACGATCGGAGATAGGGCGCAGTCCTTGGTCGAACCCAGGTGACCAGTCGAGCTGGTGACGAAGATGTCGAAGTCGCAGTTGATCTGCAGGCGAGCCATCGACCTTTTGCCGAACACACAGCGGAACTCTCAATGAAAGCACCAATGTCGGTGTCAAAACCGCGGATCTCGGTAGGGGGTCCCGAATCAGCGCCTAGGCGGATGGTAACAGGAGACAAGGGACACTATGTTTTACCCAGATTCGGGCCCTCTCGATGGAGGTAATACCCTACTCCTGCTTGATTAATATTGATGATATGGGTAGTACAAGAGTAGATCTACCACGAGATCACAGAGGCTAAACCCTAGAAGCTAGCCTATGGTATGATTGTTGCTTTATCGACTAGCCTGGCCTCGGTTTATATAATGCACCAGAGGCCTAGGATAACAAGAGTCCTAGCCGAATACGCCGGTGGGGGAGGAGTCCTTGTCTTGATCGCCAAGTCTTGTGGAATCTTCATTGTATGCGGCAACTGTCCGGACTAGCCCATGAGTATACGGCCATGGGGATCCTCAGCCCAATCCAACTGATCGGGAGACGACATGGTGAGTACCCCCTAGTCTAGGACACTGTCACCCGCGCTGCTCCCAGCTGCAGCGCATGGGGACCAGCAAGATCAGGCTCTTCGTCACCAAAGGCCTCCCGTGGCCACTGCAGGCTGCCGCGCCTTCACCGCCGAGCTGCGCAGCATCGCGTGGCCCGGCAAGTTCAAGCCAGACCTACCTCCTCGCTACGACGGCACCGCCGATCCTGCAGAGTTCCTCCAGCTCTACGAGTTGGGCATCGAAGCCGCCAACGGGTACGAGAAGGTCATGGCGAACTGGTTTCCCATGGCACTCAAGGACGGAGCCCGCACCTGGCTCCTGAACCTGCCTCCTGGCACGATCTCCTCCTGGGACGAGATGCGCACCCGCTTCATCGCCAACTTCCAAGGTACTCGCGACCGGCCACCTGCCGTGAACGACATGCGCCGCATCAAGCAGTAGCCAGGGGAGACCCTGCAGAAGTACATCCAGCGCTTCAACAACGCACGCCTCAAGATTCCCAAGGTGACCGAGGAGGCCATCATCTCAGCCTTCTCCGACGATGTGCGCGATGTCAAAATGAAGGAGGAGCTGGCGATGCATGAAGATCTGTGCACTTCCTTAGAGCTGTTCAACTTGGCGACCAAGTGCGCCAGGGCTGAGGAAGGGCGCCTTTCCCTCCTCGAGCTGCCAGCCGCAGACCCAGAAGAGAAGAAATCCAAGGCCAAGGACGTGAAGCGCAAGGGGGCTGCCGTGCTCGCGGTAGAACCAGACACCAAGCGGGGAAAAGATCAGCCCGAGTCTTCCAAGGGCAGCCAGTACTATGTGTATCACGACCTCCACACCCACAACACCAACGAATGTCAAGAGCTCCGAGCCGTGCGAGAAGGGAGGATCGGTCGACGCCCCGACCGCAACGATCGAGGCTACGACCGAGGAGGAGCAAGGAACGCAGGACGCTGGGAAGACCGCGGCCCTCGCCAAGGGTGGCGCGAGCGACCTCGCGAGGATCGCTGGCAGGATCAGCCTCGCGAGGGAGACTGGATGGATCAGCCTCGCGAGGATCGTCCGCAGGGAAACGCAGGCCTCCCTCCTCTGCCGCTGCAGCCATGGAGAAACGAGGACCATCATCAGGACGAGGGGGCTGGGGGCTTCCAGGAGCCGCGCGCGATCGCTTGCATCCTGGGCGGAGCTCAAGCCCCAGCCTCCCAACGCATCTTCAAGCAGTTCGCTCATGGCGAATGCGGTCCTCCCTAAGCTCGGCCACGCGCCTCTCGTGGTCGCATGCGCCATCACGCTCAGCTCAGCGGATCAGCTCAAGTCGCGCCACACACCAAGTCCTCCCGATGCTTTGTTCCCCAATCATCGCGAACGTGCAAGTCACCAGACCTCATCGATGGCGGAGCAGGGCTCCATGTCCTATCCGTAGAGACATTCAACAATCTCCAAGTGCCTTACAATCAGCTTCAGCCAACCAAGCCTTTCTCCGGAGTCACCGATGGCTCCACGGTTCCGATTGGGCAGGTCCGCCTCCCTGTCACCTTCGGGGCGTGCAACAACTACCGCACCGAGCTCATCGACTTCGACGTCGCCCACATTCGCCTGCCATACAACGCCATCCTCGGGTACCCAGCTCTGGCCAAGTTCATGGCCGTGACTCATCACGGCTACAACGTCCTCAAGATGCCAGGAAGCGGCGGAGTCATCACGGTGCCTTGTGAAGAAAGAGACGCAGTGTGCTCCCTGGAGCGAGCTTTTCAGGCCGCATCACTTGAAGACCCAGATCGCGGGAGCGGGAGGCTCCTTGAGACCGCTCCCAAGAAGAAGAAGACATCGCCAGGCCCGACCCCTCGGGAGGCAGGCCCCTCAGGGTCCGCGCCTGCTCAGGGGGCACCTCCTTCTGTTGCATAGGAAGGCGCGCCCGGCTCCCTCCTCAGGCAAGGCTCGGGGGCTCCCTCCTGGAGGGCCACCGACCTTGCTAAGGTCACGAGGGAGGCGCTTGGGCACCACTTGGAGGCATGTTTCAAAGCACGTTTCCCTCAGGAAGGAGCAAGGCAAGGAGGGCCAAACCCTCAGGAGTTCGTCAGTCAGATCACGCAGGAGTTGCAGGAGTCAAGAGTCGTGAGTGGCAGCCACCGCTTACCCGCCATAGCTCCCAATCCAGGCGAGGATGGTGGGCTGCGTGTCTGCATCGACATCCCAGGGCTCAACCAAGCCGCCTCTCAGGAGCACTCCTGGCCCTCACGCGCGGGGCGCTGCAAAGGCCCACCCCACAGCTACGTTCGCACGCCCTACGGCTTGCCGAACACGGCCTCCATGTACCAGCGCCTCATGGGGAGCATCCAGGAGGCTCAAGAGGCCAGGCGTTCCGCAGTCCTGGCGGAGATGGAGATGGTCCACGAGGAGCCACTGGCCCCGGAGCCTCCCGAGGCTCCCCGGGCCTGGGGCTCGTGGAAGATCGGCTGCAGCCCACGATGTCTGCTATTTCAACACCCTTCGCCTTCAACGCTATCGTGACATCCTTCAAGTTTCATTTCCACTGGGCGCCCTGTGGCTGCATCATTCCCAGTGCCCTGTGGGTCCGTCCTCGCGCATGTATCCCTTTTACTTCATGTTCCCACCATTTTGTTGGGGCGCCTCGGCTGCATCATCCCCAAGTCGCCGGGCTGCACCCAGCGGCGTGTATCCTCTTATGCTTATTTCGGTCATGCGTCGACCCATCATGCTTGCTATTTGATGCCCGTCCACAAGACTCTCTTCTTCCTTCATGTCGGCCGCTTGCACGCTAAAGGGGGGTACCGAGCATCGCGACCATGGGCTCCCATCGCTCTCCAGCCCTCACCCTCTGGCCTTATCCACGGCATCGCGACCGGCATACCAGCGACGGCCGAGACCCGCCGAGGGCCGGGACCCGAGGACGAGAGCGCCGCATCTAACCAAATTTGCAGGAACACATCACAAGTTAAGGCCAGTGCCAGCGCAACCCGCTTTGAGGTAGGGCCCCGTGAGTCCTGCTACTGCTCACGGGTGCCCAGATACACCTCGTCAGCCCTACCGTGCCAGCCACATGTCAAAGCGGGTTGTACACGCCCGGGCTCCTCCCGAGGGGAGCCCTCCCACGCACTGTTGGAAGCACCATGCTCATTGCTGGTGGCGACGACACCGCCGAGGAGCGGCTATGCCCGACACATACGAAGCGCTATGCTCTCTGCCGGTGATAAACAATCGAGGGTGGCCCCGGCGCATCAACCTCGTGGAGCCCAGAGCTTAGTGTCCGCCTCATCGCAATGCCTCCTCTCGAGTGCCGCGCGAGGGGCTGGGCACGGGCTACGCCTGGTCACGCCTGCAGACGACGCCACCCAGCCAGCCCCTTGGCCTGGTTCGTCACGCCCCTCCCGAGCGGAGCCAAGGTACGAAGGCCGCTTGAGCGTCAAGGGGACTCCTGAGCATCGCGACTCAGAGCCTAACTGGTCACGTAGCCCTCACTCCTTAGTTCCGAAAGGCTAACGGCGGTTGAGGTATGCGCGGGGCCAGGCTCTGCAGACGTAGGATGGTAGATTCACCCCACACATCTCACCTCCCTACTTGTTGTTCGTGCGCCAAGGGGGACTCCTGAGCACCGCGACTCAGGGGCCTAACTTGTCACGTAGCGCCTCACTCCTTTGTCCCGTCCTGGTTTCCGGTCGGGGCTAACGGCGGCTGAGGTATGCGCGGGGCCAGGCTCTGCCCGCGTAGAACGTAAGCAAGTAGGAAGGAAAAGAGCAAATCTCAAGGAATTCAAAAGCAAATATTACAGTCCATAATTGTTATCGCAACACCAAACACAAGTTTAAACACCTCCCCGAGGCATGATGCATGTTGCAGGAGCTGAAAGCAGAATAGGAGCCGCAACGGAGTCACTTGTTGGCGGCGGAGCTGCACGGAGCAGGTTCGCCTCGTGAAGCCTCAGATCGGGCAGCGCCGCTTCGCTTGGTGTCAAGGCCTGAACTTCACCAAGAGAGCCTTCAGACGACCCTTCACGGCCTCAAAGCGGCAGCGGCAAGCTCGCCGTCATTGGCTCCAAAGAAGCTGTCGAGGTCGACGCCGATCGCGAAGATAGACGTGGTAAGGACCCGCGTCGCTGCATAAGACAGACACGCGCCTCGCCTCACCAGTGGGGCCAAGGCCAAGGGCGACATCTTCGGGCGCGGATCGTGAAGGGAAGCAGCTTACGGGCCGCCCTCGGCGCCGCCAAGGCTTTCCAGGCCGCTGTCATAAAGCGACCTCAGCAAGGTGCGAGCCTTCACCTCCATCTTCGTGAAGGCCTCGCGGTCCTCGGCGAGGACCCGCACCTTGCCGTCCAGCTCGACCTTCTTCGCCTCCAACTCCTGCTCCAGTGCACCCAGGCGGTCACGACGCTTGTTAAGCTTGGCGTCCCGGTCCCTGACGGCCGCCTCGCGAGCCTTCATGTCTTCCTCCTTCTCTTGGAGAATGCGGGCCACCTTGGCAAGCTAGTCCCGCAGGCCCTGCAGCTCGCTCTCTAGCGCCTTGCAGCAACCTCAGACATCGGCCACCTCCCCCAAGGCGGCGTCGCAGGCAGCCTTCGCCCCAAGGATGGCCTGCTTCTCCTCGTCAGCAGCCGCCGAGGCTGAACTAGCGCCGCCGAATCAAGCGCCGAGCGAATCCAGCCGAAGCTGCTCCAAGAGCCCGCCACTGCGAGGGTCGGCGCCAGGAGATGTTGCCGCAGCCGGTCCAGTTCAGCAGCAGCACGATCCTGGACAGTGGGAGGAGTCGGAGAGACAACAGTTGGTGGAGTAGGAGGAGAGGACGGCAGCGTAACCACAGTATCCTGAGGTGGGACCTACTGCGCCCCAACAGCTGTGGCGGTGGCATCAGGCAAGGATACCTAAGGAGTCGCTTGGGCCATGGGGCCTGAGCTCGCCCCAGCCAGCTCCACCAGGCCTCGCGAGGACGACCGGGCAGGAGAGGCCCGTGCCTTGCAGTCACCTTCTTTCGCGGGCAGAGGCACTGCCCCAGACGGAGCCTCAGGAGCTCCCTTCAGCTTCTTTGCCGCAGGCGCCAGCCTAGCCAAGAGATACAGACATCAAGCCTCAGCGACAAAACAGGGAATAAAACAAGAATCAAGCACTTACTGGTCATCGCTCGCGAGCTCGAGCAACCTCCGGCCATACTTGAAGCCCGAGAGCCGGCTGCAGGGATCAGCCTCAAGAGGCCCGGGGGCAGGAAGCGCGTCTGCGGATCGCCTCGGAGCCGGGGCAGACCCGCGGGGAACCAGCCCAGTCCTATCCTTCTTCGGGATCGCGGGCAAGCTCTCGCCGCCCCGCTCGTCGCCATCCTCGTCGTCGTCGCTCGGCAAGAGGCAGAGACCGCGGGACCTGCGTCGGGGGAGGGGCGCTCTCGACTCTCCGTCAGTCGCCTCGGAGTCAGGCCCTTCTCCCCGCTCCTCTTCTTCCTCCTCTTCGCTGGAGTCGCCGGAGGACACGTTCACCGTCGCCAGGGCCGCCGGGTCCTCGGGAACCTCCATAGCACGGGCCCGCCCCCATTGAAGACGGGCATGGATTCCACCGCCGCTCCCAATCATCTCGAAGGAACAGGGGCACAGGGCGCCCCAGCCTCGCCACGCCTCCCCGACCAAAGATTGGAGGACCGCAGCAGATCTTCGCCGGCCAATATGCGGGGGCTCAAAGGGCCTCCACAATGAAGCGAGTACTAACAAAGCGGGCCACCTGGTGCTCCAGGAACTCCCTCAGGAGCGACGCACCGGTCAGCTTCGCCGCCGCCATGTGACACTCAAAAAATTTTGTTTGGTTTTCAACAAAAACTTTGTTGGTTTTGAAGAAGGTCATTTAAACCCTTCCAAAAAATCTCTCTCTCAAAATTTTTCCCTTTGGCAAAGGATTTTATTTTGGTATCTTTTTCAACTCTGGTGTTTGGTTATTAAAAACCTTTCCTCTGATTCTCCCCTTCTCAAATTTATTTTTGGGATTTATTTTCTTTTAAAAGAAAACCCTAGGAGTTTTTGGGTCTTCTCTTATATTGAACCACCCATGGTTTTACCATGCCTCATGTGGTAAATCTTCCCAAAACCCCTCCTTCCACTTTGGGACAATCCAAATATTCTGTCCCAACAATTCCAACTCATTTTTGGATTTTATTTCATTTATTTCTTTCCCCAAAACAATTATGTCCATTATTTTGAGCCTAGGTGATTTGCAAAGCAAGTACCTAATTGCTTTTGAACTTTGATCTCAAACTAACTCCTCTGGATAGTCCCTAGCACCCACAACCTAGAACCATCAAGATCCACTCTTCTTCTTTTCAAAATTTTCAAGTTTCAGCTTCTGCAAGTTTGGACCAGATTTGTCAAATTTGGCGAAATTCATATCTCCTCCTCTCCAAAAATTCCACCAAAATTCAGGAAACCCCCAGTTGCAATGAGAGGCCACTCCACCAAAAATCAGCTCAAGGAAAAATCCCCACATGCCAAAATCATTCTGTCGAACACCTGGCCTGCACTGTTACTTTGCACTTTCAGAGAAATTCAGAGATTCGAAGTTCAGTGTCGCCGAGATCGCTCACCTGTCAACAAGGCGCCAGCGCGTTCGCACGGCCTCCTCCTCCTGGCGAGCGCCGCATGCCCCCTTGGACGGATGCAGGCGTCGGTGGCGGCGAGCCTCGCCGACGTTGGCGGTTTCTGCGGTGGCTACGCCACCCGTGGCGGCCAGCGATGGCCCGAGCCAGCTCGCCACGCCACCCGTCGCCGCCCATCGCTCCCTGGCCCTCCGCGTGGCTCATGCACGCCAACAAGACTCCAGCAGCATCGCGCCGTGGCCCGGCAAGCACGAGGCACGCCCTCTGCCGCCAGACGGGCTCAAGGCCGCCTGCTCCGCCGAACCACCCCAAAGCTTCTCACCCAATCTCGTTTAGTGCCTAAATGGAGCCAGTGGACCTCCACGATGACGCTCAACCGCTAAACCACACCGACCAAGCCCTGCGCCGCCGTAACCTTCGCCGGAGAACTCCGTTCACGGCCATCACCTCGGATCGCCTATAAAAAGGGACCCCGAGCTCGCCCTCGAGCACGCACCTCCTCCGCATCTCTCCAACACTCCGCTAGGCCACTAGGAGGACCTCGAGGAGGTCTACTCCCCCAACTCCGGCCGCCCCGTTCCGCCTCGGCCTCCACCTCGATTCACTCTGGTGAGGCCGTCCCCGGCACCCAAACCTCGTCAGCACTCCCCTCGGGCACCCATTAGCCTAACCCCCACTTTAATTTGCCCTTCACAGCACTCTCCGGCGAGATCAAACTCCACCCGAACCGCCGTCCGCCGGAGCAAGGTCGCTGCCGACGTGGTGCTCGCGGCGACCACCACCACCACCCACCGATGCGGAATGATGCACCGAGCACGGAGGTACCACCCAATCCCCTGCTCACAGGATCGCCGCCCGGCGACCACATGCAGCTCTCGGCGCCCGACGAGCTCCGTCTCCCCTTTTAAATTTTCAAACCTGACGGGTGGGACCCGCCTGTCAGTCTCTCATTTTTATTAAACAAACCGTTTTCTGAAAGCGTATTCTGGGAAAATGCACTTTCCAGTCTGAATCGTTTTCTGGACTTTTCTGCTTAGCCCCCTGGGAAGTTTCTGTTTCATTACAGAGAGAACCTTGGACCAAAACACTTATAACTTTTAAATAGAAAAGGATTTTTGAGTGATTCTTTTTCTGCCCTCTTCAAAATTTTGTCTAGTTTTGTATCAGATTTATTTGAAAAATATTTGGTATATTTCTATACACCTCATGGTATTTACGATAGCGCGTGTATTTTTGTATACCGTAGATACCGAAGGAGGTAACGGAACCGCAAACTTCACCGAGCTAGGCCCCGACTACTCCGAACCAGGCAAGCATGTTTGAACCTTTGATATGATGAGTGTCTTGGCATGTTTGCATTAAGTAGTTCCATGGCATGTTTTTGGAGCATCTCGATGAAGGTTATATTACATGCAAAGTTGAGGCAAGTGTATTTCGATAAACCATAAGTTGTTGGATGTGAGTTTGCATGGCCATGAGATGGCATGAGAATGGGTAAGATGGCAGTGTTGTAGCATGCCAGTCTTACGCCAGACCGTTTGACCCAGTGTTAACATGAATCAGTCCAGTTCCCGTCCGTTTTTCCCTTTCCGTACTACCACATGTTTTCTGCAAGGGATACGGCCTAGTAAGTTGCAAACCGCTTTCTGGTACACACCAAATCGAGAGGCCGGGATGAGGGTTCCATGGCCCTGGATTAAAGCCTATCATCCGGTCAGGGGCATGGGTGTTTCGGTTGGGACCGAGAGGGGGCACCCTTAGAGCGCCAGATATAAATTTGATCCCATGCTATTCGAGATTGTGATCTCCCGCCTCAAAGTTTTTCTTGAACACTGTCTAGGGTGATTCCTGGCAACGTAAGGTGGGATGGGTGTACCTTGGTTAGCTGTGTTTCTCCGAAATACAGAACGGAACTAGTCCTTCGTGACTACGAAACCGCTGGCTGTGGATAATTTTAGTACAAACTCTGCAGAGTCAATAATCCTTGAAATCATCTTATCCATGTCCAAGTGTTGTGTTCATCTTATCTTGTCAAGTGTCGGTCTCGTGATGAAACTCCCGAGAACCAAATGAGTGTTAAATGTTTATTTCGTGGATGGACTAACCCGCTTATTATCATGTGTTGAATATTTTCCTATGAGCACTATTTCTTGCAAGTTAACCGATATGAAAAGTGAATTTCAAGCCCTTTCTGCGATGTCGCCAGACGTCCGATCATGCATTGTTATTATTTACTTTTGATATAAGCCCTTTCTGCGATGTCACTCGATGTCCGATCGGCATTGTTACTATTTACTTTTGATATAAGCCCTTTACGTGATGTCGCCGACGTCCGATCGCGGCATTGTTACTATTTACTTTTGATATAAGCCCTTTCTGCGATGTCGCCAGACGTCCGATCGCGGCATTGTTATTATTTACTTTTGTTATAAGCCCTTTCGCGATGTCGCCAGACGTCCGATCGCGGCATTGTTATTATTTACTTTCAATATAAGCCCTTTCTGCGATGTCGCCCGACGTCCGATCGCGGCATTATTGTCATTTACTTTAATATACGCCCTTTACGTGATGTCGCCCGACGTCCGATATGTAACACGATGTCTTTTATTTTCAATATAAGCCCTTTATGCGATGTCGCCGACGCCGATCGTGGCATGATTTATTTATTTGTTCACCCTTCGAGGCGCCGCTCGCATAATTCGATCGGTTTTCGTTATTTTTACTATCACCGACTTCCTTCTTGCTAATTAATGTTGTGTTACTTCCTCATGTGGATGTACCATACTAATTTCTCATGACGCATTCATGCATGCATTTGTTATATCTTATCTCCGAACTGTCTTGCGTAGTACTTTCAAAGTACTCACCGGCTTGTTGATTTGGCCGATGTTGTGAAGGCGATCTCATGGATGAAGAGTTCGATAGCGAGTCCGACGCCTAGAGGAATCCCAGTCAGTCTCGTGCGACCCTGGATTAGTCATTGTGTTACTTCCGCTTCCGCTACCCAAATAAATTCATCGAGCCTCACCTCGACGCTTGATGAGCCGCCAGTGTAGGAGTCATATTATCCACTCCACTGAGTTATTCCACCACCACTTTACCTCGAGTCAGTAGTATGCCACCACTCCATTGTGTCATATCCGCCATTATGTATAATTATTGGTGTGCTTGTAATAAATGGTTGAGCACCCCAGCTCGACCCTGTAATATATTCTAATGCTACTGGCTTATTGTATCAAGATTTTGTCTACCAGTCAGGAGGATTTTTTTTCCTCGTACTGGACTCAAAAGGTCGGTTTCTCAATAAGCATTTTATTGGAAAACCGGTCGTGACACGCCATATTGCCCGGCCTCAGATCCGCGTCCATCTTCTCCAGCACCGGCTTCGCGCGGGGGTCCACGAGTTCCGTTCGAGACCAATCATCGGAGCTCGTGGGGTGCTCCGTGGGCAGAATCAGCCGAGGGTGGATGCGCCCAACATCTACCATGACCCACTTGCTCCTGAAGCCCTCAATCCTCTTCCCGGGCTTCGAGATGGCGTTGGAGCTGCCATATGCGACAAAGCTCGCGCACACAGAGATGGGACCACGAGAGGTCCGGAGGGAGAGGTAGTGGCGCAGCAAGGCCACTGAGGGCTGCACCCCGACGTGAGCCTCACAATAGTAGGCGAAGATCGCCAGAAGAAGAACAGAGTTGGGGTGGAGGTGCACAGCTTGCAGTTTGTAATGGCGGAGGACAGAGAAGAAAAACTCAGAAAAGGGAGGCACCAGACCGGCAGCAATGGCGCTTATGAAGAGCGGATAGAAGGTGCTCCCTTGGCCCTTGGGAAGGGCGGAGCCGGCCTTGAACACCTCTGCCTCGTCGATGCCTTGCGCCGCCACCATCCGGCGCACCCGGGCAAGGCTCGTCTCCGACACGTTCGACGAGTCCAAGGCGGGTGAGTACCAAGCTCCGGCCGGGGCCTGGCGAGGCGCCATGTCTTGCTAGGGCACGCGATCGAAGTAGATCTGGAGATTTCAGAGGCAGGAAGGAAGGGCGCGAGAAAGGGGATCTGGGCAACGACCGGAGGAAGCAAGGTAAGAAAATCCTAGACAGATGCCGCTCTTTTGTCGAATCACGCAGTTGCTAAGGCACCTACGTCCAATCAACCGCCATGCGGCACCCAAGGCCGCAGGCTGTTAGGGCCCACGGTGCTTCGCACTTGCCCCTTCGCTTCTCTACTCAGCCAAGTCCAGGCGTGCCTTGGGCCCAGGGGCTACTGTCGGTGTTCTGGTAACGGGGGTCCCCAGACTTGCCTGCCTGCGGCCTGCGGCGTGGCTCAAGGGGAGGCCCAGCATGGCCCATCTTCATCAGTACAATTTCAAGACCCTCGCGAGGGGCCAAGCCTCGCGGGGTGGACGACAAGGAGCTTCCTCAGGCACGGCCTCGTCAGGCTGGCTCGCGAGGAGGCGGAGAGATCAAGGCGGGGTACCTCACGAGGTGCCCATGACGCAAGCCATGATGACCAAGGGCGCCAGCCCGAGCAGTGTCCTCCTTTCCTCTTTGGTGCAAAGGGAGCAAGCGCAGGCGAGAGCATCAAGCAAAGGCATCCGTTTCGGTGCAACAAGACCAAGACCGCTGTAACGGCAGGAAGGAAGTCATTGTGGAGCCCAAGCCAAGGCCACCACCAGAGCCTTTGACAAAGCGAGGACCAACTTTAGTCAGGATAAGTGTACTAGATGTTCCCCTTCAAAATGGCCAATTGTTGGCGCCCTTCTCGCTCAATATTTGGGAAGAGGCTCAGGGCCTTCGCCTATAAATAGGACTAGCCACCCACAAGGTAGAGGCATCTTGAATCTTGAGTCAGCAGAGAGAGCGACTAAACTCCCCCTAGCAGTTCATCGCACCAGCCAAGAACAGACCCTCGCGAGGTTGTTCTTCCTTGTATTGTTCATCATCATCAGCCCAAGAGGCAATCCACCACACCACAAACTAGAGTAGGGTATTACACCACAATGGTGGCCCGAACTAGTATAAACCATGTGTCTCTTGTGTTGTTCCTTTCATAGTTTAGATCCTAGCGAGGCGGCGAGGTGCGGGTAGGTAGAGGGCGAGATCTCCGCGCGCACCCCAGTGTTTGAACCTAGAGGGTCTGCCGGAACCCGAAATCTGACAAATTTGAAACTGGTTCGGTTGCTCATATTTGTAACTCAAAACAGGAGCTACGGATTAAATGAAGATTCGCTAAGGACGAGGTGACGATGCGCATCGGGAATGGTTCCAAGGTCTATATGATCGTCGTCGGCACGCTACCTCTACATCTACCTTCGGGGTTAGTTTTAGACCTGAATAATTGTTATTTGGTTCCAGCTTTGAGCATGAACATTATATCTGGATCTTGTTTAGTGCGAGATGGTTATTCATTTAAATCAGAGAATAATGGTTGTTTATTTATATGAGTAATATATTTTACGGTCATGCACCCTTGAAGAGTGGTCTATTCTTGTTAAATCTCGATTGTAGTGATACACATATTCATAATATTGGTGCCAAGAGATGCAAAGTTGATAATGATAGTGCAACATCTTTGTGGCACTGCCGTTTAGGTCATATTGGTGTAAAGAACATGAAGAAACTCCATGCGGATGGACTTTTGGAATCACTTGATTATGAATCATTTGATACTTGCGAACCATGCCTCATGGGCAAGATGACTAAAACTCTGTTCTCTGGAACAATGGAGTGAGCCAATGACTTATTAGAAATAATGCATAACGATGTATCCGGTCCGATGAGTGTTGAAGCACGTGGCAGGTATCGTTATTTTCTGACCTTCACAAATGATTTGAGTAGATATGGGTATATCTACTTAATGAAACACAAGTCTGAAACATTTGAAAAGTTCAAAGAATTTCAGAGTGAAGTGGAGAATCATCGTAACAAGAAAATAAAGTTTCAACAATCTGATCACACAGGCGAATATTTGAGTTACGAGTTTGGCCTTCATTTAAAACAATGTGGAATAGTTTCACAACTCACGCCACCTGGAACACCACGGCGTAATGGTGTGTTCGAACGTCATAATTGTACTTTATTGGATATGGTGCGTTCTATGATGTCTCTTACCGATTTACCACTATCGTTTTGGGGTTATGCATTAGAGACAGCCACATTCACGTTAAATAGGGCACCGTCTAAATCCGTTGAGACGACACCGTATGAACTATGGTTTGGCAAGAAACCTAAGTTGTCATTTCTTAAAGTTTGGGGTTGCGACACTTATGTCAAAAGGCTTCAGCCTAATAAGCTCGAACCCAAATCAGAGAAGTGTGTCTTCATAGGATACCCTAAGGAAACAATTGGGTACACCTTCTACCACAGATCTGAAGGCAAGATCTTTGTTGCCAAAAATGGAACCTTTCTAGAGGAGTTTCTCTCGAAAGAAGTGTGTGGGAGGAAAGTAGAACTTGATGAGGTAATCGTACCTTCTCTCAAATTGGAAAGTAGCACATCAGAGAAATCCGTTCCCGTGATGCCTACACCAACTAGAGAGGAAGCAAATGATAATGATCATGAAACTTCAGATCAAGTTGCTACAGAACCTCGTAGGTCAACCAGAGCACGATCCGCACCAGAGTGGTATGGTAATCCTGTTCTGGAAGTCATGTTATTAGACCAAGGCGAACCTACGAACTATGAAGAAGCTATGATGAGCCCAGATTCCGACAGATGGCTTGAGGCCATGAAATCTGAGATAGGATCCATGTATGAGAACAGAGTGTGGACTTTGGTGGACTTGCCGGATAATCGGCAAGCCATTGAAAATAAATGGATCTTCAAGAAGAAGATAGAAGCTGATGGTAATGTCACCATCTACAAAGCTTGACTCGTCGCAAAAGGATTTCGAAAAGTTCAAGGGGTTGACTATGATGAGACCTTCTCACCCGCAGCGATGCTTAAGTCAATCCGAATCATGTTAGCAATTACCGCATTTTATAACTATGAATCTAGCAAATGTACATCAAAATTGCATTCCTTAATGGATTTCTTAAAGACGAGTTGTATGTGATGCAACCAGAAGGTTTTGTCGATCCTAAAGGTGCTAACTGTTGGGGAATGTAGTATTTCAAAAATTTCCTACGATCGCACAAGATCTATCTAGGAGAAGCATAGTGACGAGCAAGGAGAGTGTATCCATGTACCCTCGTAGACCAAAAGCGGAAGCGTTAAGTAACGCGGTTGATGTAGTTGAACATCTTCGCGATCCAACCGATCAAGTACCGAATGCACGGCACCTCCATGATCTGCACACGTTCAGCTCAGTGACGTCCCTCAAACTCTAGATCCAGCTGCGGCCGAGGGAGAGTTCCGTCAGCACGACGGTAGGGTGACGGTGATGATGAAGTTACCGACGCAGGGATACGCCTTAGCACTACGATGATATGACCGAGGTGTAAAACTGTGGAGGGGGGCACCGCACACGGCTAAAGATCAACTTGTGTGTCTATGGGGTGCCCCCTTCCCCTGTATATAAAGGAGGGGAGGAGGAGGCCGACCGGCCACAAGGGGTGCGCCAAGGGGGGAGGAATCCTACTCCTAGTAGTAGTAGGTTTCCCCCTTTCCTAGTCCAACTAGGAGGAGAAGGAAGGAGAGGGAGAGGGAGAGGGAGAGGGAGAGGGAAAGAGCGGCCACGCCCCCCTCCCCTTGTCCTATCCGGACTCCCCTTGGGGGGCGCCACCTCCTGGCCGCAGCCCTCTCTCTCCCCTAAGGCCCACTAAGGTCCATAACTTCCCCGGGGGTTCCGGTAACCCTCCGGCACTCCGGTTTTATCCGAAACTCTCAAGAACACTTCCGGTATTCGAACAACATGGTCCAATACATCAATCTTTATATCTTGACTATTTAGAGACTCCTCGTCATGTCCGTGATCTCATCCGGGACTCTGAACAACCTTCGGTACATCAAATCACATAAACTCATAATACCAATCGCCATCGAACGTTAAGCGTGTGGACCCTACGGGTTCGAGAACTATGTAGACATGACCGAGAAAACTCTCCGGTCAATAACCAATAGCGGAACCTGGATGCTCATATTGGCTCCTACATATTCTATGAAGATCTTTATCGGTCAAACCACATAACAACATACGTTGTTCCCTTTGTCATCGGTATGTTACTTGCCCGAGATTCGATCGTCGGTATCACCATACCTAGTTCAATCTCGTTACCGGCAAGTCTCTTTACTCATTCCGTAATGCATCATCCCGCAACTAACTCATTAGTCACATTGCTTGCAAGGCTTATAGTGATGTGCATTACCGAGAGGGCCCAGATACCTCTCCACAACCGGAGTGACAAATTCTAATGTCGATCTATGCCAACTCAACAAACACCATCGGAGACACCAGAGAGCATATTTATAATCACCCAGCTTACGCCAGTGACGCTTGATAGCACACTAAGTGTTCCTCCGTATTCGGAGTTGCATAATCTCATAGTCAGAGGAACATGTATAAGTCATGATGAAAGCAATAGCAACAAACTAAACGATCATAGTGCTAAGCTAACTGATGGGTCTTGTCCATCACATCATTCTCTAATGATGTGATACCGTTCATCAAATGACAACACATGTTTATGGCTAGGAAACATAACCATCTTTGATAAACAAGCTAGTCAAGTAGAGGCATACTAGGGACACTATGTTTGTCTATGTATTCACACATGTACTAAGTTTCCAGTTAATACAATTCTAGCATGAATAATAAACATTTATCATGATATAAGGAAATGTAAATAACAACTTTATTATTGCCTCTAGGGCACATTTCCTTCACTAACAAAGTGTGCAAACTCCAGCGCTCCATCTATGGACTGGTGCAAGCATCTCGGAGTTGGAATATACGCTTTGATGAGGTGATCAAAGCATCTCGGTGAAGCCTGTATTTACAAGAAAGTGAGTGGGAGCTTTGTAGAATTTCTAATATTATATGTGGATGACATATTGTTGATTGGAAATGATATAGAATTTCTGGATAGCATAAAAGGATACTTGATAAGAATTTTTTAATGAAAGACCTCAGTGAAGCTGCTTATATATTGGGCATCAAGATCTACAGAGATAGATCGAGACGCTTAATAGGACTTTCACAAAGCGCATACCTTGACAAAGTTTTGAAGAAGTTCAAAATGGATCAATCAAAGAAAGGGTTCTTGCCTATGTTACAAGGTGTGAAATTGAGTCAGACTCAAAGCCCGGCCACTGCAGAAGATAGAGAGAAAATGAAAGTCATTCCCTATGCCTCAGCCATAGGTTCTATCATGTATGCTATGATGTGTACCAGACCTGATGTGTGCCTTGCCATAAGTTTGGCAGGGAGGTACCAAAGTAATCCAGGAGTAGATCACTAGACAGCGGTCAAGAACATCCTGAAGTACCTGAAAAGGACCAAGGATATATTTCTTGTTTATGGAGGTGACGAAGAGCTCGTCGTAAATGATTAGGTCGATGCTAGCTTTGACACTGATTCGGATAACTCTAAGTCACAAACCGGATACATGTTTATATTGAATGGTGGAGCTATCAGTTGGTGCAGTTCCAAGCAGAGCGTCATGGTGGGATCTACGTGTGAAGTGGAGTATATAGCTGCTTCGGAAGCAGCAAATGAAGGAGTATGGATGTAGGAGTTCATATCCGATCTGGGTGTAATACCTAGTGCATCGGGTCCAATGAAAATCTTTTGTGATAATACTGGAGCAATTGCCTTGGCAAAGGAATCCAGATTTCACAAGAGAACCAAACACATCAAGAGACGCTTCAACTCCATTCGTGAACAAGTCAAGAATGGAGACATAGAAATTTGCAAGATACATATGGATCTGAATGTAGCAGACTCGTTGACTAAGCCTCTTCCACAAGCAAAACGTGATCAACACCAAGACTCCATGGGTGTTAGATTCATTACAATGTAATCTAGATTATTGACTCTAGTGCAAGTGGGAGACTGAAGGAAATATGCCCTAGAGGAAATAGTAAAGTTGTTATTTTATATTTCCTTATTCATGATAAAGGTTAATTATTCATGCTAGAATTTTATTGGTCGGAAACTTAAATACATGTGTGAATACATAAACAAATACTGCGTCCCTAATATGCCTCTACTAGACTAGCTCATGGATCAAAGATGGTTAAGGTTTCCTAACCAAGGACATGTGTTGTCATTTGATAACGGGATCACATTATTAGGAGAATGATGTGATGGACAAGACCCATCCATTAGCTTAGGATAATGATCGTTCAGTTTATTTGTTGATGCTTTCTTCATGTCAAATACATATTCCTTCGACTATGAGATTATGCAACTCCCGGATACCGGAGGAATACCTTGTGTGCTATCAAATGTCACAACATAACTGGGTGATCATAAAGATGCTCTACAGGTATCTCCGAAGGTGTTTGTTGAGTTTTCATAGATCGAGATTTGGATTTGTCACTCCGAGTATCGGAGAGGTATCTCTGGGCTCTCGGTAATACACATCATAAGCTTGCAAGCAAATGACTAAGGAGTTAGTCACGAGGTGATCTATTACGGAACGACTAAAGAGACTTGCCGGTAACGAGATTGAACTAGGTATTAAGATACCGACGATCGAAACTCGGGCAAGTAACAACCAATGGACAAAAGGAATTATGTATGTTGTCATAATAGTTCGACCGATAAAGATCTTCGTAGAATATGTAGGAGCCAATATGGGCATCCAGGTCCTGCTATTGGTTATTGACCGGAGAGGTGTCTTGGTCATGTCTACATAGTTCTCGAACCCGTAGGGTCCGCGCGCTTAACGTTCGTTGACGATATAGTGTTATATGAGTTATATGATTTGGTGACCGAATGTTGTTCGGAGTCCCGGATGAGATCACAAACATGACGAGGAGTCTCGAAATGGTCGAGAGGTAAAGACTGATATATAGGACAAGGGTATTCGGACACCCGAAGTGTTTCGGAGGGTACCGGGTACTTATCGAGTCACCGGAAGGTGTTCCGGGCTCCCCCCGGCAAAGCTATGGGCCTTATGGGCCAAGTGAGGGAACACACCAGCCCACAAGGGGCTGGTGCGTCCCCTGGCCCAAGGGGAAAAGGAAAGTGGAGACTAGGTCTCCCCTTTCCTTCCCCCTCCTCCTCTTTCCTTCCCCTTTGGGGAATACATGGCAGGGGGCATAGGGCAAGGCAGGGGCCCTAGGGGCCGGCGGCCAGCCCTAGGGCGTGCCTGGATGCCTCCCCTCCCCTCTCACCTATATATATATATATAGGGTGGGTCTATTATGATAACACCCCTTAAGACCTTATTCTGCACCTCACTTTCTTATTCTGCTAACACCCACCGTCGGAGGCCAAATTCACTGTTTTGACCCTTTTGTGCATGTTTAGTCGCATCTGACCCTCTTTGGAAAGTTTTTCGGATCTGACCCTTTTCCTACCGCCACCCGATCTAGCGGTAGGCTAGAACACCCTACCGCCACCAGCTCTGGCGGTAGGGACCGGGTCAACGTCGACGGCGCCGTTTGCCTGGCTGACGTGGATAAGTGGCTACCGCCACGGCCAGTGGTGGTAGGTCTAGGTAGCCATCACGGAGACCGTGGCGGTAGGTTGTCGAACGATAAAACCAATGGTCAGGTTAGGTGGGCCCCACAAGCCACCCATTCGCCCCCAAATCCTTTCTTCCCCGAGCTGAGCCCCTCTCCCCCTCTCTCCCCCATCCTAGGGCTCCATCAAATTCATCTCCATTGCTTGAGTTTTCTCCGGTGGATTGAGGCCATTTTCATCCCTCAAGGTACCTCACCCACTCTCTTCTTTTTGGTTGGTTGGAATCAACTTATTTGATGGTATTGATTTCTTTTATGCAAACCCTAGTTGTGCTACATTTTGTGTGAAATCAATGGATTTGATGGATGGTAGATCAAGATCTAGGGTTGTATATGTGTGATTGACCATGTGTAGTGTGCTAACTTTGTTGTTTGTAGCTAGATCTATGGTTATTGTTTTGGTTATTTCTAGGGTTAGGGTTAGTGGTAAGCAAAGTCATTTTTAGTTGTTAGGTTAAGCCATGATATTTTGTTCTTTAGTTGTTGTTTGTTTTGTTGCTTAAATGTATTGCATAGAGCTTTTATTGATCCATGGGATGCACAATGGATACTGTCCCAATTATGATGCCGCCTATCTTTGACATTATCTAAAATTTATTTAGATGGGTTGTCTCGTGAATCTCCATTATTTGGATAAGGAGACATTTATGAATGGCAATGACGATGAAGGGGAAGAACACATGGTATTTGAGTATAGCCCAACCTATGAGGATGTAGTTGTGAAAGTTAGAAGTTTGTTATATTGGATGGACCCAAGTGATGAGCTTAAACTTATTGGAAGGTATGATGTTGGAGTGGGGGTGAAGTCTCGGTTGAAGAGTATGCCTATCACGTCGGAATTGCATTGGAAGGTGTACAAGGGTAAAGTAAAGCAATCACAAGACAACTCACTTGAATTATTTGCCACCAAGGTTGATGCTCATCTGCTACAAATTGACTTGAACCGGCATGCCTCCTCCCCAATACATGATGCTAGGGTGGAGGTGTATGTCCCCAATTCTTGTAGCCAACCACCAAGTAGTCAATCAAATGAAGCGGAGATGAATGATAGAGCCATAGTAATTCAAGACCCGGAGATAAATGATATGGCTCATGTTGATGATGATGATGCTTATGCGGAAGAAGAAGAGATTCATTACAATCCAATAGGTAACTTGGATGTCATTGTCCATCAACAAGACATGGATCGTAGCCTCCCTTATAACCGTATGTGTGGTTATGGCTCTGATGATGAGGGTCCTGAGGAAGATTTGGACGAAGATGGATTCACGGTGCAAGAAAATCAATTCTTCAAGGAGGTGCACGGCAAGGAAAGAGGAACCCCATTATTTCGTGATCTTAGCCTTGCCGACCATGCCATTGTTGATGGTGGCATGAGACTAGGGTTGGTTGAACCAACACTGTGCCCGAGAGTCGGCGATCCAAGGCCCAAGAATGAGGACGAGAATGCTCATTTGAAAAAAGGCATCAAGTTTGGGTGCTTCCAAGAGTTTAAGATGTGGTTGAGTGACTACGCCATTCGGAACCATAGGCCATTTGTTGTTGGTCATTCTAACCAATAGGTGCGGTACACCGTGAAGTGTGACAAAGAAGGATGTAAATGGAAGGTTCGTGGAAGAAAAATTCATGAAACGGGGCAATGGGAGTTGAAAAGTTGTGTAGCTACTCACGAGTGCATACCTCCAGACAAAGCTGACCGAAGCAAGGGCCACCGTCAACTCACGCCGAGTTTCTCGGCTACAAATTATTGAATGAGATATACCATGACCCAACCGTGAAGGTGAAGTTTTTATGAGTACTTGTTGAAAAATGTACGGATACAAGGTCAACTATGGAAGGTATGGAAGGCCAAGTCAAATGCTATTAGGATGTTGCACGGTGATTATGCGGCCGCATACAATATTCTTCTGAGGATGTTGGGAGCCATTGCACATAAGAACCCAGGCATGCAGCATGGGGTTGAGAACATTGACAGAGTGTTTCATCGTGCCTTCTGGAGTTTTGGGCAATGCATCGAGGCATTTAAGCATTGTCGTCCAGTGTTGTCTATAGATGGCACATTCTTGACCGGCAAATACAAGGGCACACTAATGGTGGCAATGGCTCATTCGTCCAATGATAACGTGTTGTCGGTGGCCTTTGCTTTAGTTCCATCCGAGCATGACGACAATTGGAAGTGGTTCATGGGGCATGTGAGGACCAAGTTGATTGGGAGAGGGAGGTATGCATCATATCAGACCGGCACCATGGCATTCTCAAGGCCATATAATTTGTCATTCCCTGACTTCCAAAGCTTCATCACCGTTGGTGCCTGAGGCATTTCGTGGCGAACTTTTACCGGGCATGCAAGAGCAAGGAGCTCTGCAAAGACCTTACCCATGTTTGTGTGGCATTCACCGCCGCTCATTCAAAATCCGTATGACAAACTCTTCAAGGCATTGGCAAAGAACAAAGGTGGAAGAGCATTCTTGGAAAGGAATTATGGGGAGAAGCATAAGTGGTCACGCGCTTACGATGAAGGAGGTTGGAGATACGGTGACATGACGAGCAACATGGTTGAATGCTTCAACAATGTGCTTATATGCCCATTCTTTGCCGGTGATCGCAATACTGAAATACACTTTCTTCAAGCTGAACGAGTATTTTCTTAGGCATTCCGAAACCACCGCCAAATGGATAGGTGAAAAAAAAGAGTATCCCGACAAGGTTGATGATTGGTTGAGGTTTCAAGCAGGGAAGTCCTCGCATCAACAAATCATTAGATTCAACGACAAAGAAATGATCTATCAAGTGGATTTGAGCTGTGGCACAACATGAGATGGTGTGTCTTACGGAGGTGTTGCGTATAAGGTTGACCTCAAGAACCGGTGGTATCAGTGTGAGAGGCCTCATAAGTACCACTGGCCGTGCTCGCATTTGATGACGGCGGCCAAGGCGAGAAACTTGCATGTTTCGATGGGAGGACCGTCAAGGTTGCAGGAGTTCACATTGAAGCCACGAGGTTGACATGGGCGCCTAGATTTCATCCTTTCCTTGACCAATCCACAAGGGTTCGAGTAAGATGGCCCACATATCGTGCCTGACCCTGAACTCATGGTGCCTACAAAGGGAAGAAGAAGGAAGAAGAGGTTTAGGAGTGACATGGATGATCTAGCTGGTTACACCGGAATGAAACAGTTTGGTAGCGGTCATTTCATGGAGCCACCGGACATCAACAACTGTGGACAATGTGACGATCCGGGACACAATGTTAGGTCATGCACCCAAAAATCAAGGACCGATGCCAACACGAGCTCTAGCCAAACGGGTGTTCGTAGTGGAGGTTCCGGTGGCACACGAGGAGGTAGGACTGGTGGCACGCGAGGAGGTAGGACTGGTGGCCATGGAGGACGGACTAGTCTTAGAGGTAGTGCACGAGGAGGGAGTGTTGGAGATATGCCCTAGAGGCAATCATGTATGATGATATTTCCTATGTGTTTATGAATAAAGATAGTCCTTGGACATTATCAATGATGTGTATCAGCAAGTACGTGACTTGTTTGTGGGACTATGCATTGTATGATGACTGTCCTAAAAGGTCCCTAGTCGAAAGGGCTGTGTGGACGCCAAGAGCCGACTAGACTAGCATATGATACGGTCGATGGCTCGGTCTCACTAGCCATGGAGCATTGGATGCTAACCGGATAATATGGACTTGGAAAGGTCTGGTCGGATTCGACATAGTCGATCCGAAGTCGAGATAAGGTCCGAGTCGGACAGACCCAACTATGAGACGCAGCGATATGTCATCTGTGAGTCTCTAGTACAACATACGCTCTATGTCCTAAGACCTGTCGACGATGTACTGGATGGTGACAGACTTGCTTTGGGCCGACCAAACGCTACTCCGTGATCGGGTAGTTACAAAGGTAGGTTTCGGTTTGTCCAGTCCCATGCTGCGAGACATGGTCGAGCAAGATGGGATTTGCCCTCCGATCGAGAGATATACTCTGGGCCCTCGTGTGATCTCGACCAGAACAGCATGGCTATGCGACAAGGATTATGAGATAATCCGGACGGTGGTCGGTATCACCGAACGAGAAAGAGGTCGGGCTAGCACAAGGATGACATTCTCGCCTTGAGCCCGACAAACATATATCGTCTGGCAAAGGGAATGAAGTGTGACACGTTATGCAGGTTCGCCTAACCAGCTTCATAGTTCGCTTGGTGGTCGGCACGCCTTGCTAGAGGCCGCTACCAACCGTGCATGTCGGAGGTGATCCGAATCTGTGACCAAGCCGACTTGAACCTAAGGGGTCGCGACTTAAGGGAAGGAACCTACGAGGTCGGTTCAGAGGACACCGGTCGGATGTGATCCGAATCGACTAGGAACGTGACCGAATAGACTTTGGGCTTTAGGGTCCGTGGCGAGGCCCAAGTGTTGAGCCCGCGACGGACGCCTATATAAAGTGGAGGTGCGGCACACTCAGCGGTTGATCGCTTGGCGCGCGGCTAGGTTTTGCATGTGTTGCGAATAGCCACCTCCACTCGCCGATCGTGTGATCGGACCTAGCAGTCCGCCGCGACGACGCTCCTCCCGCACGCGGATACCGTTAGAGGCGGTGCACTTGTGCCGCCCGCGAACTCGTGACGTGGGATCGGACGACCGCCGCCGAGGGAGATCGGACGAGGAGAAGACGATACACTCGGACGCGCTGCCCCAACTCTTCTTCCGCTGCACGGCACTGCGCGTCTAGTGGTAACGAACTGTGATCCATCTCCCATAGCATGTTCCTGGATGTTCTGCGCGTAGGAATTTTTAATTTGCAGTCGACGCACCCTACCGTAGAACCCAACAGTGGTATCAGAGCCTCTGTTATAGGATTTGGATTCAGATCGTATGCATATTAGATATGTGGAGGCGGCAGATGAGATCTGTTGTCCTTGAAGAGATCGGCTATGTGCATGGTTGATGTGATCAACTGCACATGGGGATCGTTGAGGCTATGTTTTCAGAATCGAGATCGATGAGGTCGTGACACGATCTACCCCTACCGGTCGGTCATCCGCCATCGGGTTAATAAAGTGAAATGTAAACCGAATCGGATTCGCGATGATCGATAAGATCGGTCGATCGAGAATTCGCGTGATCGGAGTTCGATGTGATCTGTGATTTCCGCCGTCGCTGCCCTTCGAACCCGCCCGCTAACCGCTAAGCGGGACCGCCGTGTCGCGTGGCGCCGTATTTTCGACCCGACACACAAACCGTAGAATGCGATTCTATGCATAACTTTGTTTTGCAGGTTTGATGTGAATAGTATGGCTCATGTGTATGTGATGCATGTGTGTAATTTATACGTGGCTCGCGTGTCATGTTTGTCACCGGCAGGAGCCAAAGTGTTGTCATTATAATGTATAACGACTCTGCGGTCGACTTGTGACTCTATGTAAATTCATTACTAGTTGTAGTAGTTGGATAATAGAGATCAGGTTGGTGGCTTGGCGTCCCCGGCGTGACAAACAAGATGGAGTTCGTAGATGGTCACCGGAGTCGAGCCGACCGAAGAACGCCCATGAAGGAGCCATACTATTTCACAATATGTGTTATATTTGTGCTTGTTATGCTTCTTTGTTTCTATGCATGTTAAAATGATAGAATGATCCTCATGAATTTCAAGCGAATTGCCATCCCCGATGTTGCACCTTCGCACGCCAAGTACGCCTAGTAGTGGGCTCATAAAATTGGGGTGCTGCTGGGTGTCCTTGAATCAAGGGTTCGTGGTCGGACACGGACATGCATCTGCATCGAGTTAACTTGACAAGGCTATCAAACGGTTTTGGGCCTTGTGGCAAAGAAGGTTGGGAGCCGGGTATGAGATACCTTCCCGACCGGCGAAGTCGTATAGAGATACGATTAGCAAGGAGTTGCTTACGGATAGGTAGGTTGGCTAGCATGATGCTAAAGCTCACTAGTCGCATGCGCTAGTCGGATCCTGAATCACCGAGAGTTTGCGGAGGATGCTGACTTCATGGGAGTATTTCGCTTAGGCTAGAATTACTCTACATAAACACATTGCATAGTGATTGCATATTTTCATTGTAGATCAATGGCACCACCTGCTCAACCCAACTTTGCATTGAAATCAATTCGAAAAGGATAAACTGAATGGAACAAACTTTACCACCTGGTATAGAAATTTGAGAATTGTTCTCAAGCACGATAAAAGGAACATGTTCTAGAGGATCCACTTCGGAGGAACCTGCCGATAATGCTAGTGCCACAGCTAAGAATGCCTACTGAAACTCGTTGATGAATCAACGGAGATCAGCCGTCGATGCTGGCTTGTATGGAGCCCGATTTGCAACAGCATTTCGAAAATGTTGAGGCTTACGATATGATCGAGAGTCTCAAGAGCATGTTTCGAACACGTGCTAGGACCGAAAGGTTCAACGTCTGCGATCCTTGATGGATTGCAAGCTGAAGGAAGGTGATCCATCGAGCCCACATGTGATCAAGATGATCGGATATGTGCAAGCTTTGGATCGTTTGGGCTTCCCGCTCTTGGATGAGCTGGCTCGATGTTGTTCGGGTTCTCTTCCGCCCAGCTATGGGACGCTCATATCGAACTATCATATGCATGGCATGGATAAGAAGCTCACCGAATTGCATGGGAAGCTCAAGGTGGCGAGCAGGATATTAAGAAAGGCACGCATCAAGTGTTGATGGTGCAGAAATCGCTAAGTTCAAGAAGAGTTGGTCCAAGAAAAGGCTAAGGCAAAGGGCACGAGACGGTAACCTCTGCCGCTACCAAGTCTGGACGGACTCAAAGACCGCTTGCTTTCACCGCAAGGAGACCGTCACTTTGAAGAGAAACTGTAGCAAGTGGCTTGCGAGCATGGCAAGAAGGCCGAAATGCTTCTTCGTGCAAAGGTACACTTGTTGCATATGTTATAGACATTTACCTTGCTGACATACCTAGTAGCTCTTGGGTATTTGATACCGGATCGGTTGTTCATATTTGCAACTCGATGCAGGGGCTGGTAAGAACTAGGCGTGTGGCACAAGGGAGATTGACATCGTGGTCGGCAACAAAGCAAGAGTTGCTGCGTTGGAGGTCGGCACGATGCAGCTCCACTTCCTTCCGGATTCATTATGGAATTGAATAATTGTTATTACATTCCTGCACTTAGTCGGAACATTATTTCGCCTTATGTTTGATGAGTCGAGGTTATGAATTCAATTTAAAGGACAATGGTTGTTCGATATTTTGAATGGTATGTTCCACGGCTATGCACCCATTGTTGATGGGCTATTTATATTGAATCTAGAACAGGAACCGTCTATAACGTGAATGTCAAGAGGCATAAGCCTAATGAGATAAATCCGACATACTTACGGCATTGCCGCTTGGACACATTAGTCTCAAACGCATGAAGAAGCTCCATGATGATGGGCTCCTAACTTCGTCGACTTGGTCGTTCGAGACATGTGAATCATGCTTGCTCGGCAAGATGACTAAGTCTCCTTTCGCAAAGATTTGCGAGAGGGCATCCGAGCTATTGGAGCTTATACACGTGATGTGTGTAGTCCAATGAGCACAACCGCCAGAGGTGGCTATCAAGATTGTGACTTTTACCGACGACTTGAGTAGATATGGATATATCTATTTGATGAGGCACAAGTCGGAGACTTTTGAAAAGTTCAAAGAGTTTCGAACGAGGTTAAGAATCAGCTCGGCAAGACTATAAAGCTTCGCGATCGATCGTGGAGGTGAGTACATGAGCCAGAGTTCGATGATCATCTGAAAAGTCGAGGTATAGTACCTCAGCTCACACCTCCGGCACGCCACGAGAAACGGCATGTCGAACGGAGGAATAGGACCTTGTTGGACATGGTCCGGTCTATGATGAGCAAATCGGATTTACCCTTGTCATTTTGGGATACGCCTAGAAACTGCAGCTTTCACTTAATAGGGTACCATCAAAATCCGTAGACAAGACACCGCATGAGATGTGGACCGAAGAGTCCCGTTTGTCTTTTCTAAAGATTTGGGGTTGTGAAGCATTTGTCAAGCGACTTATGTCGGACAAGCTTACACCCAAGTCGGATAAATGCATATTCGTGGATACCCGAGGGAAACCTTGGGATATAGCTTCTACAACCGGAAGAGAACAAAGTGTTTGTTGCTCGAACGGGTTTTCCTTGAGAAAGAGTTTCTCAGTCGGGAGGCCAGTGGGAGGACGGTTCGACTCGAAGAAATTCGAGGACCACTCGGGGACGGCTCGGCTGGTGATGAAATCATACCGGAGTCAGTCAGGGAACCCGTAGTGGAAGCGGCGCCGGAACCACGGAGGTCGGAAAGATTGCGCAGAGTGCGTGATGTATTGTTGCTAGAAAGCGACGAGCCGGCCACGTATGCGGAAGCGATGGTGAGCCCAGATTCCGAGGCATGGCTAGAGGCCATGAGATCCAAGTTAAAGTCCATGGATGAGAATCAAGTCTGGGACTTGGTTGGTCCGCCACCTGGCGTAACTGCCATTGGTTGCAAATGGGTCTTTAAGAAGAAAACGATGTGGATGGAAATGTTCAGATCCACAAAGCTCGACCTGTCGCTAAAGATTATGGACAAGTTCAAGGAATTGACTACGACGAGACTTACTCGCCGGTAGCGATGCTGAAATCGATGAGGATCATACTAGCTATAGCTGCATATTTCGATTACGAGATATGGCAGATGGATGTCAAAACGGCTTTCCTTCACGGAAATTTAACCGAGGACGTGTATATGATACAGCCCGAGGGTTTTGTCGACCCGACTAGCACTAGTAAGGTATGCAAGCTCAAGAGATCCATTTATGGGTTGAAGCAAGCATCTCGGAGTTGGAACATTCGTTTTGATGAGGTCGTCACTGGTCTCCGTTTCATCAAAAGCGAAGAGGACTCTTGTTTATACAAGAAGTTAAGTGGGAGCTCGATAGTGTTTTTGATCTTGTATGTGGACGACATACTACTGATCGGGAACGATGTTTCGGTGTTAAACTCGGTCAAGGGATCATTGAATGGCAAGTTTTCGATGAAGGACCTTGGTGAGGCAGTCTATATTTTAGGCATTAAGATCTATAGAGATAGATCGAGGAGGCTGCTCGGCTTAAGCGAGAGCACGTACATAGATAAAGTGTTGAAGCGGTTCAACATGAGTGAGGCGAAGAAAGGGTTCTTGCCGCCTCACATGGTATAAGGCTAAGCGAGACTCGAGTCCTTCGACATCCGATGAGCGAAGCAGATGAGTAGGATTCCGTATGCCTCGCAATCGGATCCATCATGTATGCCATGATATGTACAAGGCCTGATGTTGCTTTTGCAATAAGCCTAACAAGTAGATACCAGGCCAACCTGTGAGAGTCACCGGGCAGCGGTAAAGACTATTTTCAAGTACCGAAAAGGACTAAAGAGATGTTCCTAGTTTATGGAGGTGAGGAAGAGCTCGTCGTGAGGGGTTACATTGATGCTAGTTTCAAACCGACGAGAGATGATTGTCGATCACAGTCCGGATTCGTATGCCCTGAACGGAGGAGCAGGTAATCGGATGAGTTCCAAGCAGGATACGGTGGCGATTCTACCACGAAGCGAATACATTGCGGCTTGTGAAGCTGCAAAGGAAGGTGTTTGGACCCGCATTTTCTGGATGATCTTGGTATTTTCCCAGCCTCGGTGAAACCGTTGGACCTTTATTGTGATAATTCGGTGCCATCGCACAAGCCAAGGAGCCGAGGAATCACCACAAGGTCGGACACATAGACCGGAAATATTACCGATCGAAAGATCGTAAGAATGGTGATGTAGAGTTATGCAAGATTCACACGGATGCAAATGTTGCAGATCCGTTGACTAAGCCGCTTCCACAACCCAAGCATGAGGGGCACGTTAGAGCTATGGGCATTCGATGTCTATTTGATTGACTCTAGTGCAAGTGGGAGACTGTTGGAGATATGCCCTAGAGGCAATCATGTATGATGATATTTCCTATGTGTTTATGAATAAAGATAGTCCTTGGACATTATCAATGATGTGTATCGCAAGTCGTGACTTGTTTGTGGGACTATGCATTGTATGATGACTGTCCTAAAAGGTCCCTAGTCGAAAGGGCTGTGTGGACGCCAAGAGTCGACTAGACTAGCATATGACACGGTCGATGGCTCGGTCTCACTAGCCATGGAGCATTGGATGCTAACCGGATAATATGGACTTGGAAAGGTCTGGTCGGATTCGACATAGTCGGATCCGAGTCGAGATAAGGTCCGAGTCGGACAGACCCAACTATGAGACGCAGCGATATGTCATCTGTGAGTCTCTAGTACAACATACGTTCTATGTCCTAAGACCTAAGCTGACGCATGTACTCGGGATGGTGACAGACTTAATTTGGGCCGACCAAACGCTACTCCGTGATCGGGTAGTTACAAAGGTAGGTTTCGGTTTGTCCAGTCCCATGCTGCGAGACATGGTCGAGCAAGATGGGATTTGCCCTCCGATCGGAGAGATATACTCTGGGCCCCTCGTGTGATCGACCAGAACAGCATGGCCATGCGACAAGGATTATGAGATAATCCGGACGGTGGTCGGTATCACTAGAACGAGAAAGAGGTCGGGCTAGCACAAGGATGACATTCTCGCCTTGAGCCCGACAACATATATCGTCTTGGCAAAGGGAATGTAGTGTGACACGTTATGCAGTGTTCGCCTAACCAGCTTCATAGTCTCGCTTGGTGGTCGGCACGCCTTGCTAGAGGCCGCTACCAACTGTGCATGTTGGAGGTGATCCGAACTGTGACCAAGCCGACTTGAACCTAAGGGGTCGCGCACTTAAGGGAAGGAACCTACGAGGTCAGTTCGTAGGACACTGGTCGGATGTGATCCGAATCGACTAGGAACGTGACCGAATAGACTTTGGGCTTTAGGGTCCGTGCGAGGCCCAAGTGTTGAGCCCGCGACGGACGCCTATATAAAGTGGAGGTGCGGCACACTCAGCGGTTGATCGCTTCGGCGTTGCGGCTAGGTTTTGCATGTGTTGCGAATAGCCACCTCCACTCGCCGCCGATCGTGATCGGACCTAGCAGTCCGCCGACGACGTTCCTCCCGCACGCGGATACCGTTAGAGGCGGTGCACTTGCGCCGCCCGGCGAACTCGTGACGTGGGATCGGACGACCGCCGCCGAGGGAGATCGGACGAGGAGAAGACGATACACTCGGACGCGCTGCCCCAACTCTTCTTCCGCTGCACGGCACTGCGCGTCTAGTGGTAACGAACTGTGATCCATCTCCCATAGCATGTTCCTGGATGTTCTGCGCGTAGGAATTTTTAAATTGCAGTCGACGCACCCTACCGTAGAACCCAACAGGGAGAACTATTGGTGGGCGTGGAGGACTGGCGAGTATTAGAGGTGGTCGTGCTCCCGGTCTTACTAGGACGAGGAGGATCGATAGAGGAAGGCCTATTGACGTTTTGCTTAATCCGGATGGTTGAAATAATATGAATGGTACTTGTTGTTTTGTGTAATCACTCTTATTTCATTTCCTCTATTCATTATGTTGATATCTTTCACTAACAACCACTCTTATTTTTGTAGGCATGTCTTCATCCGGTTCCATGACGAGGCCGCCGTGTGCTGATCGTGAAGACATGTCGAACAAGTGGGAGAACGCCAAGCTAGACGAGGTGAAGGAAAAAGATATGAAAACTCCATCATGTTGGTGTGGAGATGTTTGCAAGGTCAAGGTATCCACCGACCGCAAGAAGTCATGGACTGAAGGGAGGAGATTCTTCGTGTGTCCCAACTATGCACATGATCGGGCGCTTCCAACAAACGCCTATGACGTACCACCGGTATGGTCAAAGAGCAATCTCAAATTTTGTGCAACTTCAACTCATAATCCTAACAACAAATTTGTTTATCCTATGCAGTCACCGCCTCCTCTTTGCAAGTACTTCACATGGATAGATCTAGATGTTCCAGAGGATGTCAAAAAGGACCAATATCGAGATTGTCTTAGGAGGCAACGGTTGTTTGAAGAATCTTTTCAGAGAGGCTTGGATGAAGAGCGTCGTCAGAAGGAGAAGATGGAACAAAAGAAACGCGAGGAGGAAAGGGCACGCAAAGAGAAGGCTGCTCGTGAAGAAGAGAGGGCAAGAAAGCTTGCAAGGGCTCGTGATGCACAAGAGGAGGATGAGTCACGTTACAAGAAGGGAAAAGGGCCCATGTTTCCTTAGTGATCTTTAGATGCATCTATTGAAGTTGTATCTCTAGTGACTGTCCGATGGTATTGCGATGCTTGAGACTATTTTATTCCACTATGTATGAACTATTTGGTATCGTGTTGAACTATTTGTGATCGTTTATGAACTATTTGTGATCGTGTTGAACTATTTGTGATCGTGTTGAAAAAAGTGTCAGACAAATTGTTGCTGAAATATTGTCAGCTATATATATGATTGTTGTTTGTTTAGTTATATACGTCTAACGTGTTGCTTGTTTTTTTCATTATGCAGATATTTGAACCCTACCGCCATAGTCTACGGCGGTAGCATGTGGCCGCCTACCGCCGGAGCTAGTGGCGGTAGGCCCTGCTACTCACGCACCGACCCAGACACGCTATGCATGTTGTCTGATGCAAGGGACCCTACCGCCATAGTCTGTGGCGGTAGCATGTGGCCGCCATCACGGAGGCAAGTGGCGGTGAGGTCTCTGCTACTCACGCCATGCATGCACACTCTATGTGTAGTGTCGATGCGCCACAGAGGCATCCTACCACCACAGCTACGGCGGTAGGGTTTGTTGCCCTCTTGCCCGAGGCAAGGTGGTAGGAGTTGATCCCCGCAAAACAGCTCGGATGGGAGTCGAAAAACAATGTGTGTAATTCTATTGTCAACTATGTTGCATAGGGAAAATGAAAAAAATGAGATGCAACACCGGTACATAGTTCAAGTGACACATGTCATGTCCGATAAATGAAAAAAGGAGCAACACCGGTGCATAGTTCAAATGACACATGTCATGTCCGATAATTGAAATAACAAGCAACACCCATAATTCAAAAGACACACATCATTTCCACAAGTTCAAATGACCAACATCATGCCCGGTAGCATCCTAAGTACCCGGAAAGGATCCCCTAATAAGCCGGAAGAGACGCCCTAACCTGCTTAATACGTTCGATTAGTGCAGCACGCTTTGGATTAGGCTTTGGTTCATACTCTGCAGAACCCGCCCAATGGATCATGCAACCCTTTTCCTCGCGGAACCAGGCCCATCGTGCACGTCGGTTTGGTTTCTCCAACACTCCTTGTTTGATTGCCCAGCCAATGATCTGTCCGGGCTTTGCCATGTCCACCTCCTCAAATTCGTCAATGCTTACGGAGAACGCTATCTCCAGTGCCAAAGTCCATCTACACTCATCTTCCTTCTCCCGCAACTCATTAACTATCTTCCATTTTTATCTCTCGAGCTCTTGAGGAACTCACGAAACACATACTTGTTGAAATCACTCCTAGCCGCGTAAGCCTCTTCACAACTGTTAATCCATTTTCAAGCTCCTCAAAGCATCCTCTGGCGTCGTTCTACTTCACACTTCTCATATGCTATCTGCACCTCCGGGGTCCTTTTTTCCATGCTATATTGAATTGAAAAAAAAACAAAACTAGGGTCAAATGATATAATACAAACACAAAGCATAACTTATTTATAATGACCAAAGACACAAAGTTCTTAGTGATTCAAATGACATAAGGTACATAACATAAGATCGAATTCAAATGTCTTGGCTTACATAACATAAGTAGAAATTCAAATGACATAGGTTACATAAATGATAAGGGTACATGTCATTATAGTCCAAATGACACTAGAAGATCATGTGATTCAACCCACTCTATTTGTCGTACGGCCTCGAGTTGCAGCAAATGACATCATTTCTTTCGCGGACCCAAGCCCAACGAGAAGCCCGACTAGCTATCAGCGAAGATGGTTGTCTGACTAGCCAATCAATGACCTGGCCGGGGTTTTTCAAGTCCATCTCATGCACTTCGTCCCTTGTACCGCACAATGCAATTTGCCTTGCAAGAGCACGTCTATGAAATTTCTCTTCCTTCTTGAGCTTGCTTATGTTTTTCTGTTTAGCATCATAGAACTCAACTTTGTCATCGTCACACTCGCTCACATAGTATTTTGAAAACTCACTAAAAGCCGCATTCAATGCATCGACGGCTTCGACCCACAGCTTCATCTTTTCCTCAATGACTTCGCGTTCACGCTTCATCTTATATGCACAGTTTTCACAGCAGTTTATCATATGTAATAGATATAGCACAAGTAGTGGAAAACAATACCAACATAACACTAGAAATATAAGTCCTCAAGTCCAACATTATACTTGAAATAAAAGTCCTCAAGTCCAAAGCAAACTAGAAGCTCATTATAGTTCAACATGGCCAAACACTAGTTTAACATGCCCAAACACTAGTTCATCGTCCCATTCTTCCTCTCTTAGAGCACCCCACATTCGCGGTCTTCTTGCGGCGACGAGGGAGCGGCTTTTGGAACGGTGACGGGCTGAATGGATCATCATGAGGGTGAGAAACCCTTTTTGCTTGGGAGGCCGGTGGTGCATCCATCATTTGTGACATGTTCATCTCTTCCGGGGCTTCGTCGTCCTGCAAGTCCACCTCCTCTTCCTCCTCAGATTCAGCGGAGTCGCTGCCATCATCGGCATGGCTAGAAGAAGCATGGGCGTGGCTAGTATTAGCACCGGCGTGGCTAGAAGAAGCGGCGGCTCCACTAGCCTGCACCATGGATGTGCTCGGAGCATGCACATCTATGTCACCCGGGCTTGCGCATACAAGAATGGTGACTAGCTTCCGGCAACGTTTCATGAAACGCTGCAGCAACAACAACAACAAAGAGACAAATATTTTTAATGCAACAGAGTAAGGACTTGTGAAGTAAAACATTTTTAATGCAACGGAGTGCTTACTTTCACCGTTTCCCTCAAGGTAGCTGTAACACCCCGGATACAACTTTCCATATTCGTAACTCCGACTCTTGCCCTTTCCGGAGATGTGATTTATTGTTTCCTTCGTGGTTGGGTTTTGTCTGTTGTTTTGCATTTTGTTCTTGTTATGTATTTCATCTCTTGTCATCATCTGCATTTCATCAGCATGTTTTTCAAAACTTGCATCCGTTCGGGTTCCGCCGTTTCTCTCCGTTGTCCGTTCCGAGTCCGGATACACTTGCACGCGCCCGCGGCACCTCCGAAATATTATTTTTTAAGTGGCATAATAATGTTCTCGGAATGGGTTGCAACTTGTCATGCGGTCTTATTATAGTGTAGACAGGCCGCTTGCCAAGTTTAAATCGCATTCGAGTCCATTTGATAGCCCAACCGTTAAACCTACTACCGCGATATAGCCGGTATATTCGCTCGACGTTTTCGGTCTCCGGAAACAGATGCCGGGCCCTCCTCTCTCTTCTCCCCTCGCAGTCCTCCTGCAGCCCACCTAACCCCCTCGCGTCCGGAACCGCCCGATCGAGATCGGAGGGTTCAAAACCCCCAAGGACCAAACCCTAGCCCCCTTTCCTATTTAAACCACCTTCCCTTCCATTTTGGCAGCCTCCCCCTCTCCTCCTCGTTTTCACCACCTCCTCCCACCTCGAGGGCCGCGCCGCCGCCTCCCCCCCAGATCCGGCGCGCCCCAAGCCCCCCTCCGCCACTTGGCAAGCCCCTAGTGGCTGCGCCGCCACCAGCCGCCGCTCCCCTCCAACCGGGAGTCGCCACCTGTCCTCCCCCGCGCCCCACTTCACCGCGGCCCGCCAGTTCATGGAGCCCGCCTGCCCCGATCTGGGCCGAGGCGCCGCCCGCCGCCCCCAGCGACCGAGCCGCCCGCTCCTCCCACCTCTCGCGCCCTCCCGCCGATCCCGATGGGATCGGGCGCCGCCGCCCCCGGCCGGGCCATCTGCCGCCGCCCTCACGGGAGATGACCCCAGGCCAGCTCCTTCACCTTCCTCTCCTTTCTCTCTCTCTCGCTGCCTCACCCCTCGGTCTCTCTCTTCTCTCGCAGAGCCGCCGCCCATGGCCTTCGTCGCCCGAGGCTCCCCTGCCGCCGCCGCCGCGGAACCGGAACGCCTCGGATCCGCCTCCCTCACCGGATCTGGCCTCCTCCGGCCATCCCTCGCCCCGCCGTCGGCTTCCCTCGTCTCGCCGCGGCGCGCCCTGCCTCTGCAGCGAAAGCAGAGGAGGACGACGCCCAACCCGGCCACGTGGGCCTCGTGGCTCAACCCAGACTCTCGTGGGCCTCCCCAGCGTCCGAGGCCAGCGCGCCTCCAAGGCCCAGCCCCCCCCCCTTCCAGGCTCCAAGGCCATTGCGCCCCCACCGGCCTTCCTCTGCTTCCGATCGGGCCTTGGCCCATGGTGAGAACCCCCCAGCGCCCTTTTGTTTTTTCTTTTGTTGGGCCTGCTCGGTTTAAGATTTGGCCGTGTCGTTTTTTTAGATCCGCGATTTAGCTTTTATTCCTGAGATTACTGTTTTGCAGAAAACCCCTTGTTCGTCATGCATTTAATAACTCACAAATGGTGCATCGGATTAAAATGTTTTATATATGTAATATGCTCAGAATATTGTGTAGATTAATAATATGTCATTTTCATCCCATGTTAAAATGTTTAAGTTGCTGTTTATTTAAATTTGCTAATATGCCATGCTAAAATGTTTTATTTCATAACTAAATAACCGTAACTCGGATTTAAATAAATTATATATGTAAATGGGGTGGAAAAATGCCTAGATTAACATGGTCCACTTTATGTTGCTGTTTAACAACTCTAAAATTGTGTTTAGGGCAGAACAGTACCGAATCTAAAATTTTGCTCATGGGGATTTTCCGGAATTGTTGTTTCTTATTTCCGGCCTCATTTAAACTTGCCTAAATACTTAGTTTAATTATGCTCCACCTCTTGCCATGTTTAACAACATTTAATATTGTTGTGTACCTAATCGGGAGAGAACTAAATAATTGATGTGGCGTTTTGTCAATATGCAACTCGTTGCATATTGAGCTCCACTTAACTTGTAGTGTTGTTTGTGCATATTGTCATGCCATGCCTCATTAAACCGGACATGCATCATATTTGTTTGTGCATCATGCCATGTTTATGATTGTGAGTTTACTATGTTGTTTGCTTCTTTCCGGTTTGCTTCTCTCGTTAGCTTCGGTTCCGTTCCGGAGTTGTGAGGATTCATTCGACTTCGTCCGTTTGTCTTCTTCATGGATTCGTTCTTCTTCCTTGCGGGATTTCAGGCAAGATGACCATACCCTCGAAATCACTTCTATCTTTGCTTGCTAGATGCTCGCTCTTTTGCTATGCCTATGCTACGATGCCTACCACTTGCTATATCATGCCACCCACATTGCCATGTCAAACCTCTAACCATCCTTTCCTAGCAAACCGTTGTTTGGCTATGTTACCGCTTTGCTCAGCCCTCTTATAGCGTTGTTAGTTGCAGGTGAAGATGAAGTTTGTTCCTTGTTGAACATGGAGATGTTGTTCCTTGTTGGAACATGTTTACTTGTTGGGATATCACAATATATCTTATTTAATTAATGCATCTATATACTTGGTAAAGGGTGGAAGGCTCGGCCTTATGCCCGTGTTTTGTTCCACTCTTGCCGCCCTAGTTTCCGTCATATCGGTGTTATGTTCCCGGATTTTTGCGTCCCTAACGCGGTCGGGTGATTTATGGGACCCCTTGACAGTTCGCTTTGAATAAGACTTTTCCAAAGAAGGCCCAACATTGGTTTTACATTTGCCTCTCCTAGCCTTTTTCCCTTGGGAGTCGCGCTCAAGGGTCATCTTTATTTAACCCCCGGCCAATGCTTGTCTAAGTGTTGGTCCAAACTAGAGCCACTTGCGGTGCCGCCGAGGCAACTTGGGGTATCGTCGGTTGCCGACGTCTCGCTCATCCGGTCGTGGCTCGAGACGAGATACGCTGCTACTATCGTGGTGTCGGCACGCCGGGAGGTCTTGCTGGTCTTGTTTTATTGCTGTGAAATGTCTTGTAGCCGGGATTCCGAGACTGATCGGGCTTCCCGGGGAGAAGGTCTATTCCTTCGTTGATCGCGAGAGCTTATCATGGGCTAAGTTGGGACACCCCTGCAGGGTTTGAACTTTCGAAAGCCGTGCCTGCGGTTATGTGGCAGATGGGAATTTGTTAATGTCCGGTTGTAGAAAACCCGAAGTTGATCTTAATTAAAATACACCAACCGCGTGTGTAACCGTGATGGTCTCTTCTCGGCGGAGTCCGGGAAGTGAACACGGTGTTGGAGTTATGCTTGACGTAAGTAGTTTCAGGATCACTTCTTGATCATAGTTGTTCGACCGTGCTTTTGCCTTCTCTTCTCGCTCTCTTTTGCGTATGTTAGCCACCATATATGCTAGTCGCTTGCTGCAGCTCCACCTCACTACCCTGTCCTACCTTTAAGCTTAAATAGTCTTGATCTCATGGTGTGAGATTGCTGAGTCCCGTGACTCACGATACTTCCAAAACCAGTTTGCGGTGCCGATGAAACCGTGCGGTGATGTACCCGAGCTCAAGGAGGAGCTCGATGAAAATCTTGTTCTTTGTGTTGTTTCGTTTCAGTTGATCAAGAGTGGAGCCAGTTGGGACGATCGGGATCTGTGTAGCATTTGGGGTAGTCTTCTTTTATTTTGGTTCCGTAGTCGGACCTTGATTGTATCTGTATGATGTAATGTTTTACTCATGTATTGTGTGAAGTGGCGATTGTAAGCCAACTATGTATCTCTTTCCCTTATGTATTACATGGGTTGTGTGAAGATTACCTCACTTGCGACATTGCTTTCAATGCGGTTATGCCTCTAAGTCGTGCTTCGACACGTGGGAGATATAGCCGCATCGAGGGCGTTATAAGTTGGTAATCAGAGCCTTCCCCGACTTAGGAGCCCCCTACTTGATTGTTTGCTGACGTTGTTGAGTCTAGAATGGAAAATGTTTTGAGTCTTAGGATTATATATATCGGAGAGTAGGATTCTTTTTACTCCCCAGTCCCTTCGTCGCTCTGGTGAGGTCTCCTGACGTAGATGTTTTGTCTTTCCTCTCCTCAAATTTCACTAAATTTTTTTTTAGGATCACGTGGGTATCTTGGAATCGTTCCGATGGTTTTGTGACGAGAACATTGTTCTTGGTGCCTCGACATTTAGGGGTTGTGGCGGTGTCCCGGGAGTTGAGCTCGAGGTGTTGTCGTCACAATTTTATCGTTGCGATTCTCGAATACCCGAGTTTTGCCGACATCGAAATCTCTTTTGTGCAGTTGTTGGTGAGATAACCCCGATAGCCCAATCTTCGTGGCGAAAAGGGAGTATTGCCATGACTTGTATAACGGATGTTTTTCAAGGTCGAGGTACACGATTTCGAGGATTTCTTGGTTATGTGTTGACGGATGGATACAATTGGATCTAGGTATTGTTAGTTTGGGTGATATATTTTGTGTCCCTGTATCCCCAACACCAGATTGCATAACCGAAAGTTTCGGGAGTTCATAGGTGGGAATTCTAGTAGCTTATAGGATATCTTTCCGATGGATGTATGATTTGAGATTGGGGTTCAACGTCTAGTGGTCCGCCCATTCACGGTCGATTCTGATGGTCGCGAGACGCCTTAAAGAATCCTTGGCTATGCTGATTCGGGGACGTCTTGTTTGTCATTCGTGACGTCCGCTATACGTCGTGTCCGTGTGGGCCCCACCACGAACACTTTGGGCGAAATCTCTATCATGTGTTTGTTCCGGCTCATTCTTGAAGCCAATCCTTTGTTTTTGTTTTGTTTTTGTGGTATTTGAGTTGCTTCAATGCCAAGTGTTGATTCCATACCTTTCCTAAATGGTGTTCTCATATTGCTATGTGAATACTAATCCTTCTTGATCATTGAGCTTGTCATGTTAATTCTTTTCCAACCGGCGTGCTTCTCTTCAAGTGAATTCAATCATTCCAACATTCGCAAGATCAATTCTAAGCTTTTTCTCAACGGTGTTCATTTCACCCGACCCAAGTTGTTTTGTTTTCCCCGCCCTCCCACCCTTTTTCTTCAAGGATTCAGATTTCTTAATCAAGTATCCATTTTTATTGAGTGAAGTTTCTTCATTCTTTTCCTTTAATGTTTTATCCGGTGATTTCTCATGAAGACGCTAAGGAAACTTTAACCTTATCATTGTTCCATTCTAATTTTCTTCTCCGGTGGATGTAAGTCAAGTTTCCGGTGTTGATCATATTCCCTTCCTCGTTTCAAATGTTTTCTCATGTCGGTGCATCTCTTAATCATCCACTTCTCGCTATTCAATTGTTCCGAAGTGTTGAAGATATCTCAGAAGATTCTAGTTTCCATTCTCAATTCACTCAAGTTCTTTTGAGGATGCTATCTCATTCAAGCCATTTAACTCTACCGGTGCAATATCTATTTCAAACAATTGTTCAACAGTGGTTCTTTTGAGTGGGCCCTAACCCACAGGTTTTTTCCCCGGGATCTTACCGGACTCTTCTAATTCTCCCGGAGTTATTCTCAAATTCATTGCAAAGTTTGACGTAAGAATGAATTATCATCAGTCTTGGTTTTCTCCAAGATCTTTCAAATTATTTTCATTGTTGGTTCAACCTTCCTAAATTTCATTCCGGAGTGCTTCAATAATTCATGGTGATGTTCTCGTCGTCATTCTCGAATTTTGAAGACCGAAGAAGAGTTTCTCCTAAATCTCACTTCTTTCTCTTCAAGATTCATGGTTCTAGCTTCGTGCCATCCTCTTAATTGTTTTGATTGTGAGAATTCTTTTAACCCACCCTGAGCATTTCAGGAGTCTTTTCAGTTTGATTCTTCGGAGCCCATCATCTCAGAATCATTCATTCAAGCGTTCAACACTGGTTTTTCCAAATCTCACCGGTGCATCGTCGAAATATCCTCTAATCAGTTCATGATCTCTTCGTTCTAATGTATCTAAATTTTGTCAAGCATCTTTATTCGTTTTACAATTCTTCCCGGTGAATTGTGCCTTTGCTACGTTCATTCTCAATTATTATGGTGGTTTGTTCAAGAGTTCTCTTCCTTCGTTATCATATAGACTCATTCGTTCTTTCCAATCCTACCGGTGGTTCGTTGAAGACCTTCCCAAGTTCGCGCCATATCTATCTTAATCCTTTCTACGAGAATAAGTAGTATGCCAAATCCATTGCTTGTAATCAATTTAATTGGTGAAGGATGAGCATAATGTAATTCTTATTCTTGTTCCATCGAGTAAATTAAATTCCTTATTCCGGAGGATCATCAAAATTCTTGATTTCATTTGTTCATCTTTTCTTTCCGGAGTTCCAAGTTTTCTCGGTTATATCATTTCAAAGCTTCATCTTATCACTGCAAGGCTTCACCTTGTGTTGTCAACTTCTCTTTCTTTTATCATCCTTTTGGTTACTGGAGTTCATCATGGAGGCTCTACATGGTGCTTCCTCAAGGATTCTTTTCATTCTTCAATTGTTCATCAAGATTTCTCGCGGAGTTAAGATCCGTCAAGCTATACTCAAAATTGAACATGGTGCTCAACACATGTTTTGTTTTGAGGAGTTCAAGTATTCTTCTTCTTGCATTCCGAAATGCAATTCTTTCTACCTTATCTCTTGAGATGGTGTTATGTCACTCTTGGCAATTTCCCTTCGTGTTTCATGATTCACATGTTGTCAAGAATGAAGTATTTTAAATCCATCATTTTCTCTTCGTTCAAGAGATCTTTTCAATCCATCAATCTCTTCATTGGACTTATCTTGGGCTATATTTCACCTAAAGCTTTCCCTAAGGATTGTTGCTATTTATGGTGCTTATTGAAGACCCAAGTTCTTCAGTTGTCCTCCCGGTGAAATAAGTTTCTCGTCTCCTTGTTGATATCAATCCAATCATTTGTTTCCGTTGGTGGCAGAAGCTCACCTCATAATGTGGAGATGTTTCCATAAGCCCACTACAAGCTTATTCTTTTCGTTGTTGGTTTTCCAACAACTCCGTTCAATTCTTCTTTGCAAGGGTGCTTTTCCAAGTTCATTTGTTGCATAAGTTGGCATTTTCTTCTCCATTCCTTTATTCCAATGACCTATCTTCAATTTTTCTTCCGGAGGCATTGTGATGTTGCACTCTTCGACCCATCATCTTTCTTTTGTCAAGATCATGTTCTTTTTCTTGCTTATCCATTTAACCGGAGTATCATGTTTTTCATTCGAGTTCTCTCATCTTATCAAGTTTTGCCTGCTTCCTCAACCGGAGAGCTGTCTGAAATCTTTCTTACCCCTTGTGCCATTCTTTCAATAGTTCCGGAGGCAGTATGTTGTTGATTTCATCAAGTATCATCCCATCTTCTCAAGTTCATGATTCTAATTCCTTCCATTTTCAGTCGGAGTGCTGTCCAGATTATATCATTTTTATCTCGTTTCAACCAGAGTGGTTTCAATTCCTTCTTGTCCTTTGTGCTCGTCAACCATGTCCTTGCAACCTTCAAGTTATCGTAATGTTCCTTGTTCCTCTTTTCGAACAGAGTGTTTTCAACCTTGTTCATCTTCGTTGTGTTCTTTCTTTTATTTGCTCAACCTCTCAAGGTTCATGGTTTCACTCGTTTGTCAAAGAAGCAACTTAGTTTTACCTCTCATCTTCCTCTTCCTTTTTCCCTCCGGTGCCATCCTAGATCTCGGGACGAGATCCTCTCGTAGTGGTGGAGTGTTGTAACACCCCGGATACAACTTTCCATATTCGTAACTCCGACTCTTGCCCTTTCCGGAGATGTGATTTATTGTTTCCTTCGTGGTTGGGTTTTGTCTGTTGTTTTGCATTTTGTTCTTGTTATGTATTTCATCTCTTGTCATCATCTGCATTTCATCAGCATGTTTTTCAAAACTTGCATCCGTTCGGGTTCCGCCGTTTCTCTTCGTTGTCCGTTCCGAGTCCGGATACACTTGCACGCGACCGCTGCACCTCCAAATATTATTTTTTAAGTGGCATAATAATGTTCTCGGAATGGGTTGCAACTTGTCATGCGGTCTTATTATAGTGTAGACAGGCCGCCTGCCAAGTTTCGTCGCATTCGGAGTCCATTTGATAGCCCAACCGTTAAACCTACTACCGCGATATAGCCGGTATATTCGTCGGACGTTTTCGGTCTCCGGAAACAGATGCCGGGCCCTCCCTCTCTCTTCTCCCCCTCGCAGTCCTCCTGCAGCCCACCTAACCCCCTCGCGTCCGGAACCGCCCGATCGAGATCGGAGGGTTCAAAAACCCCCCAAGGACCAAACCCTAGCCCCCCTTTCCTATTTAAACCACCTTCCCCTTCCATTTTTGGCAGCCTCCCCCCCTCTCCTCCTCGTTTTCACCACCTCCTCCCACCTCGAGGGCCGCGTCGCCGCCTCCCCCCCAGATCCGGCGCGCCCCAAGCCCCCCTCCGCCACTTGGCAAGCCCCTAGTGGCTGCGCCGCCACCAGCCGCCGCTCCCCTCCAACCGGGAGTCGCCACCTGTCCTCCCACGCCCCACTTCACATGCCCGCCAGAGCCCAGGAGCCTGCCCGGCCCCGATCTGGGCCCGAGGCGCCAGCGCCGCCGCCCAGCGACCGAGCCGCCCGCTCCTCCCACCTCTCGCGCCCTCCCGCTCGATCCCGATGGGATCGGGGCCTTCGCCGCCCCCGGCGAAGCCATCTGCCGCCCGCCCTCACGGGAGATGACCCCAGGCCAGCTCCTTCCCTTCCTCTCCTTTCTCTCTCTCTCGTTGCCTCACCCCTCGGTCTCTCTCTTCTCCTCGCAGCCGCCGCCATGGCCTTCTTCGCCGCCCGAGGCTCCCCTGCCGCCGCCGCCCGGAACCGGAACCCGCCTTGGATCCGGCCTCCCTCACCGGATCTGGCCTCCTCCGGCCATCCCTCGCCCGCCGTCGGCTTCCTCGTCTCGCCGCTTGCCTTGCCCTGCCTCTGCAGCGGCAGAGGAGGACGACGCCTTGGCCGGCCACGTGGGCCTCGTGGCCCAACCCGCACCAGCGTGGGCCTCCCAGCGTCCGAGGCCAGCGCCTCCAGGCCCAGCCCCCCCCCTTCCAGCTCCAAGGCCGGCTGCGCCCCAGCCGGCCTTCCCTCTGCTTCCGACTGGGCCTTGGCCCATGGTGAGAACCCCCCCAGCGCCCCTTTTGTTTTTCTTTTGTTGGGCCTGCTCCGGTTTAAGATTTGGCCCGTGTACGTTTTTTTTAGATCCGCGATTTAGCTTTTATTCCTGAGATTACTGTTTTGCAGAAAACCCCTTGTTCGTCATGCATTTAATAACTCACAAATGGTGCATCGGATTAAAATGTTTTATATATGTAATATGCTCAGAATATTGTGTAGATTAATAATATGTCATTTTCATCCCATGTTAAAATGTTTAAGTTGCTGTTTATTTAAATTTGCTAATATGCCATGCTAAAATGTTTTATTTCATAACTAAATAACCGTAACTCGGATTTAAATAAATTATATATGTAAATGGGGTGGAAAAATGCCTAGATTAACATGGTCCACTTTATGTTGCTGTTTAACAACTCTAAAATTGTGTTTAGGGCAGAACAGTACCGAATCTAAAATTTTGCTCATGGGGATTTTCCGGAATTGTTGTTTCTTATTTCCGGCCTCATTTAAACTTGCCTAAATACTTAGTTTAATTATGCTCCACCTCTTGCCATGTTTAACAACATTTAATATTGTTGTGTACCTAATCGGGAGAGAACTAAATAATTGATGTGGCGTTTTGTCAATATGCAACTCGTTGCATATTGAGCTCCACTTAACTTGTAGTGTTGTTTGTGCATATTGTCATGCCATGCCTCATTAAACCGGACATGCATCATATTTGTTTGTGCATCATGCCATGTTTATGATTGTGAGTTTACTATGTTGTTTGCTTCTTTCCGGTTTGCTTCTCTCGTTAGCTTCGGTTCCGTTCCGGAGTTGTGAGGATTCATTCGACTTCGTCCGTTTGTCTTCTTCATGGATTCGTTCTTCTTCCTTGCGGGATTTCGTGCAAGATGACCATACCCTCGAAATCACTTCTATCTTTGCTTGCTAGATGCTCGCTCTTTTGCTATGCCTATGCTACGATGCCTACCACTTGCTATATCATGCCACCCACATTGCCATGTCAAACCTCTAACCATCCTTTCCTAGCAAACCGTTGTTTGGCTATGTTACCGCTTTGCTCAGCCCCTCTTATAGCGTTGTTAGTTGCGGTGAAGATGAAGTTTGTTCCTTGTTGGAACATGGAGATGTTGTTCCTTGTTGGAACATGTTTACTTGTTGGGATATCACAATATATCTTATTTAATTAATGCATCTATATACTTGGTAAAGGGTGGAAGGCTCGGCCTTATGCACAGTGTTTTGTTCCACTCTTGCCGCCCTAGTTTCCGTCATATCGGTGTTATGTTCCCGGATTTTTGCGTCCCTAACGCGGTCGGGTGATTTATGGGACCCCTTGACAGTTCGCTTTGAATAAGACTTTTCCAAAAGGCCCAACATTGGTTTTACATTTGCCTCTCTAGCCTTTTTCCCTTGGGAGTCGCGCTCTCAAGGGTCATCTTTATTTAACCCCGGGCCAATGCTTGTCTAAGTGTTGGTCCAAACTAGAGCCACTTGCGGTGCCGCCTCGAGGCAACTTGGGGTATCGTCGGTTGCCGTCGTCTCGCTCATCCGGTCGTGGCACGAGGCGAGATCTGTGCGGCTACTATCGAGTGTCGGCACGCCGGAGGTCTTGCTGGTCTTGTTTTATTGCTGTGAAATGTCTTGTAGCCGGATTCCGAGACTGATCGGGCTTCCCGGGAGAAGGTCTATTCTTCGTTGATCGCGAGAGCTTATCATGGGCTAAGTTGGGACACCCTGCAGGGTTTGAACTTTCAAAGCCGTGCCCATGGTTATGTGGCAGATGGGAATTTGTTAATGTCGGTTGTAGAAAACCGAAGTTGATCTTAATTAAAATACACCAACAAGGCGTGTGTAACCGTGATGGTCTCTTCTCGTGAGTCCGGAAGTGAACACGATGTTGGAGTTATGCTTGACGTAAGTAGTTTCAGGATCACTTCTTGATCATAGTTGTTCGACCGTGCTTTTGCCTTCTCTTCTCGCTCTCTTTTGCGTATGTTAGCCACCATATATGCTAGTCGCTTGCTGCAGCTCCACCTCACTACCCTGTCCTACCTTTAAGCTTAAATAGTCTTGATCTCGCTGGTGTGAGATTGCTGAGTCCCGTGACTCACAGATACTTCAAAACCAGTTTGCAGGTGCCGATGAAACCGTGCAGGTGATGTACCCGAGCTCAAGGAGGAGCTCGATGAAAATCTTGTTCTTTGTGTTGTTTCGTTTCAGTGATCAAGAGTGGAGCCAGTTGGGACGATCGGGGATCTGTGTAGCATTTGGGGTAGTCTTCTTTTATTTTGGTTCCGTAGTCGGACCTTGATTGTATCTGTATGATGTAATGTTTTACTCATGTATTGTGTGAAGTGGCGATTGTAAGCCAACTATGTATCTCTTTTCCCTTATGTATTACATGGGTTGTGTGAAGATTACCTCACTTGCGACATTGCTTTCAATGCGGTTATGCCTCTAAGTCGTGCTTCGACACGTGGGAGATATAGCCGCATCGAGGGCGTTACAGTAGCATCCTACTCCGGAGTCCCGGGTTTATGGATTAGTGCATTCGAGCCTTCGATGATACTTCTATTGAGCTCAAAAGTCTGCAAATTCAACATAAGCTCAAAAGTTTGCACAATCAAGCTAATATGAATCCACTCTTCAAATAGGTTCACAAGACTTACCACTCTATCAGTCAAGGGCGCATACTCTCTGTGAGAACCTTGTGTACTTCTCACTATGGCGTCATACTCATCGTCTGATTCATTGTTTGCATCATGATCTGCAAGATCTGCGTCAGTCCACCTTGGCCTCAAACGCACCCGAAATCGCCTCCCATTGTCATACCACTTTAGATGTGTTTCTTTGTAATTCCTCATGTCCGCCAAAGTCATATCCGTCTCTCTAGAACCGAGCCTCTGCTCCCACATCTCGACATACCTAGCATGGTGTTGTCCCCACTCAAGCACATTCTGATTATTCTTTCGGTTCTGACTGCAAAGAATGACAACAACAAAGCATAAGAAACAATTTGAAACATTTTATTGTTGGTTAACATAGCCTCGGTTAGGTAACTCACTTGTGAAGCTCAAGTCCACCCGTGCTTGCTGGCTCCGGTGGGGTGCGTTGCCTCATACCAAATTGCATGGCCACTCGATGTGGTAGATGCCACTCGACAGCATAAATGCATATGAGAGGGCACCTCATCCGCCAAAGATAGGAGTCCCTAGTGCACATCTGGTTCAATGTGAAACCCCTATTTGCCTCGTAAGGCCTCCAGTTAACCTATCAACGAGATATTAGTTCGGCCAATGCATTTGATGGAAGCTTAGAAAATATTGAATCGGTATACGACAATATGTGAGGCTGTCCATTTCGTTGATGAAATTCTTGTACAAGGACTTTTCTTGCTTCCAAATATTCTAACGGTCCCAAGAGAATGCCACGGTGGGGAGTCGAAAACATCATCTTCTTCATCAAGGCCTACCCACACGTGCGGTGAAGGATGCTTTTCAGGGCCCAACCGCAAACGCTCCCACATCCGACGAGAGGCCCCAAATACATCCACCCATGCATGGCCTCGAGGTGGTTTTCCTACATGTGACGTCGAGCTGCAACCCAAAAATCAAACCGGTTAAATGTACTAACATAAGAGTTGGAGGAGTGCTCTTTGTAGGAATTCATGAACATACTACCATGCTTAATGTATATTTGCATAACTTGTTACTGACGGTATAAGTAGGCGAGCCCAAGAGACCCCAGCTGTACTTCTCGTCCCGATCGGCCAAGAAGTCAAGAAACATCCAAGGAGCAACGTCTCAGAGCAGTCTCAAAGACCACACTGTGATAGGAGGTGCCACATGTACGCCGAGCATCTTGCTCCACGATCTCCTCATTGGCTTCTTGAGGGCATCCCGACCTATGATCTGGAGCCAAGGGAATGGGACACCGTTTGTCTGTTGTCAGTCCTTCCACAGGCACTAAGAGAGGCGAAAGCGATCACCGATGAGAGCGGTCACCCTCGCCGCCAGCTTCTTGCCGTCCACCCATCCGGTGAGAGCCTTGCCGTCAATGGGAAGCCCGGTGATCATGGCAAAGTCCTCCAACGTCACCGTTAGCTTCGCCACAAGGAGATGGAAGCTGTGTGTCTCCGCCGCCAACGATCGGCGAGGGCGGTGAGAGCTGAATGGCACATCGACGGCGGCACACGCTTGAATCGAAGAACAAACAAGAGCAGCCCGCACGCTCAAAGTATGGCTCGTAGCGCCGTCATATTGCATCTGGTTTTTTGTCGTGTGGCTCCTAAAGCGGATGACAGAAGTTTCTATAACAATTGAGAAAATATGTCGAAGCTTCCTTCATTCAAAACTAGCATGAAAATTGTTACCTCTCCACGCCGATAGCACGGACACGATGGTCCTTGTCAAAAGCAAGGTCAAGCCCGTATACAAACGCCCATTGTCCTCATCCTCGGCCATCCTAACAAATATATAATTTTTTCACTTGTTAGGCAACATCGTCTATACATATGAATAAAAAACTAAAACCAAACATCTACAATTATAAACTGCAAAATATGAAAATACCATACTATTAATATGCATTCTCCATCACAACTAAAAGCATCTATATGAAATACACATTTTCACACTATGCATTAACCACCTACAAATTTTGCAAAAAATCATCCTCACAATTTTACAATGCATTAACCATCTAAGAATTTTGCAATGCCTTCATCCTCACAATCTTGCATTCATCATACACAAAACTTCTAAGAATCATATCCTCACATATATGCATTCACCAACAAAACTTCATCCTCACATATATGCATTCACCAACATATCCTCACATATCTACTTAATGGTTTCACCCACACATCCTTTCATAAGCCTACTACTAAATCATATACTACTAAACAACTAAAACATCATAAAAAAATCTACACCAAAACCTAGGTTGCACCTAGTGCCAAAAATAGCTTCAAAATAAAAAGCATTTGGAAAATTGATTGGAGGGAATGGAGGAGCTTCTTGGCCTCTTGATTTGCCCCAAAGCTCATGAAAATGGTGGAGGGAAGAGGAGATCGAGGAGGGATCGGGAGGAGGAGAGGCGGCTCGCCTGCTTCAGTCGAGGCGAGGAGGAAGAACAGGCTGGTAGGGCCGCCCGCAGCCACCAAGCAGGAATTGCCTGTTCGGCACCTACCGCCACCCGATCTGGCGGTGAGGCAACCCCCCACCAGCCGTGGCGGTAGCCACTATCCACGTCACCAGCAGACGGCGCCGTCGGCGTTGACCGGTCCCTACCGCCAGAGCTGGTGGCGGTAGGGTGTTCTAGCCACCGGGATCGGGTGGCGGTAGGAAAAGTCAGATCCAAAAAACTTTCCAAAGAGGGGTCAGATGCGGCTAAACATGCACAAAAGGGTCAAAACAGTGAATTTGGCCACCGTCGGAACCCCGCAGATTGCAAAAACAAAAACAACCCCAGCCGACCAGCCCCATGCACCCCACCCCCACCGAACCCACGTTCTTCCTGGTCAATCCCCCACCCACCTCTCCCGATGCCCACGGCCTAGCGCCACCACCCCATTCGCTCCCCAATCCCCACCCCCACGAGCATGGCGCTCGGTGCGGCGTGGGATCCGGATCGGGCTCGGCACCCTGCCGCCCCTCCTCCTTCCTCTGCTCCCTTTTAACCTTCCTCCAACTCCGCCGGCAACCACGGCCGCCGTTGATGCGTCGCCGACCTGCCATGACCCACCACGGCCGCCTCCGATGCGTCGCCGACCTGCCATGACCGGATCCCACCGGATCCCACTGGATCCAGCCGCCACCGGCCCGGGGCGCGGCCAACTCCTGCATGATGCGCCGCCAGCAAACCTCCCGCGTGGGTCACCCGGCACCAGATCCGGCCGCCAAGGGCCCGACCATGGCCATTAGCATGGGATCGGGCCGCCACGCCGGCCATCTGTGCGCGATCACCTCAGGCGTGAGGGGCACGCCGGGATCCTCCACGCCTTGCTCCTCCATCGTGTAGGAGACCCTAAGGAGCTTCCCCCCTTGACTCCCCCACCAACCGTCGCGGTCTGCGACCTCCTCTCCCTTCGAGCTCGTCGGCCCCCTCCTCGCTAGTCGGCCGGTCTCCAAGTTGCGGAGGTGCGCGCGTTGGCTCCCTCTCCGTTTCTCCCTTTTGGCGGTGCTGCAGTGCACATCCACACCGATGCTACAACCCCCAAACCTCAGGTCCGGCGGCCCCTTGTGCTTGCACTTCATTTTATCCATGTAAATTACTGCTTTTTTGCAGTTTCAGATGGAGGGTAGGAGCAGCTCTACCGAGGTTTCACCGGCGAGATGCTTCTGGTGAGCCGCCTAGAGCCCCTCTCGCCCATGTCACTCTGCTACGGCAAACTACATGGCAGTGGGGTTGCAGTTCGCTTTGGAAGGGTCCCCCGATGGCCTGTCGCAACAATGCAGTTGGCTTGCAGCGGTGCGTTTGGTGCGGCCATACAGTTCGGGCCCCGTGCAAGTGCAGTTGACTTGCACGGGCTGGTGGCTCACCCCCCATGCGCACTATTTTTGTGTTTTTCTGTAGATAAATCTAAGTGCAACTCTTGAGGTTCACTTTACTGACTTTCGCAGGAAGAACCTGGTGCACTTCGATTGGACGCCGCATTGCATCCTTTTTCAGTTTCCCTATTCCATTCAGTTTGGACGGCGAAGCCCCCCTCCGTGCAGTCTACTAGCGCGTCCATGCAGTACAGCGAGCCTGTATAATTTTGTGTTCTGTTTGTGCACTGTAGCGTGCGTGATCATGTAGTTTGTAGTAATTTGTGCGTGTGTATCTTTGAAGCTCACTTTGTTCTCTCACGCAATTTGGTATAAAACTCCTTTGTTGTCCACTTGGTAAACACAACATAAAAACATCTCAAAAGATAAGCTTGCTTCTATATCAGATGAAGTTCACCGTGTGTATTTTTGAAGCTCACTTTGTTCTCTCACGCAATTTGGTATAAAACTCCTCTGTTGTCCACTTGGTAAACACAACATAAAAACATCTCAAAAAATAAGCTCGCTTCTATATTTAGATGAAGTGCACTCGCTCGGTCCTTGCGGTCCACTTGCTAGTTCTACGTTCATAAAAGAAAAGTATGCAAAATGACAACAAAAACTCATGTGGTTCATTTTTGTTAGTGTCGCGGTACACTTACGACTTATGTGAAGTGCGGTCCACTACCTTATCTAGGAAAATGACGTCTCAATAAAAGAAATCATGCAACTCGCTTGACCGTCTAATGCAGTGCGGTTTTCATTCTAAAGCAGTATGGTTTTCATTTTGAAGCAGTGGGGTTTTCTATCTGATGCAGTACATACGACGATTTTGGGTCGCGAAAAAACAGAATGTCCGCATTTCGGTAAAATCAAAACTGCTCTTAAATCGTAAGGGATTAGAGAGAGTGTTCTACATGTAAAAGTTGCGTCTCGTCGATATCTTTCCAACGGCGTATGATTTGAATTATTCTGACCAGCCGTTCGTAAAATTTCACGAAAAAATAGCCGCTGCCTCTCGAAGTCAGCCGCACGATTTTCAAAATTAACTAAAAACCGTAAGGAATCTCAAAACCATTTCAACATATGAAAGTTGCACCTTGTCCGTAGCTTTCCAACGGCGTATCATACGTCTCGTTCCAACAAACGATTAGAAAACTGGAGCAAAAACAGTACCGAAAATTTGAAAAAAAAAATTGAAAAACAGAATTCCGCGATTTAGTAAATTTGAAACTGCTCTTAAACCGTAACGAATTAGAGAAACATTTATATATGAAAAGGATGCGCCTCCATGATATCTATCCAACGGCGTATCATTTGCTTCATTTCGACGAGCAGTTTAGAAGAAATCGCCAAAAAACGCTCGCTGCCACTCGCCATGGGACGCGCCAATTTCAAAACTGCTCTTAAACCGTATGGAATCTCGAAAAGTGTTCAACATGTCAAAGTTGCGCCTAATCCATAGCTTTTCAACGGTATATTACACGCCTCATTCCGATAAAGGGTTAAAATATTAGAGCAAAAACAATACCAAAAAAATAACGCGTGCAGTTTTTTCCGACGAGAAGTTCACTAGTCTATATTGCAGTGCTCGTCGTCAAGAAGATGCAGTGCACTTGCGTTCAGCGTGCAGTGTGAAAGTGGTGTGCAGAATAGTTATTCTGCTAATATTAGCAGAATAGACCGTCTGTATACATATATATATATATATATATATATATATATATATATATATATATATATATATATATATATATATATATATATATATATATATATATATATATATATATATATGGGTAGGGGGCGCCACACAAGGACACAACATTTTCTTAGCCATGTGCGGCGCCCCCATCCACCGTTTACTCCCTCGGTCATATTTTCGTAGTGCTTAGGCGAAGCCCTGCGGAGATCACATCACCATCACCGTCACCATGCCGTCGGTATCTATGTCTTCACACTTCATTGTCTTCAAACGAATGTCTTCACGTGTCATTATCTTCGAGCGAATGTCTTAGCAAAGCACCAATGTCTTCATACATTTTTGGGGGTCATCTTCGATGGGTAAACCGATTCAATGGGGACTTCTACGTGTGTTCTCCTGTGAATCTCACAAACACATTAGTCCCTGATACGTCTCTGACGTATCTATAATTTATGAAGTATTCTTGCCATGTTTACAACAAATTTATATGGTTTGGGTGAAATTTTATACGATATAAATGAAACTAACATGGACTGACATTGTTTTCAGCAGTACTACCGTGGTGTTGTTTTTTGTGCAGAAACCAAAGTTCTCCAAATGCAGCAAAACTTTTTGATGTTTTTTTGGAAGAAAAGAGGCACTAGAAGCTTTGTGGGAGGGCTAGAAGAGCCATGAGGGCCCCACTACCCACCTGGGCATGCCAGGTGCGCCCGACTCGCCCTGGTGGGTAGTGAGCCCCTCGAAGCCCATCTGGACGTGAGACTGACGCCAAAAAACCCTATAAATACAGAAACCCCCAGAAATAACAGTAGATGAGAAGTTCCAGTGCCGCAAGCCTCTGTATCCACGAAAACTCAATCGGGGCCCATTCCGGTACCCCACCGGAGGGGGAAATCATCACCGGAGGCCATCTTCATCATCCCAACATCCACCATGATGAGGTGGGAGTAGTTCACCCTCGGGGCTGAGGGTATATACTAGTAGCTATGTGTTTGATCTCTCTCGCGTGTTCTTGATTTGGCATGACCTTGATGTACCGCGAGCTTTGTTAATATATTTGGATCTTATGGTGTTATTCCATCTCTACCTTCTTGTGATGAATTGAGTCTTTTCCTTTGAGGTTTTGTTATGTCGGATTGAATCTTTTGGATGTGAGAGCACTTGATGTATGTCCTGCGATGGGATATCTGTGGTGACAATGGGATGTTCTATTAATTCACTTGATGTATCTTTCAGTTATCAACTTGCGGATTCCCCTGGTGACATTGGGGTAATATATGCATAGGGGTTGATACATGTTTTCATTTTCCTTTCTCCGATAGAAATCTTGGGGTACTCTTTGAAATTCTTTGTGTTGGATTGAATAATATGAATCTGAAATTGTTTGATGCATATCGTATAATCAGCTCACGGATACTTGTGGTGACATTGGAGTATCTAGGTGACATTAGAGTTGGTTGATGTGTATCATATGGTGTTATTTTTGTACGAACTCTACGGCTGTTTGTGACACTTATAGGAATAGCTCAATGGATTGATCGGAAAGAATAACTTTGAGGTGGTTTCGTACCCTACAAACAATTTCATCTTATGTTCTCCGCGATAGGAAGTTTGGAGTGATTCGTTGTTGCACGTTGAGGGATTGTTATATGATCCTATTATGTTATCATTGTTGAGAGATTTTGCACTATTGAAAGTATTAACCCTAGGCCTTGTTTTCAAGCATTGCAATACCGTTTTTGCCCATTTTTGTCACTAGTTACCTTGCTGTTTTTATACTTTTAGATTAAAAAAACTTGCTCGAGCACGAGCAGGAATTAAGCTTGGGGATGTTGGTACGTCTTCAACATATATATAATTTATGAAGTATTCATGCCATGTTTATGTTGGGAAACGTTGCATGGAAACAAAAAAATTCTACACATACGCAAGATCTATCAAGGAGACACATAGCAACGAGAGGGGAGAGTATGTTTACGTACCCTCATAGACCGTAAGCGAAAGTGTTTAGTAACGTGGTTGAACTTCTTCGCAGTCCAACCGATAAAGTACCGAACGTACGGCACCTCTGCATTCAGCGCACGTTAAGCTCGGTGACGTCCTCGCCTTCTCGACCCAGCAAGATGACAAGGTACTGGATGAGTTCCGACAGCACGACGGTGTGGTGACGGTGATGGTGAAGTTATCTCCGTAGGGCTTCGCCTAAGCACTACGAAAATATAACCGAGGGTGTAAACGGTGGAGCGGGGCGCCGCACATGGCTAAACAATTGTTGTGGTTATGCGTGGTGCCCCCTCCCACATATATATAGGTGGGGGGAGGGAGGAGCAGCCAAGGAGGCGCCCCAAGTAGGCCGAATGCTACTTGGGGTCCTCCCCAAGTGCCCCCCCCCCTTATTTGAGTGCGGGAGGAAGGAAGGAGGAGGTGCCCCCCCCTTTCCTTTCTCTCCTGAGGAGGAAAAGGCAGGAGGGGCCACCCCTCCCCTTTCCTTCCTGTCGTGGTGGGCGCACGGCAGATGCCAAGGAATGGCTAAAGAGAGGAGGAGGCTTGAGGGTGCTGGTGGACTCCAGAGGCGAGGTTGACATGAGCGGGCGCGGGACGCCGGACATACCTAGGTTCGGGGCTCTCCGGAGAGATAATACACCTAGTCCTGCCGAGTGTAATTGGATGATCGATAGTACAATGTTGCTCCTGGAACTGTATGGAGGAGGAAGGAAGCTGGCCAAGGCTTGGGTTGCTCCTTCTCTCTGGTGTTGTTGTTTTGTGGCTAGTCCTATGCTTACTTGCTTTTCTCTCGTATGTGTTTTCTGCATGCCCTCTCGCTCGCCCCCCCCCCCCCTATGATCGTGGGCTCCCGGGGGGTTTTATAGTCAACCCGAAGTACAATGGTAATGTTACAAGTCGGTGGAGTGCATTGTCGGTGGAGTGCATGTTGTCGGTGTCCGGGGACCCGGCTGGGTCAGCCCGAGGGCTTGTGGTTGCGGGTTCCCCTAGGTGCGGGCCTGCATGCCTAGGGGGCTGTCGCCATCTTGTCGATCGTCGAGGCGTGGCGAAGTCGAGTCGCGTCTGATGCTCTCCGTCGAGGTTGCCGCTTCTTGTCATCGGTGGTGAGGCGGGGCCTTTGTAGCCATGCCGGCCACAGTCGTGCGGGTAGGTGAGAACCTTGTTGCCATGTTCCTGCTGACCCGAGGCATGGGCGGGAACGCTGCCTCGATCATCGTTGATTGAAGACTCGTCCCCATCATACTGCCTGGATGGGACGGGAGTTGACCCGCGGCTGGATTGCGTAGCACGCCACGGGTGGCACTGGCTTGTCAAGGAGGCTTTGGTCGTGCCGAGTTCGGCTGTCTTGCGCTAGTCGTTGGGGCCGAGTCGACGTGTCTCGCCGGGTCGACTAGTCTGGCTGGCTTGCGGGGCTTGGCCGGGTCGAGCGACCCGGCCAAGCGCGTGTCGGTATTGAGGGGCGGTGCCAACCCCGTTGTTTTTTTAGGAGGATCCGGGTTCCGTTGCCTGCCCGGGGTCCATCCCCCCGACAGTAGTCCTTGAAGATGTGAAGGTCCGCCGTCTTCGGATGAGTGGGCCTTCGTAGTTTCCCCATTAAGCAAGGTGGATTCTGGGAGCGACGGGTCCGGCAACACCCACTGTGTGCCGGTTTTCTCGAAAACCGGATCGTGGCATCCCGGCCGTGGCGGGGACCGGGAAGTCCGCCGAATCTTGGGGCAATCCCTCGGGCTTTGCGCGGGCGCCACGTGGTGCCCGGAAGTCGGAGGGGCCTGACAGGCCATGCACGTGACGGGACCGGGCGACGGGCTGGGGACCACCGCCGCGCGCCCTCGGCCCAAGCGCGCGGATTTATTGCGGTGTCCGGGGCCCGTTGCTCTTCCCCGGGCAGTTATTGCGCGTGTACGTGCGCACTTATTGCGGGGTAGTGGAACGGGCACGTGCAGACGATCTCACTTCCCCACTTCCCCACGTTCAAACTGAGGGTTATAAATTAGGGGGCAGGGGGCGGCGGACATTATTCTCGCTCGCGCCCTCCTGTCCCTTTGCTCTAGCTCCGCTCTTTGCAACTGACGCACTGCAGTGCCTGCTGCTCCGAGCAGAACTCCTTTGCCGTCCATCTTCCTTCTTCTTCCTTTGATCATGTCGCTGCCATCAGGCTCCTGGATGGGTTCGAATGTCACCTCCGAGGACATCACCCAACTTCGGGCGACGCGGCGCTGCCCATGAGACGTCGTCGGTGTCCACCGCCGCAGCGGCGGCAGAGGCCTCGGCCGAGTGCGAGGCGTGTGGTCTTCCTCACGCGCCGGCGAGCGAGTTCCGGCTGCCGCGAGCACCTTCTTCCGCGCGTTCATGGAGTTCTTCGGGCTCCAGCCGCATCATCTTGGTGCCGGCGCCATCGTCCAGCTCTCCGGCTTCGTCACCCTCTGCGAGGGGTACCTGGGGGTCGAGCCTACGATCGACCTCTGGGCGCGCTTCTTCTCCTTGAAGCAGCAGGGCCCGTCGGCCAGGAAGTTCGCCGATTGCGGCGCCGCCGTCATCTCGAAGCGGTCGGGGGCGGATTTCCCCAAGATCCCGCTGGAGGATTCTGCCAAGAAGTGGCAGAACTCCTTCTTCTATGTCCGCAACCTTGGTGCGGATCGCATCAACCTTCCGGCCTTCGCCATCGCACCGCCGCGGGCGAAGACGAACTAGGGCTACTCGCCCATCGCAGGAGATCGTCAATCTCTGTGAGCGGGTGACGGTGATGAGGACGCAGGAGGGGCTCACCGGCACCGACCTCCTCGCCGAGTTCATCATGCGCCGGGCCCTTCCGCTTCAGGGGCGCTCCTGCCTCATCGGCAAAATGGTCGGCCTTCAAGACCCCAACCGCATGGGGTCGACGCGGCTGTCCACGGAGCAGATCGCGCGCGGCGTGAATGACATCTCCAAGGCCAACCTTGGGGAGGACTGGCGGTTCGGCAAGGCGCCATACAGCCAATCAAACCCGGCGCCGCAGGTAAGTGTCTGGTCTTCTTACTTTGCTGCCGCGCGCCTTCTCATCTGTCCTGGCACGACGCAGGGGGTACTTCTGAACGCGATTCGGCATCCTTACGCCCGGGCCACGTCGTATGTGGCGCCGGTGGCGCCAGAGGAGCCCGCGGCTCATGGCGGGGAGGAGGAGGCCAAGTCCGACGCTGGCGCTGGGCGTCGGGCGGGAAAGTCTCGTGTTTTTCTTCATGTGTCTTGAATTGCTGACCGCGGCACGAAACGGTCGGTGCTGACGCCAGTTGTCAGTGTAGTGGTGTTGGGCGGGGGAGGCGGCGACGCGGGCGGAGCCGGGTCCTCGCATGGGGCGGTGCCGAGCCGCCCGCATGGGAAAGACATCGTCGCGTCGCGACCCCGTGCCCTGAAGCGCACGGCGGACCTGGCCGGGGCCGGGAGGCCGGCCAAGAGGAAGCGCGGCGGCGGGCACGGGAGGCCAACCCCGGTCCCGGTTTTGGCTTGGTAAGCTTCATCTCTCGTTTGCGCTCAGATTTTTTTTCCTTGAGCTAGTCTTGTTTCTTTTCTGCTCATTCTGTCTTCTTTCTCCAGGTCGCCAATCGCGTTGGCGAGGGCGGCGGCGGAAGCCGCGGCCGCCGAAGGGCCGCGTTCCGCAAGAGCCGGTCCGACCTCGTCGACCAGGCCGAGGTGGAGGTATGGGCCGACTCGGACCTCGGCCTGGATCCGAACGACGCCGAAGCCTTGGCCTGGCGGGACAGGAACCGGGCCGAGGCGGAGCTGGAGGCGGCGTCGGTCCGTGCTTGGACTGACACGGCGACGGCATGGGAGCGAGCCGGCGCGGAGCCGGCCTGGCGCGAGATGCCGGAGGGCACGGTGGTGGCGGCGACGGTCTTTGAGCCGTCGTCGGTGAGGGAGCGCGACCGTGGAGGCCGGGCTGAGGTGGTGATCCCCGACCGGGAGGTCGTGGAGGTCGCGGATGACACCCCGCCACGGGCCGACGTGGTCGAGCGAGCGGGGACTGATGGTGGTGGAGGCTGCGTCGTTTTGGAAGAGACGCTGCGGGCGGCGGTGTCGATGGCGCCGCCGGTTTTGGAGGAGGCACCGCGGGCGGCGGTGCCGGAGGCCACCCCGGCAGCTAGGCCAGAGACGGCGACGCAGGGCGTCCCGACGTCCGGGTCAGAGATGGCGACGCAGGGCGTCCCGGCGTCTGGGTCGTCGTCGGTGCTGGGAGGGGCGCTGGAGGAGGTGTTGGCCGCCTCGCGAGCAGCCAGCGGGGAGTGCACCTTGGTGCCCCGGCAGGGAGGGCGTCGAGCTGTCGTGCCGCAGCCAGCGCGGAGCAGGGGCACCGTAGTCTTCGGGCCTCAGACCTAGGAGGAGGCGGAGCTGTACGCCGCCAGTCGCCGCCTGCGAGGCCGGACGGAACGGCTCGAGGCCTTCGCCCAGGCCGAGGTGGGCGGGCCGCGACCAGGAGCGCACTGCTCGTAAGTCTTCTTGTAATTTCTTCTTTATGGGGCACGCCAACAACACCCACCGGTGTAACCCCCGAGGTTCGGGCCAACTATGTAGTAGTTGGGTTGAATCTTTAGAGTGTTGGCCTTGTTACGATTTACGCTTTCTTGACATCTCGGCGCCTACGGGTGCCGCCACAATGTCGTCTCTGGGGCAAGCACCGGGAGCTCATGGAGCAGCTTGCCGCCAAGGAGGAGGAGCTCCGCGTCGCCGTGGGTATTCTTGTGCTCTTTTCTAGTGGGGGCGCGCTAAGCGCACCTGGGTGTAGCCTCGAGGTTCGAACCAAGCGTGTAACAGTTGGGCCAAAATCTTAAGTCTTGCTTTTTTCTTCTGCTGAGTCCTTCTTTTTCGCAGCAGAGGTGTTGTCCTGGCGGACTCGTCTGCTCCGGGCCGGTCATCACTACGACCGGCTCGTTGCCGACACCGGCCATCTTGGCGTTGAAGCGGCGCAGGCGAGGGCGGAGGCGGCCGCGGCTGGGCGGTCTCTCGACGAGGCCAACCGACTGCATGAGCAGCTGGCGGGTCACAAGAGCCGCCTCGAGGCCGAGATGGAGCTCCTTAAGGCGGAAGCCGCCAAGGTGGCAGAGGCGCAGCAGGCCCTGGTGGAGGCGGACCAGCAGCGCGGCCAGCTGGCCGACGATAAGGGCCGGCTCCAGGCCGAGGTGGATCGCCTGTGGGGGCAGGTCACCACAGCTGAGGGGGTCGAGTCGCATTTTTCCGTGTTAAGCTTGACCTTGTATTCGCGGAGGTTGGTGAAGGTTTCCTTCAAATCGTCGAGGAGCGTGAGGTGCTGCTTGGTCTTCACCATGATGTCATCCACATATACATGGATATTGCGGCCGAGTTGCGGCAGCAGGCATTTCTGGATGCAGCGCTGGAAGGTGGCGCCGACATTCTTCAAGCCAAATGACATGGTGAAGTAGCAATACACCCCAAAGGGCGTGATGAAGGACGTCTTCAGGGCGTCGGTCGGGTCCAGCTTGATCTGGTGGTAGCCGGAGTAAGCGTCCAGGAAGGACAGGAGCTCACACCCGGCGGTCGAGTCGATGACTTGGTCGATCCGCGGGAGGGCGAACGGATCCTTGGGACAGGCCTTGTTGAGGCTGGTGTAGTCGATACACATGCGCCAGGTCTTGTTCTTCTTCAGGACAAGGACTAGATTGGCCAACCACTCGGGGTGAAACACTTCCATTATGAAGCCGGCCGCCAAAAGCTTGGCGACCTCTTCACCAATGGTTCTTCTCTTCTCTTCGGAAAATCATCGTAGGGGTTGATGGACAGGCTTGGCGTCCCTGCGGACGTGAAGTTTGTGCTCGGTGTACTTCCTCGAGATACCCGGCATGTCCTTGGGGATCCATGTGAAGATATCCCGATTCTCACGGAGGAAGTCGATGAGCTCGCCTTCCTATTTGTTGTTGAGGCGGGCGCCTATGACAACGTACTTAATGCAGCTGGGGTCTTCTGGGTTGAGCTTCACTTTCTTGGTCTCCTTGGAGGGCTTGAAGGCGGCCTCATCAGCCGGGTCCGGGGTCGGGATCGACGCGGCGGAGGCCTCGCCTGCCAGGGCGATGATCCGGTCGAGCTGGTGCCGCTCCTCGGCAATGACCAGCGACTCCGCCAACTTGGCGCCGTCTCGGGCGCACTCCAGGGACTTGCGGTAATCGCCGGTGATGGTGATGAGGCCCTTGGGACCTGGCATCTTCATCTTCAGGTATGCGTAGTGGGGAACCGCCATGAACTTGGCGAGCGCGGGCCGGCCCAGCAATGCGTGATACGCGCTGGACAGGTCCACCACCTCCAACCAGATCGGTTCGCGCCGGAAGTGGATGTTGTCACTGAACAGGACATCTAGCCGGACCCAGCCAATGGGGGACCAGGAGAGGCCGGGCACGATGTCATGGAAGATCGTTCGGGTCGGCTCCAGGTCCTCGGCCTTGAGGCCGAGCTTGGTCATCATGTCGCGGTAGAGGATGTTGATGCTACTGCCGCCGTCGATGAGGACTCGGGAGAACTTGCGTGTGCGCCGTGCGATGATGGTGGGGTTGAGGACGAGGGCGTAACCACCCGGACTCGGCATGACTGACGGGTGATCCTCCCGGGTCCAGGTGATCGGGCGATCCGACCAATGCATGAACTCCGGCTTGGCCGGGACGATGGTGTTCACCTCGTGCCGAAGGAGGCGCTCGTTGCGCTTGTCGTCGCCGAGGCTGGAGAAGACGACGTAGGCCGTGTTCTGGTCCGGGTAGGCGTCATCGCGCATCGCGCCGCTAGCTGGAGGAGGCGATGGAGGCGGAGGCGGCTGTCCCGCGCCCGGAGCCGGAGTCGGAGGGGGCGGGACGTCGCCCGTCATGATGCGCTTTGTGATGGCGCACTGCCGAAGCGTGTGCATGGAGGGTCTTGCACTGTTGTGGTGCTTGCACGGGCGTCGAGCATCTGCTCGAAGCTCATGGCGGGTTGCCATGCCGTCTTGCCGGTTTGTCGGCGCTTCACCGCCGGGTCCGCCGCTGGCTTGGTGGCCGCGACGAGCCGGTTGTCGTGACGCGGCGCCGGCTGGTCGGCCTTGCGCTTGTTGTTCTGGTGATGCTGCTGCCGGCTGCTTTCGCCGACCGGCTTCGGAGGGGGAACCGGCTTCGCCTTGCCGGCTTCATCCAGCGCCACCTGGATCTTCATGGCGGAGTCGGTGTTGGTGTACTTGTCCGCCGTCACCATGAGTGTGGCCATGGTGGCCGGCTCGGAGCGTAAGAGCTTGTGCTTGAGGAGGGTGCCATCTCGGCACCCGCTGACGAAGTACTGGATCGCCTGGACTTCATGGACGCCCTCACAGCTGTTCCGGAGCTCGGTCCAGCGTGCGAGGTACTCGCGACCGGTCTCCGTAGGCCCTTGCACCCACATGGTGAGCTAGCTAGGGCGGCCGGGTCGCTTGTAGGTCCCCGTGAAGTTGTGGACGAAGGCTTCCTCGAAGTCCACCCATGTGTTGATGTTGCCCATCGGCAGGCTGTTCAACCACGTGCGGGCCGACCCTTGGAGCATGAGCGGTGCATAGCGCACGGCGAGACGACGATTGGCACCGGTGATGCCAATGGCCGTGGTGTAGTCGGTGAGCCAGTCTTCTGGCTTCACCGTCCCGTTGTACGTGGGGGTGTCACAGGGGGGCATGAATCCTTTGGGGAAGGGCTCCTCCCGGATGCGCGGCCAAAGCACGTCGGCCCGATAGCGCCGCTCTCCTCCACCTCCAGGGAGCGAGCGAGCTGATCGAGGCGGTGGCAAGCGTCCGCGTCGTCGATGGAGCGCGGGCCGAGTCGACTTGCGGCCAGGCCACGGGGGTCGGGTCGGTTGAAGCCGGACGCCGTCCATGCTGACCGGGTCCGCGCTGGATCTCTAGGACTGGCTCGTCGCCCAATCCGCCGGCGGCTGTAGCGGCCGGGTCGCGCCGAGTTTGGGCTTGGCCGGAGTGCGCCTCGCCGGGGGGCGAGGAAGCAGTGTGCAGAAGTTCGCCGGGCCCGCCAAGGCGGGCGGAGCCGGATCCCGCTGGCTTGGCGAGCCTGTTGAGGCGGTCCTGCTGGGTGTTGGCGGCGTGGAGGAGTTCGCACATCCGCCCGATGCGCTCTTTCAGCTCCTCACCAGCGAGCTGGTCCAGGCCGGCTGCGGCTGCCTAGGCAGCGCATGTTCCTCGCTGGGGTCTCATAGACGGTTGGGACGGCGCCGAGGGGCCGGCCGATCGCTCCTCCCCGGGCGCGCACATCGGCGACCCAGCTTGGCTCGGCCGCGGCGGGCGTGAATCCGTAGGTGGAATCACGCTCCAGCTGAGCGGCGTCCAGGCGACGCTGAGTGGCGGCGAGCGTCTCGGACAGGTCCAGCATCTGCTGGCGCCTTTCCTCGAGCTAGGTTCGGGCCTCAGCGACGTTGGTGGCGTCGACGTCGGTGCCGATGGGGATGTAGAGGCTCTGCATCGCGGCGCGCAACGGATCGGACGGCTCGATCCGATCTGCTGCGGCCCTGGCTTCGGCAGCCTTCCTCGTCTTGCTCGACCAGGAGGAGGCGCCGTCGCCGGTGACGAAGACCTCCACATGGACGTCCATTGCCACAGCAGAAACGCCGCCACCGAGGGATAGGGGAGAGTTGGAGTAGCTGAGCACCTCGCCGGGGTACTCGTCGGCCGCGAACGCATCGGAGATGCGCAGCGCGGCGAAGGAGGTGGCAAGTGCGCTGACGACATCGTCCGCCAGCGCGACGGACTCGTCGGCGTAGGAGAAGGGCCCCGTCTGAAGCATGTTCCCGGCCAGCTCCTCGAGCTGCCCCACTGTGGGCGCCAACTATCGTGGTGGGCACACGGCAGATGCCAAGGTATGGCTAAAGAGAGGAGGAGGCTCGAGGGCGCTGGTGGACTCCAGAGGCGAGGTTGGCATGAGCGGGCGCGGGACGCCGGACATACCCAGGTTCGGGGCTCTCTGGAGAGATAATACCCCTAGTCCTGCCGAGTGTAGTTGGATGATCGATAGTACAATGTTGCTCCTGGAGCTGTATGGAGGAGGAAGGAAGCTGGCCAAGGCTTGGGCTGCTCCTTCTCTCCGGTGTTGCTATTTTGTGGCTAGTCCTATGCTTACTTGCTTTTCTCTCGTATGTGTTTTATGCATGCCCTCTCACTCGCCCCCGTATGATCGTGGGCTCCCTGGGTTTTATGATCCAACCCGGGGTACAATGGTAATGTTACAAGTCGGTGGGTCAAGATTGTCGGTGTCCGGGACCCGGCTGGGTCCCGCTGAGGGCTTGTGGTTCGCGGGTTCCCTAGGTGCAGGCCCCACATGACTAGGGGGCTGCGCCGCCTTGTCGATCTCGGGCGTGGCGAGTCGAGTCGCATCTGATGCTCTCCGTCAGTTGCCGCTTCTTGTCGCCGCCGGTGAGGGCGGGCATCAGAGCCACGCCGGCCCTGGTCGGCGGGTAGGTGAGGGGTACTGTTGCCACGTTCCTGCTGACCAGAGGCATGGGCGGGGCACTGCTGCCTCGGTCATCGTTGATTGAAGACTCGTACCCATCATACGGCCTGGATGGGACGGGAGTTGACCCGCGGCTAGATTGCGTAGCACGCCACGGGTGGCGCTGGCTTGTCGAGGAGGCTTTTGTCGTGTCGGGTTCGGCTGTCTTGCGCTAGTCATTGGGGCCGAGTCGACGTGTCTTGCCGGGTCGGCTAGTCTGGCCGGTTTATGGGCTTGGCTGGTCGAGCGACCCGCCAAGCGCTCGCCGATATTGATTGAGGCGGTGCCAACCCCGTTGTTTTTTGAAGAGGATTCGGGTTCCGTTGCCTGCCCGGGGTCCATCCCCCCGACACTTCCCCTAGGGCCAGCCATCCATGTAGAGGGGCGCACCAGCCCCCTAGTGGGATGGTCTATCCCCTCCTTTGGCCCATTAAGCCCATACACTTACCGGGGGTGTCCGGAACCTCTTTCGGTGACCCGAGACTACTCAGTGCACTCCAAAACTATTCAGGTGTCCGAATACCATCGTCCTATATATCAATCTTTACCTCTCGGCCATTTCAAGACTCCTCTTCATGTCCGGGATCTCATCCGGGACTCCGAACAACATTAGGTCACCAAATCATATAACTCATGTAACACTACATCGTCAACGAACGTTTAGCGTGCGGACCCTGCGGGTTCGAGAACTATGTAGACATGACCGAGACACCACTCTGGTCAATAACCAATAGCGGAACCTGGATGCCCATATTGGCTCCTACATATTCTACGAAGATCTTTATCGGTCGAACTATTATGACAACATACGTAATTCCCTTTGTCCATCGGTATGTTACTTGCCCGAGATTCGATCGCCGGTATCTTCATACCTAGTTCAATCTCGTTACAGGCAAGTCTCTTTACTCGTTCCATAATACATCATCTCATAACTAACTCCTTAGTCATTTTCCTACAAGCTTATGATGTGCATTATCGAGAGGGCCCAGAGATACCTCTCCGATACTCGGAGTGACAAATCCTAATCTCAATCTATGCCAACTCAACAAACACCTTCGAAGATACCTGTAGAGCATCTTTATGATCACTCAGTTACATTGTGATGTTTGACAGCACAGAAGGTATTCCTCCGGTATCCGGAAGTTGCATAATCTCATAGTCGAAGGAATATGTATTTGTCATCAAGAAAGCAATAGCAACAAACTGAAAAATCAATATGCTAAGGTAACGGATGGGTCTTGTCCATCACATCATTCTCCTAATCACGTGATCCCGTTATTAAATGACATCACGTGTCTATGGTTAGGAAACCTTAACCATCTTTGTTCAACGAGCTAGTCTAGTAGAGGCTACTAGGGACACGGTATTTGTTCATGTATACACACATGTATTTAAGTTTCCGATCAATACAATTCTAGCATGAATAATAAACCTTTATCATGAACAAGGAAATATAAAATAACAACTTTATTATTGCCTCTATGGCATTTCCTTCAGTTTACAACAATTTTATATGGTTTGGGTGCAATTTTATATGATTTAAATGAAACTAACCTGGACCGACGATGTTTTCAGCAGAACTATCGTGGTGTTGTTTTTTGTGCAGAAATCAAAGTTCTCCAAATGCAGCGAAACTTTTTTATGATATTTTTGGAAGAAAAGAGGCGCTAGAAGCTTCATGGGAGGGCCAGAAGAGCCACGAGGTGGCCAGTACCCACCTTGGCGCGTCAACCCCCTCCGGCGTGTGGTGGTGGGTAGTGGGCCCCTTGAGGACCATCTCAGCTTGAAATCGACGCCCAAAAATCCTATATATTCAGAAACCCCTAGAAATAACCTAGATCGAAAGTTCCGCCCCTGCAAGCCTTTGTATCCATGAAAACTCAATCGGGAGCCCATTCTGGCACCCTACCAGAGGGGGAAATCATCGCCGGAGGCCATCTTCATATCCCGACGGCCACCATGATGAGGTGGGAGTAGTCCACCCTCGGGGCTGAGGGTTTGTACTAGTAGCTATGTGTTTGATCTCTCTCTCTCTCTCTCTCGTGTTCTTGATTTGGCACGATCTTGATGTATCGTGAGCTTTGTTAATATAGTTGGATCATATGGTGTTTCCCCATCTCTATCTTTTTGTGATGAATTGAGTTTTACCTTTGAGATTTCATTATTATCGGATTGAATATTTTTATGGATTTGAGAGCACCTGATGTATGTCTTGGCACTCAGCTCACGGATTCCCGAAGTGGTATTGGGGTAATCTATGCATAGGGGTTGATGCACGTTTTCGTCTTTGTTTCTCCGGTAGGAATCTTGGGGCACTCTTTGAAGTTCTTTGTGTTGGATTGAGTATTATGAATCTGAAGTTGTTTGATGCATATCGTATAATCAACTCACGGATACTCGTGGTGACATTGGAGTATCTAGGTGACATTAGAGTTGGTTGATGTGTATCATATGGTGCTATTTTAGTACGAACTCTTGTGCTGTTTGTGAAACTTATAGGAATAGCTCGATAGATCGATCGGAAAAGATAACTTTGAGGTGGTTTCGTACACTACAAACAATTTCGTCCTATGTTCTCTGCTAGATAAGAACTTTGGAGTTTTTTATCACACGTTGAGGGAATGTTATATGATCCAATTATATTAGCATTACTGAGAGATTGCACTAGTGAAAGTATGAACCCTAGGCCTTATTTTCAAGCATTGCAATACCATTTGTGCTCATTTTTGTTACTTGCTACCTTGCTGTTTTTTATTGTTCCTATTACAAAAATCAATATCTACTATTATTACTACACTTGTATCACCATCTCTTCGCCAAACTAGTGCACCTATACAATATACCATTGTATTTGGTATGGTTGGAGACACAAGAGACTCTTTGTTATTTGGTTGCAGGGTTGTTTGAGAGAGACCATCTTCATCCTATGCCTCCCACGGATTGATAAACCTTAGGTCATCCACCTGAGGGAAATTTGCTACTGTCCTACAAAACTCTACGCTTGGAGGCCCAATACGAGTCTACAAGAACAAAGTTGTGTAGTTGACATCAGAGTGCCAACTTCAGATAATAATTATCCCACTATTTTGGAGGGTGTTGAATCTTATTATAATGATAAAAGTGGATTTGAAGAGGTCATGACTTTATTTAGTAATGATTTCACTATCTTGGAAGAGGTTTCAATTGATTATGATGAGAACAAAGTTGCTACTTATGATGATTATTGTGATTATACTTATGTTATAAAAAGTAGTGATGATTATCTTTATAAAGTTTATCATAATTATGATTACCCTTTTACTGAACATTATGCTTTTAATGTGGAAACAATTTATAGTATTCGAGTTTCATGTGATACTCCCACTATTATGAATGAGAAGAGAATTGCTTATGAGAAGAGTAATAAAACATTTATGCTTGTGGATCATGAAAGGAATGCTTTATGTGATAGTTATATTGTTGAATTTGTCCCATGGCCCATGGTCTTCTGAGCCGTATCTTGGATTGGTCATGGGCTTCTGGTGGGCCATCCATATACTTGGGCCTACCCAATATTTATAACCCCGACATTCTCCATTGGAGGTCTTGAACTCCAACTAAGTAGGTAAAGGAGCAAAGCTCTCTCTAGTTCATCTCATATGCTTTGCTAACCTAGGAAGGAGGTAGGGACAGGTATATAGAGTCTAGGGGGTGAGAGAGGGGTTCATGGGTCGAAACCCAGATGGTTGCGTGCAGGCAGTACCGGACGTCCAATGGCTTCTGAGGAACGGAATTGTCCGATGTCGGCTGGATGCCTAGTGGCTAGTCGGGGTACGAATGTCCAGAGGGGTGGCACTGGACTTCTGGTAGGGAGCGGATGTCCGCTCGAGGTTTCTTCGGCGGCTAGTTTTCCTAGAAGTTGTTGTCCTTCGCGTCATACCGGATGTCCGATGGATGACTGGACGTCCGGTGCCTGCACCACCTCCTGGTCGACTACTTCACCCTCGTTGAGTGAGATCGGGGATCAGACGCCCACAGCCTCCAAAAACACATCCAGAACATGGAGCCCTAGCCTTTGGAATCCAAGGACTTCGCTGTCGCAACGCTGCATCAAGAGGGCTTCACCATCATCATTGTCGGTGTCAAAACCGGCGGATCTCGGGTAGGGGGTCCCGAACTGTGCGTCTAGGCGGATGGTAACAGGAGACAAGGGACACGATGTTTTTACCCAGGTTCGGGCCCTCTCGATGGAGGTAATACCCTACTCCTGCTTGATTAATATTGATGATATGGGTAGTACAAGAGTAGATCTACCAATCGATCAAGGAGGCTAAACCCTAGAAGCTAGCCTATGGTATGATTGTTGTTCGTCCTACGGACTAAAATCCTCCGGTTTATATAGACACCGGATAGGTTAGGGTTACAGTCGTCGGTTACATTGGTAGGAGATCTACATATCCGTATCGCCAAGCTTGCCTTCCACGCCAAGGAAAGTCCCATCCGGACACGGACGAAGTCTTCAATCTTGTATCTTCATAGTCTTGGAGTCCGCCGTGATGATAGTTCGCTATCCGGACACCCCTAGTCCAGACTCCTCGGTAGCCCCTGAACCAGGCTTCAATGACGACGAGTGCAGCGCGTTGATTGTCTTCGGCATTGCGGCGGGTTCCTCCTCCGAATACTTCATAGAAGGTTTTGAACACAAGGATAGTGTCCAGCTCGCAAAACAAGTTCCACATACCACCGTAGAGAGAATAACTTTTGCACGATCTGCCGACGTATTCAGCGCGTGACATCACACCACGGCCAGGCCTTTATATGAATCATTTTTTACTGTTCCACCTCAGCGTGTTTAGCGAGGCGGTTTCCCTGGCACGTCTTATCAAAGCATAGATCGTGCCCCCTTATTCCGGGATTCCCATCAATACGGACGTGGGTAACCCAACCGTGCCCGTTGGCACGCCTCCTCTATCAAAGGCGAGTCCTAATCGACCACGGGGAGGGTTCTTGGTATTCAACCTCTTTATAATGAGACCAAGGCCCTCTTCTTCTTTACACCCTCCATCGGGTTCGCCTCGCGCTTCGAGTTCTAACACCCAAAGCTTCAGATTTAGGCGCTTCGGACCCTCGACGATGTCCGGCTCCGACCAGCACGGCCGATGGATGTCTTCTTCTATCACGGAAGAAGATGTGCTAAAGCTGCGAGACGCCAGGTATCTAACCGGCGAGATTTCGCATAGGCTGCCTGCTCCAGGGCAGGTCATTCCCACTCCTGAGCCCGGCGAGAACGTGGTGTTCGTGTCTCACTTCCTTGAGGTTTAGGCTTCCGACGGATCCCTTTGTGCGGGGCTCATGTTTTATTATGGGCTGGATTTCCATGACTTGAATCCGGAGTCCATCCTCCATATCTCGTCATTCATTGTCGTATGTGAGGCCTTTCTCCATATTACCCCTCACTTTGGATTGTGGCTCAAGACCTTCAAGGTGGAGCCAAAGATGATCGAGGGGCAGCAAGCAGAGTGCGGAGGGGCGGTCATAAGCAAATGTGTTGATGCTCCGTGGCCCAAGGGCTCTTTTCAAGAGGAGGTTGGTTTGTGGCAACGGGAGTGGTTTTATATCACTGCTCCTAGGGGCACCAAATGGGTGGCGCTTCCCGCCTTCCGCTCAGGTCCACCACAGCGGCTGGCGTCATGGGTCATCAAGGGGCTCGACTGGGGGCCGTCCAAGGACGTACCTTTGTTGCAGGGCCGTATTCGACACCTCCAAGGAAGAGAGATCAATCTGGTTGCAGTGGCACAGGTTATGTTGATTCGGCGCCTTATGCCCTGCAAACGCCGCCCCCTCCGCGTGTGGGAATTTAATCCGGAGGGACCACGAGCTCTCCAAAATTTTATGGGTATGACGCCCGTGGAGATGTATAAACTGTTCTTCGGATCACAAGAGAAGTGGCCGGACCTAACTGAGGACGCATGACTAAGCTGCAATCGCCCAGATACTCAAGTAAGTAGTCCTGTAACCGGACAGGCTGTTCATTCATTTATCATATACATGCCCTTTAAAGGAGTCGTTTCTTGAACAGGAGTGGATAGCCAAGGCAAAGTTAATAAGGTGTCCGGCTCCCCTCCCAGAGAACACGCCGGATCCCATGCTGGCCAAGATGTTGAAGGCCGCGCCTTTTAAAGAAGGCGAGGGGAGCGGGGAAGCAACTTCCTCCACGAAGGAGGCCTTTGAGGAGGGAGGGATCAAAAGTCCCACCCTCCAAGGAGAGAAGAGGACCGCTTCGGAAGATCTGGAGGTCAAGGCCTCGAAGAGGGGAAATAAATCTTCGTCAGAGAGTCCGTGCTGGGAAGTACCCCAGCCGCACTGTTTCCCAAAGGGATCAGCCCTCCAATGAGCCGTAAGTAAAAAGGAAGGGTTTTGTAAGTAAGGAACATCCTGTATTTATTTCTCAAGATAACCAAATTGTACCTTGTAGTTCGGATCTCAGCCCTTCTCATCGAGCTCGTCTTGAGGGGATCTTCTTCCGGAGATGATGGAGAGCGAACGCCTCCACTGTCGCACCCTCATGCGAGGCGGACGACCCCGAGGTGTCGTCGCGAGGGTTCCCCAAGTCCGGCGGGCGGAAGGTCCGCGCCAAGTGGTGTGCGGTCGGAGGAGTGAAGGATCTGCTCGGGCGAAGCGGCTATCTCGAGAGGATCACCGTGTGCTAATGGGTACGGTGATTGAAAGAATTGCATCCGCGGAGAGCGGATTGCATGAAGCCGTCAGAAGCTTACTGACGGGGTTCGAGGTACGCAAAAATGATGTACCTTCTAACAGTTATGCATATAGAATGTGCCATGTATAGATAGTAGCCCCTGAGACTCGGTATGTTGTCAAAGTTGACAGCGTGCCGAGGATCAAAATCTCGATTATAACATATCGCCGCTCCTAAATAGGTGGCGGGCGTCCGTGGCCAGCCGGATCGATGAATATGCCGAACTAAAGCGGCAACTTGACGAGGCGGATGCGGACATCGCTACCGGTCAATAAGCGGTTTGACGAGTCACAAGGTATGCGACTTCTCGCGGACACCGGTAAGGGAGCTTGACGCCCATGCCTTACTACGTGTATGCTTAATGCAGATGGTGCCGCTGTGGGAGGAGCTGCGGGCGGAACTCGCCGAGCGAAAGAGCAAGCCGAAATAGTAATGTGGCGCTTTAAGGACGACGGCGAAGATCTAGAAGCGAACGGGCTGCTCACTGCCGAAGCAAAGAGGAAATGGCCGATATGGCCAAAAAGTTGAAGAATATGACCGATCGCTGCGAGGTTCTTGAAAAAGAACGTCAAGCGGAGCAAGAGGGCCTGAAAAAGGCCACCGCCGAATCCAAGGATGCCCGTTCGGCTTTGAGAGCTGCCAAGGAGGAGCTGAGTCAGGCCGGGGCTATTGCGGCTGGAAAACCGTTTCTACTACGGAGGAAATATACGGATCCAAAGTATGCTCAGTTGGACAAGTTGTGGAGTTCGGAGGATGCTTATCTGGACTTAGCGGCGAAGGCCGCGGACGCGATTGAGCACTTCCGAGGCCGAAAGGGCATGTAAGGAAGAGCTATATTGGTCGCAATTCCATAGTCCGGGCGTCCTCTTCCGTTGACCGATCGGTTGGCGAATGGGCGAGCTGAATCGATTATCCGGACTTGCCATGAAGCATGTCATGACTCATTTGTGGCGGGCGGACCCCACCAAGAGTTATTTTGGTTTAGTGCAGCAGTTCCTTGCGTGCGGTACTCGTGACGACGCAATGAAGCGGTCGGCGTATTGAGGGAGCGCGGATGGCTCGGCCCGTGTCAAGACATACCGGCGAGATGAAGGCCACCGACGTTGCATCCCAAGATTCGGACAGGTTTAGTACCGCCGAGCACTACTTTGAGGAAGTCCTGTAGGGCGCTCGTTTAATAGAGACGCAGTGCTCGAAGGATATTATGTTTAAATGACATGTATGATTTGTGAAAACAATGTTTCAATAGAATATAAGAGCTTTTTATACTTGTGCGTTCAAGTAGTAAACTACTCCCTGTGCGGCCGTTTATGTATATGTATATATAACTTGAAAGATGGCAGTCCTTGGCTTCAGCCCCCATGCACATAGTGCGGGGGTGTTTGCAAAGAAGGCGCTTTTTCACACTTAATCCAACGTCTTGGTCCTGTTAAGGAGGTGGTAGCGTAGCAAACTAGGCAACCGGACTATAATGCTTTATCACTTTCACTTAGCCATAGGAGTTCGAGGTGGGGCTACTATATAGCCCACAGGGGCACCGCACTCTCCCGATTGGGTGCGTATGTGCTCGACCGAAACCGGTCCTTCATTAATGCGGAGGAATTCTAAACATTCCGGTGAGTCATCGAGTGGTTGACCAGTCTCTCGCTATATCATGACAGTCAGCTGGCTTTCTCTCTTGAGGTGCTCGCCTGGCCAACCGGGCACAATCGCAGTGAGTTCTCCACGGTGCCGCGTTAGCCGATAGAGCGGAACGTAAGGCAGCAAAACACGGAGCCGGCAAACCCAACATTTGACCAAAGATATGATTCGAACTGATGCATATAAGGCCTAACTCGAGACGCCGAACACTCCCTAAGGTATTCGGTCTTTATAAAACGGGCAGAATAATGCCTCGAGCCCCCGTGTCCGTGCACGCAAAAAATTCTGGTGCGGCCAATGCCAAAACGCCAGCCTCCTCCTCGGTTATAGTAAGAAACCGGGGATGTATATCAACAAGAGACAGTAAAAAGGTTTACGCAGGTCTTAATCAAAAGGATCCTTACAACGGGTCCCTCTTGCACGTCTGCGCTACCGTCTCCATTGTGCCGTATCACGGGCGGGTGTAGCACGTTGTTCATCTGTAAAAGAGAGGAACTTAGTTTAAAAGAAAAAGGATCGTGCAAAGGATGTACTTTATATTAAATAAACAGAGTACGATTCGAAGAAGTGAATAAAATTAAGCTTTATTGTCTCTTGTTGTACATGCATGCAGCCCCTTGTATGGGGGTATGCCGCTAGTAGGCGCCGGACTCGTCTAGCCGTGTCCGGGGTTTGAATGACCTATTCAGGTTCTTTAACTAGCGGAGCCGGATAGGTGTGGGGCTGTCAAGGCAGTCTCACGTTCTTCCGTGCTCGAGTAACACTTAATACTCCCTTTTAATGAGATGATGCCGCGTGGACCGGGCATTTTAAGTGTTAGAGATGCATAATGCGGTATTGCGTTAAAGCGGGCGAAAGCTTCGCGTCCCAATAGTGCTTGATGGATACTTTTAAATGGGGCGACATGGAGACTAACTTTTCGCAACGGAAGTTGTCGGATGAACCAAAGATAACTTCTAGCAGTAGGGAGCCCGTACAATGGGCATATGGGCCTAGCATTACCCCTTTAAAGGAGGTGTTGCTATGGCGAATTTTGGTTGGGTCTATCCCCATCCTGCCGATTGTGTCCTGATATATCAGGTTTATGTCACTGCCGTCATCCATGAGGACTTGTGTAAATTGGAATCTCTCGATTATAGGATCCAATATCAAGGCAGTCCATCCTGCGTTCTGGATACTTCCGGAGTAGTCCTGATGGTCGAAGGTGATTGGTTTTGACAACCAGTGTTGGTACTCCGCTAGGGTAGTATGTGCGGCGCGCGTCTTAATTGGCGTCGCTCTGTTTTTTCCTTTTATCACGTGAAGTGAGTTTACTGTTTTAACTTCTTGTGGGAAATTCTTTTGTTTTCCGGGGCTCTGCTGGTGGTGCTCGTCATCATCTTCACTTGGTGTGTCGAGCCCCTTGTGTTCGGCGTTGAGTCTGCGGGACTGTTTGAAGACCCAACAATTTCGTGGGTATGGTTTGCGGCCTCCCGAGTACTTGTGGATTTGACATATCTTGTCCAAGATTTTGTTTGAGTTGGATAGCTCATCGATATTGTCCTTAAGGGCAGTTTTTATTGTTCTGCCGTGAGCTTTTGAATACGGCGCCGATCGCCGCTCTTTGGACCGTTCCTTTAATCCGCGCTGGTCCTTGTTGCGCCGTGGTTTCCGCTTCCATCCCTCGACTTGGATGTACTTGGATCGCTGGTGCTGCATCTTGCTAGCCAGCTATCCTATCCCGCATAAAAAGCGGGTCATGAGGCTTGTTAATGCGGCCATTGTTCTTGGCTTTTCTTGGCGAGGTGTCTGGCGAGCCATTCGTCTCGGACGTTGTGTTTGAAGGTTGCTAAGGCTTGGCGTCCGGACAATCGACTATTTGGTTCTTTTAGTAAGGAACCTGTTCCGAATTTCGGGCTGACTCTCCGGGCTGTTGAGTTATGTGACTTAGATCGTTCGCATCCGGAGGGCGGACATAGATCCCCGAAATTTGCCCAAACGCATCCTCGAGCTCTTCCCAGCTTCAATGGTATTTTCGGGAGGCTTTTAAGCCAATGCCGAGCTGGCCCTTTGAGTTTGAGGGTAAGTATTTTATGGCGTGGAGATCATCTCCTCTAGCCATGTGTATGTGGAGGATGTAATCCTTAATCCGCACTCTGTGGTCTGTTGTTACGTCGTATTCCTCTATGTTTACGGGTTTGAATCCTGCTGGAAATTCATGATCCAGACCTCATCGGTGAAACATAGGGGATGTCTGCGCCCTATTTGGGTGTGCCGTGATGTTCGGATATTTGGCGTGTTGCATTGCTTTGAAGAGCTTGCTTTCTCGGCCCATAGACGGACCTAATCGGGCCATCCTTTTGATGTGAATCCTTATGCGGATCGCGTATCGGCTTGTGTGCGCGCCATTTGCCGCTCTCTTTTTGCCGTGGGGTCGTCCATCCGACCGGGTGGCCTTCTTACTTTTTGGTTGTGGGGGCTCTATGGCCTCCTCATCAAATTCGGGCAGTAGTTTTCTCTTTGGGTAGCTCTTTGTTCGGCGACTGTCACCGTATTTGTCTGCGGTGTTGAATACTCTACTCCATCTGATTCTGAGTGCATCTTCCGCTGTTTTGAGCTTCCGCTTCTGCTTTTTCAGGCTACGCGCAGTGGCAAACGAGCCTTTTGTGGAGGTTATTCTACTCCAACAATTTGTCCGGCGTGAGATCGTCCGGACTGTTGTCCTCGCCGGGTACGGGTTGTTTATCCAAGTTGTCTTGTTCAGACGATTGCTCGATAGCATGTTCGTCGCGTCCACCGTTCGCCTGCTCTATGGCTGGGTCTTTGTTGAGGCGGGACTTGGTTCGGCGCTTACGTTGTCGTTTGACTGCTTTTCAAGGGATTTATCCTTCGTGGCGTCCGTTGTTCCTCGTCTTCATTTCCTTTAGGTGTATCCACCATGTATACATCATGGGATGAGGTGGTTGTCCAACATCCTATAGGCGCTGGTTCATGGTTGTCTCCTACATCGCCGTCCATACCGTCGATGTCTTGAGTCGAAATCGAGCACGCCGTGTAAGCTTTCGGCGATGGCTCTGAAGTGGGTGGTGGGTGGGCGTTGAATTTCTTCGACGTCCGCATCCCAACCTTCCTCGACCGTAGTCCGCCATGGCTCTCCGGATAAAGAGAGACTTTAGTGAATTCAGGATGTCGCCAAAGGGCGAGTCTTTGAAAGATGTCCGCGACGATGAACTCCATGACCGGCGCCCGATCGGATTGATTGGTCGGGCGCGGAGGGTTCGGAGTCCGGAGAGGAGTCCGCACCGGGAGTCACGGTCTTCGCAGCGACAGGATTGTGTTCGCTTAATCGCCGTAGAGATTTCAGCCCGGTGGTGTCCAACCAACCATCCTCGATCGGCGAGATCGGCTCGAATCAATGTTCGGAGCGGACACTAATCGCCTCCGTGACACTTGTCGCTGCGAGTTAGATCGTGCCCATCGAGACAAGGCGCGCGCTTGGTCGTGGCTCGAATCCGTCGAAGATCAAGTCTCGGCGGATGTCGGCCGATAATTCAAGCTTCCAAATCTGACTGATGGCGGGCGTGGCTTCGATCTGCTCCGGATGGCCAAGTGAATTGCCCGCAGCAAAGCCGCCGAATAGGAAGATCTGTCCGGAGAAAAGTCTCACCTGACCGCGTCGTTGTTGATGATCGAGGAGCCATCGGGCCTATAGGTGACGACACGGAGGAACTCTCAATGAAAGCACCAATGTCGGTGTCAAACCGCAGATCTTGGGTAGGGGTCCGAATCGTGCGTCTAGGCGGATGGTAACAGGAGACAAGGGACACGATGTTTTTACCTGTGTTCGGGCCCTCTCGATGGAGGTAATACCCTACTCCCGCTTGATTAATATTGATGATATGGGTAGTACAAGAGTAGATCTACCACGAGATCAAGGAGGCTAAACCCTAGAAGCTAGCCTATGGTATGATTGTTGTTCGTCCTACGGACTAAAACCCTCCGGTTTATATAGACACCGAATAGGTTAGGGTTACACAGAGTCGGTTACATTGGTAGGAGATCTACATATCCGTATCGCCAAGCTTGCCTTCCACGCCAAGGAAAGTCCCATCCGGACACGGGACGAAGTCTTCAATCTTGTATCTTCATAGTCTTGGAGTCCGGCCGTGATGATAGTTCGGCTATCCGGACACCCCCTAGTCCAGGACTCCCTCAATCATCATCACCATCTCCATCTCATCCCAATCCATTTGTAATACAGTAGTTGGAGTGGATTCAATTGTGTGTTACTTTTGTGAACTTATCATAACCATCATGATCCATCTCGTATCATTCATGCCCTTGATGTGCGGGTAGTTTCCCTAGTTCTCGGGGATATGGAAGAAGCCTGGTATGTAATAGATCATTTGGTTTAGGATTTGAGATCCTCTTTATATATTTATGTTAATATTCTTCTTAATGTTGGGTGAAGTCGACCATTTAACATATGCCAATTTTGGATGGAAGATTATTACTATTGGCGTGACAACTGGTTGCAGAGGTAGGTTAGTGATAGGGCCTATCTTCCTTCGTCCCTAATCGTTGCAGCATGGGGTAAATGGAGATCGATTTAGCTGTGTCCTCAGGGGAACACTCCTTAATTATCATTCAGTAACAGGAATGGGGATGAATGGTAGTGGCGTATGTGATACGGAGTTGCCGCATGCAGAGGGCGAGAGTGTGCTCATGTGTTATGTATCTTCTTGATGCTCTATTTTGAGCCAATAAAATCCACTCTTTATCCAAAAAAGGAATATGCACTATCATTGAGAGTAATTCCAAGCAATATCTGCTATCATTGTAAGTAATATAGTCGAGGTCATTTATGATGAGGTCATTTATGATATTTCTGAACTTGCCAACATGGGGCGTTTGATGTTATAATCATTCTTGTCATCGATGCTCGGAATAAGGTTGAAATCACCGGAGAGGAGCCACGGACCAATCGCGCTCGCACGGATAAGCCTAAGCTCATCGAGAAATCTTAACTTTTTTTGCGAGAAACTTCCAATCTATTCATCTTCAATCATAAGAGTACAAAGAACAATAGAGGTAATAAAAATTACAACCATGTTCGTTGACCACCTAGCGACGACTACAAGCACTGGAACAAGCCAAAGGCGTGCCGCCGTCATCACTCCTCCCTCACCGGAGCCATGCAAACCTTGTTGTAGTAGACAGTCGGGAAGTCATCGTGCTAAGGTCCCATAGGACCAGCGCACCAGAGTAGCAACCATCGCCGATGAAGAAAGTCATAGATCAGAAGGACCAAACCTGTAAACACCTAAACGAACAAGAACAAAGACTGGATCCAAATAGATCCACCGAAGACCAACACCGACCGAATCTCGTAAGATCCGACAGAGACAAACCTCTACACGCTCTTCGACGATGCTAGACGCACCATCGGGACGGGGATAGAACGTGGGATGCATTATTCCTACTAAAGGACGTCATCGCCACCACACATCCCCAACCAAGACGTTGACTCTAACAAGAACAAGAACGGGGTCCCTCCCGCCGGCGGGTGGCCGAGATCCTCCGCACCTCCATGGCCTATAGGCCATCGGAGATGCGATGGACCGGTGGCGCCGCCAATGGGAGAAGAAGAGCTTTTCTTGTGGAGGAGGAAAAAGATCTGACAGGGGGTTCGTATAACTTGTCATGTGTATCTTGTGTTTTATAAACTGAGCTGGCCTAGAAGACAGGCAAGTAGGCGCGACGGTAAGTAAATGGTGACATTATAGTTGGTGAGTGTGCCCAGTTGCTTACCAACAAATCATTCTTATATTAATCATTTAATTAATATTCGACATTCATTTATGTTCATTTATGCAAAAACACACAACATTTTTAGAAATTAAATTTTTAGGCCAACTCCCCCTTCTCTCTCACACACACACAAAATCTACTTTTTTTGGAGAACACCATAAGTTGATAGTCATGTACTCATGGTTTTGGTCGGAGATGGCGACGATGAAGACGTAAAACTTGAGTTGATCCAGTCGACCCGCGTAAGATTTCCATCATAGTTACTTCTCTTAGTTCTATAACATGTAGATAGACACATACCCTCACGACACAAAATCTACATTTTTTTAAGAAAAGAGATACCTAATCCCTCTACAGCGTAGAATAGTTTTTCAGTTTGAAGGTATATTTAATTCTAACTAGAAGCACTTAAAGCTAACCAGTTGTTTGAAAACATAATTAGCGCTAGACTATCATTTGCTTAAGCCCAAGTTGCACATTATTTGAAGATAATCAACATTAGACTATTATACGTGTAAGTTGGTGTCACTGGTCACTTTCCTTCCAATCCAATTATATATATCAAATATCTTTTGAGGCGGTGAAGATTCTTTGCCACTTGCATGGGCACCATATGCAGTCAACATCAATGGTATCAATTATGCGGTAAAGGAATACGATAGTTGTGATATCGGTCATCGATAGCAACAACGCATGTACCTCTCGCATGTTGGTTCTCATTTTTTGCTCTTTTTATCTTTTACGGTCAAACTCAAAAGTGGAGCTGGCAGGTAAAACTTCCTATCGTAATCGAACCCATTTGTCCAACACGTAGATATACACTTGTTCGACAAGTGGATGGGTGTAGATCATACTCTAGCCCCTGCCGTGTAGTAGAATAGTTTTTCTCCATCTGAAGATACATGTATTCTACTTGAAAGCATTAAAAAGTAGCCAAAAACAAGCGTTAGACAGAAAACGGCCGCCTTTTAAGCGGCTAGAGACAGATAGATAAAGATGGATAGGTAGACACCGCGAGTTGCATCGTCATCGTCCGTTGGTCGCGCACGCAGTTTCGCCGGAGACCGGGCCAAAAGGCCCCGCCCTCCGCTCGGTCGAAACTGAAGCGCAGAGGCGCCGCGCAGCCGCAGCCGCAGCCGCTCGCGCCCGTGACTCCACGTACGTCCCGCAGGCCACGCGCTCCGTCCGGCCTCCAGCGCGAGCGTTTCCGCTCCGGCCTCGGCTCCGCCGCGAGCCACGCCACGCGTCCCCCCTGTCACGACATGTGTCCTGCCGGGCGGGCGGCGTCCCGTCCCGTGTCCGCGATTCCCAAAGTACCCCTCCCCCTCTCTCACACCTCGAAAGCAAAAGAGCAGGGCGGAGGGGCCCCGGCGAGGAGCAAATTATTTTTGTTGCGAGGGCGCGTCTCCTTCCTCCTCTCCGTGCGAGGCAGCGGCGAGCAGAGCAGACCGGAACAGCAGCACACCACCGGACAACATCAATGGCGTCCACCTCCCTCCTCGGCTGCGCAGTTCTCGTAAGCCGCGCCCCTCTCCTCGATCCTCCTCCTCCTCCCATGCGCTCGTTTCTCTCTGGCTTCCTGTGTCATGAGCTGCTGGCCTTAATTGTGCTTGGTTCCTGACTGTCCCTCCCCGCGGCAGGCTCTTCTCTGACGAGCGCGGGATCGAGCTCCTCTGACCCAAGCAACGACTCCGTGCGGGAGCTTCCTCTGTGCAGTGACCAGTTCGTGGCTTCGCCGGCGATGGAGGCCTACTCGAGGGACCTGCTGCGCGGCGTCGGCGGGGGAGGCGAGGCCGGTCGCGGCGAGGAGAAGCCGGGGCGCCTGGATTCGCAGACCGAGGAGGTCGAGCTTAGCCTCGGCCTGTCGCTCGGGGGGCGATTCGGGCAGGAGAGGAGGAGGGGCGAGGGGCTCGCCAGGTCCTCGTCCGTCGCCTGCATCCAGCAGGTGACGACGGCGCCGCCCGCGCTCGCCAGGACAAGCTCCCTGCCGCCTATGGCGGAGGCGGAGGCGGGGAACAGCGCCGCTTCCCTTAGGAGCGGCGTCGAGGTCCAGCCGCAGGGGAGTGGTGCCGGTGCCGCTCTCGGTGCCGCTCTTAACGGCGTCGTGGTGGAGCCCGCAGCTTTGCCACGGGCGAGCTTGAGCCCCCCGTCCACAGGCTCGACGGACGGCGAAGGGAAGCTGCGGGCGAGCTTGAGCCCCCCGTCCACAGGCTCGTCGGACGGCGAAGGTACGTCTTTGTCTTGATGTTTCCATGTGACGGTACTGATTTTGTATTAGTCATGTGATAGTATTTTATTAGCTCAATTAGTTCTCAAGCTCAGCAATGTGGTAGTATTAGTAACTTCATACTACATCTCATTTCCAATAAAAAATTAAAAAAATGCACACATCTCACTGGTTATTATTTCCAAAAAAACTGCACAAATAATAGTCTATTGTGTTAGGTAGTTTTAACGGACATGATTGTTTTTATCTGGTACAAAGGACATGAATATTTTCATTGTTTCTAAGAAAAATTTGAGCATAGATGCAATCATGCAATGCACATTTGAGGAAAGTGGAATTAGGGCTTGCCATTTGCCCATTGCACCTGGCCGGTGAATAAAGTACACCAGTACTAGTATGGAGTAAAAGGCGCCCCTGTTTCTCTCTGGAGTATAGCTAGGCCGCTGGATCTTAGGTGGATTCAGCAATCTAAGGTGATGTGTTACCATCTGTGTTTCCTTGTTGGCACCGGGGAATTGTCTTACAGCTCGGTTGGCTTGCTTATTTGACAACTTCTACATTAGTATAATGGAGTTGTCCTGTTTACAACTATTTGTGTGCCAGGGTCTATTAGAACACTGCATGATTTGTGTACCATTTTAGGAAGATGGGAAAGCAAGGTATAATCAGGTGTGTGGTAGCTGCCTGGGCGGCCATCTCTAGCCTATTATAGGGATAGAAAGTACTAGGGCGAGACAAGCAATTATTAGCTCACTAGCTTGTGTGTTTTTTCTGTAAAGTGGCCAAAATCCATTTATTCAAGTCGACCAACCCTTACAGGACCATCCTTAAAGAAACAAAAAATTACACATGGCTCCTGGGGAAATTGACGTTGTCTTCCTCCTGCACTCGCTAAAGGTGTGGCGTAACCAATGCTTCATACTGCACTTGGACCTCCGAAACACCGCTGGAGCCAAGGAATGTTGTTGATGTAGCAGCCAAGAAGTCGTCGGTGGAGCCAGAAGATGTCGACGAGAACATATCGCCGCCTCGGAGAATGCAACGAAGAAGGTTGGACGAGCAACCTAACCTCATTAGTTCCCGGTCGAAGCCGAAGCTGGCCGAACTTCATCGTTTGGAGGAGGAGGCATTGGACCAAGAGACGAAGTGCATCGTCTCCTCCGCTAGAGGACACCTTCGACGACCACCTCCGCCAGAGGGAGCCTTCGACGACAACCTTCAAAGCATGAAGAGGAACCAGATCCACCACACACCAGAAGAGCAACGCCTAGACAATCCTCCATCCTACTCTATGGCGCTAACAAGGCCGTCGCCAACAAGTTGGGGAAACCTTACTCTTATTCTACACGGCGTTGTCGTCGCCACCACATCACCGTCGTCGGGGAACCAAACCCTAAGTACAATGTCATTGGGCAACTAGGTCAAATGCATGTCATTTGTTTCTATCTTGTGAAGCACATGGCGCTTTGCGAATATTTATTATTCAAAGGTGGTACATGATTTCTATGCCTTACTCAACATGACATTGTTGGACAAGACAAATAGCCCTCGACCTACACGGATTTGGGATATCATAGCCAACAATCAAAGTTGGACACCCGTCGATGTTTGTCGTTGGTGAACAAGTCAGAAGACATGCTCTATCCTAGTTCTGATGCTCGCCATTCTGGTGTAGTTTCTGACGCCAGTGTGTTTGCTTACCTAGTGTAACATTTCACTCTTTTCGAGAGTGGCATCAAAGGCTGCCATTTCAATGTATCTTGTGAAGCACATGATGACCATCCAAACATTTATCTGGATGTGGTGCACGATTTCGGCTACTTACTCGGCATGATATTGTCGGACACGGCATCAACACAAATCTGAGCGGCCATATTTGGCAATGGAAGTTCAAAGCTCATCAAGGTCTATCGCTGAGGAACGAGTCGAACCCCTTGGCCATCCTAGTGCGTATGCTTGTTGTTCAAGCATACCTTGCGAGGCCAATATGCCTGTTTATCTGGTGTAACATTTACTCAATTGGCAAAGTGGCATGAACGCTTGTCATTTCTCTATATCTTGCGAAGCATATGATCCTTGGTCAAACATCTCTTTGGAGGTGGTACACGGTTCTTGTGCCTTATTCGGCATGATATTGTCGGACATGGCCAATAACGCTCAAATGAAACACGACTTCGGGCGGTCATATTCGGCAACGGAAGTTCTAAACACATCAAGGTCTATCACCGAGGAACAAGTCGGACACCATTGGCCATCCTAGTGCGGATGCTTGTCATTCCGGCAAATCTTATGATGACGCTTTACGTGTATACCTAATGTAACGTTTTACTCGTTTGGCAAAGTGGCATCAATGCTTGCCATTCCTCTGTATCTTGCGAAGCACATCATACTTGGCCAAACATTTTGTCAGATGTGGTAAACGGTTTCGGTGCCTTATTCGGCATGATATTGCTAGACATGGGAAATAACACTCAAGTATGACACAAATTCTTCCGGGATGGTACCCGGTTGTTGTGCCTTATTCATCATGGCATTGTTTGACATGACAAATAACACTCAAGTATGACACAAATTTGGGATGCCATGTTTGGCAACCAAAGTTGGAACTCGTCGAGCTCTATGGCTGAGGTACAAGTCAAACATTATCAACTATCCTAGTCCCGATGCTCGCCATTTCCGTGTACCTTGCATCGCCGATGTGCTTGCTTGCCTAGTATAGCACTTTTTCGTTTGGCAAAGTAGCATCAGCTATTGCCATTTTGTTGTTTCTTGTGAAGCACATGAGATGGTCATATTCGGCGACTCAAGTAGGAAACCCGTCAAGGTCTATCGTCGAGGAACAAGTTGGAAGCCGCTGGCAATCCTAGTTCCGACGCTTGCCGTTCCGATGTACCTTGCGATGTCATTGTGCTCGATTGGCAGAGTAGCATCAAATGTTGGCCATTTCTTTGTATCTTACGAAGCACATGATAGCAGGTCAAACATCTATCTGAACTTGTTACATGATTTCGCTGCCTTATTCAGCATGATATTGTTGGACACGGCATAACTAACACTCAAATCTCACACAAATTTGGGCCCTCATATTCGGCAACCAACGTCGGAACCTCGTCAAGGTCTATCGCTTAGGAACAACTCGAACGTCGCCGACCATCGTAGTCGATTGCCATTTCTGTGTATCTTGTGACGCTGATGTGTTCTTTACCTACTCTAACATTTACTTGGAAATGGTGCCGGATTTGACAATCGAAGTTTGGACACCTGTCGAGGTCTATATCATCGAGGAACAAGTTGATCATTGTTGGGCATATTAGCTCTGAAGCTCGCTATTTCGTTGTACATTATGATGGCCATATGCTCTCTTACGTGTCTAACACTTACCAAGATGTGGTAGAGGATCTTGATGCTTTATCCAGCATGACATTGTTGGACGTGTCAAAAACACTCAAATCCGACACGGATTCGGGGTGCAATACTCGACAACCGAAGCTACACACCCTAGAGGTCTTTCGTCGATGAAGAAGTCAAATGTCGTCGGCCTCATAGTTCTGGCTTGACATTCCGTTGTACAACTGTGCCCTCACTTAACTAGTGTAAAACACTGACTCAAACGCAATATTCGATTTTGGTGCCTAATCCAACATGGGTTTGGGGGTGTTGACTTGGCAACCGAAGTTTGGCAAGGATGTCCGAGCAATGCTGGACATGTTTGTTGCATGGTAGTACCTTGATTATTTGGTGCACCAAGGATGCTATATCAAGCATGTTTTACGGTGTGAAGCCTACGTGCTCGCTTAGCTAGTCTAATATTTACTTGGATCTGGTATCAGATAGTGCCCGATTTTGGCATGATATCTTTTTGGCATGGCAAATAGCATTTGAATCCATGAATCCACATGGATTCGGAGAGTCAGACTCGGCGATCGAAGTTGACACGGATGTCCGAGCAACACTAGAAATGCCCATTGTACACCAAGGAAGCTATTCCGAGCATGGATTTCGGCAGCCCCGTCATGACCATCGCTTGTAGTCGGCAAGAGACATAACACATGATTGGTTGCCAGAGTGCAAGTGGGCAAACAACCCTCCACCTTCTCTGTGACCAGATCCCCCCAAAACATGCTTCCATATGGTGCACATTTTCCCCTTTGTTTCATTGCCTTCAATATTTACGTCTACATGATTCATTTTTGGGCTAAATAACCATTTTGCCTCAAGATTAATTAGATATATTTTCAAAAGGGTCCATTGGAGCGGATATATTAGTATTATGCCGAACATGTGGTTATTTCTTAAAAAGTTGGTTCCATTGATACAGGGCAAGTTTTGAACCAACCAACCACATCATGATTGATGAAAGTGGGGTCTTATTCTTATATGCCAAAGTTATTTCATGGTAGAAAAAGGTTTCCAGTACCGTTACTAGTATGCATTTTCATTGGGAGTCTGCTGGTTTCTTGTTGTTCCTCTAAGTTACTTGTTGAAGCATGCCAATATAGTGTACTGGGGCATTAGGGTCATCTCCACATCTATTTATGTAAGATGTCAATTATACATTGGTCCAGTCAAGAACTTCAGTATTGCCTGAAATGACCATCAGTACTATCAAGTGTTTTCTTTCTTTTTTGTAAAGAGTGTTTTTGTAAGGACATGTGATACTTAATATATGGATCCAGTTTGCCATATATAAAGTACTACTCCCTCCGATCCAAAATAAGTGTCGCAGTTTTGCACTAAGGTTAGTTCAACCTTAGTTCAAAACTGCGACACTTATTATGGATCGGAGGGAGTATTAGTTTAAGTGAGGGTGCATTACTTCGAGGATGGTCTGACAATATCTTCTGCAGGAATCCTCGCGAGGACAAGTTCACTCCCTGCTGGCATCGAGGATGGGTGGAGGAAGAGGAAGCTAGCAGAAACTCTGAACAAACTCGAAATGAAGAGGAGTATCGACAGGATGAACTCTTCCAACGTTTCTGTAGGGGAGGTTGGAGAGAACCCAGATGAAATGAGTGAGCAGGCAGGAGGAAAGGCAACAGTACAAAGAATGAACCGTACCAATGTGAGGCGTCGCTTGAGTGGGCTTCCTCCACCATATCAGCCTCCAGCTGCATCACAAGGTCCGAAAAGGAATTCAGCTTTGAAAGGTAAAGTAATTTGCTATATTGCATAATTAAGCTTTGAAAGGCTGCATCACAAGATATTTTGCTATATTGCATTCTTATGCTAGACTACATAACAAATTCCGTGTCACAGCTCGCAAGCATGGTACCTTCATCTGACAATGCTACGTTCCTACTTTCATGCTTACCTCCGTGTGTTACCCTTCAAAAATTATGCCATTTTAATCATGTAGTTATCTGGATATCTTTTAAGGTACTTGGCTTTGCCGCCTGAACTACCAAGCCAAGCAACATACAACCACCAAATTAAGTTGTGGCTTGGATTCATCCTGCCCTCTGGACCAAAACCGTGCAGTTGTAGTATTTGTCCTATTGAACATGTCCTTGAACAGGAACTGCAAGGATACCAATAATTGACTATGCTAACCAACCCTCGTTGTAAAGCGACTACTGATAGATTCGGACTGTTCTATACATGCTGCTGTTTAGTACAGTAATTAGTAGCAGTTGGTTCTTATTTCAGTGTTCCTACCTTCTATGAGATTTGCTTCTGTTGATCACCAAGGTATATGTTGGTGTGTAATCTTACAGGAACTCCTGGCGCTCTAGAGCGGAGCCTGTCGTCGGCTGTTCTGCCCTCGTCTGAGGGTGCAAAAAGCAGCGCCGTGACAACCCCTTCATCTTCAGCATCGGCGGTGAGAGCAGCAGCCCCTGGCATCTCCACAGGGGAGCAGCAGGATGGTTCAGAAAGGCCGGCGGCAAGAGCTACTAGGACCAGGAGCGTGGCAGACATGGTGCGGAAGATGCCGGTGGTGTACACCAGCGGGCTCCCCAACGGCGAGAGGATCGACGGCTTCCTGTACCAGTACAGCAGAGCTGAGGAGGTGAGGATTGTGTGTGTGTGCCATGGTAGCTTCCTGACTCCGGCGGAGTTTGTGGCGCATGCCGGAGGCGGCGAAGTTGCCCACCCAATGAGGCACATCGTCGTCAACCCCCCGTCGCTCTAGACCGGCGCGCGCACGCATGCGGGTCGCGCAAGTGCTCCGCGTGTGGCCTCAGCAGCACTAAGCTTAGCTTGGAACTAGAAATCTCATCGTGAGACTGCATTTTATGTTTTACAGACTGCACATTACAGTACTTGTTATCCTGAACTGAAGACATGGTGGGAGATTTGCTCCTACAGACAACTAAATAGCAAACATATGACAGATTGAACATCACTCGCTGTTCTGGTGGTCGTCACTTGTTTCCTACTGTTGTTATTGTGGTGGTGGTGGTCGTCGTCTTAGGACAAAGGGTCTGCAGTCATGGTCTTGTAGATACGGGTAGCGGCTTGTTGGTGGCAACCAGCCCGCTGGAGAAAATTTTATGAACCAGCGACTGGTCAGTTGTTGGTGGCTTCTCAAAGCTACCAGCAACCAGTGACTAGTGATGGAGCACCAGTTTCATGGAGTCAGTAGCGAACCATGTACCTGGCACCCTACAACTGATGCAACATCTTCATCACATCTTCAGAGTCAGTGGCTTACTGTATAGAGTACTTTGTTAGCCTGGTCACCATTCATGATGGCTACTGATCTTAGTGGCTGGCTTCTCACAGCTCCCAGCAACCAGTCACTATTGGTGGAACCTGTCTCATCTTTTAGGTAAGTAGCTTACCAAATTACATGACACCCAGTCAGAAGTGATGGAACATCTTAGTCGCACCTTCAGAGTTGGTAGTCAGAAGTGATGGAACATCTTAGTCGCACCTTCAGAGTTGGTAGCTTTCCATATAGTAGTACATTGTTTAGTCTGGTACAGATCTTCAGGGCTTGTTCAGTTTAGAGAGGATTGAGGGGGTTAACCCCTACAAAGTCAAAAGAACCTCCCCCAAACCTCCCAGCAACCAACGTACCAAATCCACTTTCAACCCAGCAAGCCCAGCAGGGCAAGGCTGAGACTACCTTGTGCTGCTCAAACCTAAGGCCTCCTTTGGTTCATAGGATAGGAATATTGTAGGAATAGTAACTTCATAAAAAGTGAGATGACATGCATCTCAATTCCTATAAACAAAGAGATAGCATTTGATGCATATGATAGGATTTTTTTCATTGAGTCTAGGCTAACATTTTTTTTCCTTTGAAATGTGAAGGATTGAATCCTATCCTATATAGGAATAGGAATTCATTCCTACAAACCAAAGGGCTTCATAGGAATTTTTCCTTTGAAAATCCTATCCTATAAAATTCCTACAAGATTCCTACAAACCAAAGAAGGCCTAATACTTTTGTCAGACAACAGATTTGGTAAAAGTGATGCTCAAACCTAGATGGGTCGATTCACAACGTTTATACACCTATACATTCCCGGGACACAAATAAAGTATAGTGCAGTGATTCTTGCATACTAAGCCACGAGGAGCGCTTGTTCAGAACACAATGTTTAACATCAGCTAGCAGTGGATCTGCATACATGCTTGTCGGATGGAGAAGGAATTTGCAGATCAAACAGATAGAACAGAAGAATACCCCGATGTCCTCCAAATCAAACATCTACATATATAACACAGGACAGCAAAAGCGTTTTAAGTTTATCACTACATTTGGGCAGCGATACGGCAGAAAGACACGGCTGAAGCAGCACTACACTTCAGGAAACTTGGGGCCAAAACATGGCTTCATCTAGCAAAGCGGTGAGCCTGGATATCCATCTCCTCAAGGGGACCAGGCTTACTCTTGCATCTTCTCCTCTCCCAGCAGGCGGCGGTGAGCTTGGGAATCTCCTCAAGGGGAGCAGGCATACTCCTCTTGCATCTTCTTTTAGCTGGAGGTGAGCTTGGCGATCTCCTCGAGCTGGTACCTCGCTTCAGCAGCATAGTCAACCGGCGACTCGCTCCTCACGGTGATCCTCTGCCTCTTCTCGCCCATGTACTCGTTCTGCACCACGCTGACGCGGAACAGGTGGGGAATCCAGGTGGCTTCCTTCAGCTTGAGCTGGAACATGTCATCGCCCTCCTGCAAACAGAATTTGACAGTCTTAGGCACAGATCACAGAGCAAGCAACATGTCTACATTCCAAATGGTGAGGCGTGAGTTTTTACCTCTTTCCTGATCCGATCAAGCTCATCTGCGCTGCAGCCAACGATTCTCTCTGCTTGGTCATTGAAAAGGGACAGCCAGGCCTCGCCAGTGGGATCAGAGACCTTGATCACCATGATGTACCTGAAGAGCCACGGTGAACAAGGCACACTTAGCATTGGTATTTCATGGATCGTTAAATGGCAGTAGCATGTCTTTACTGCAACTGAGTAGGACTGTTACCTCAATGAGCACTGCTCATAGTTCTTCTGGCACCCTTCACACCAGTATCCTGATCCGAGTGCCTCAGTCACCTTCTTGTTGCAGGTGGTGCAGGCACGGTACCACATGGTCTGGTCAGGCTTGATGTTGCTTATGTTGGCATACAGGCTAAAGAAAACAGGCTGCAAAACAAGTCGAGTCAGCTTATTGCAGGCAGTTGCAAGTTTTACAGTCATGAATTATTCAGATTCAAATGCACTTTGTACTGATAACAAGCATTCAAAATCTTACCTTATCCTGGCCCAAGTTAGGGTCACTTGTGATGTGAGACAGAAAAACTCTGTCAGAGTACATTGACCTCAAGCCACCAGCGCTGGATGCACCCATTCCAGCACCAACTGATGCCAAGGCAGTACCCTTGCCTTCAGATTCATACCTGTTCAGCAAAGAAAGTGGTCATGATCTATCACAGAAGATCTTAAAAGCTAATCAAAAGAACAGCATTTAGTATCAGGGCCTTACCAAGCTCTAAGCTTCTCAGTCTCTGGCAACTCTGGGTTAATCACAAGTGTGCTTTTGCCTACTGTAGAAACAGATACACCTGGTAGAGAAATTTAGTAACAGGTTGTTAGCACAAATAAAATCACATTGTTATTCAGAAAATGATTTATTAGAAGGATAACAAGAGCCTACCTTGAAAATCAGACACCTTCAGGCTCTTGACTGCAATGATAGGTGCAGAGTCAACCATGTCCAAGAGTTCCTCACCGACAGTGGTGGCAAGATCATTCCAAAGAGAAATGGTGACAGTTTTGTTCCTATAATCAAAATTAGTTGCATATGAGAACATGCATATATTTCAAGCTATGAATGTCACATACGCCACATGTTAAGATATCAACAAGTTAAGTTGATGCTTACGAGTCATCTGCAACAACAATGTCACGCTTTGGGATTGACTCATTGTCAATCTTTCTTCTGATACTCAAAGTAGGTGATACACTCTGAACAACACCAATGATATCTACAGATAAAAGATGGAACAGAGTAAAATTAGTCAGGCTGAATGCAACTAAATGCAACGAGTTACTAATATAGCTCACTGAATTCAAGCAATTTGGCCTCACCTACTAACTCCCTGCCACCAACATATGGCCCCAGCATATCAATCTTGACAAAGTTGTATTGCACTGGTGGAATGAAAGATTCACCCTCAGCTTCTTCAACAACAGCATTCTCATTCAGGGTCATCTCATAGTCATTCTGGACTGTCTTGAACTGCTTGTTTGCAATTCTGAGCGACCCCTTGGAGATGTAGTAGACTTTCCCAAGCTCAAACACAGGATAGAACTTCTTTGCGGGCTCATTGAACATGGTGGCCTGGATCTGGGTGCCCTGTATTACACAGATCAAGCAGAGTCAGCTTACAGTTACAACTTGGTTCAGCAAATACTACATGTATGAAAGCGTTTGACTGTTGTCAGTGGAACTTACATCCTCGTCAGTGAGCTCAACGTTGAAGACATGGCCTTCTCCACGTGCATTCCTGTATGACCTGAGGTTGCCCTTGCTTGTGACCCGCACCTTGATGACCCAGTTGCCCTGGTAGGGGTTCAGGGAGATCAGAGGATGCACCCGTCTCGTCATGGCCAAGCGAGCAGCCGGAGCAGCACTGCAGACACAGAAACGGTAGAACTGAGCAGCAATTCTTCACAGATTTCTCCAGCAGAACAGTAGAGTAAGGACACAGTTATGCAAGAAGAGCTTACTTTCCGCGCTGCTCGCTAACAATCTGGGACGCGGACTTGACGTCATGCCTCGGCTTCAGCGTAATCGCAGCCGGGGCCGCGCCAATAGACTTGGAGAGAACCGCAGCCTCCTCCTTGGGCTTCATGAGAGCCGCTGGCTCTTCTATCTTGACCTCGCTCTTGATCTCGGCGTCAAGCGCCTGGGACACGACCTCACACTTGGTGATGATCACCATCCTGCCGTGTACCGTACAAAGATCAGTGAAGGATGAAACGGATCTGTAAGAACGGCGGGACGGGGGTGGGTATTTTGCTTACTTGTCCGTCTTTTGTGGGATGTCGTTGCACGTGTAGTTGAGGATGCGGACGAGGCCGAGGTTCTGGAGCTTGCCGGAGTGGACCTCCGACGCGAAGTGGGTGGAGAGGATCGCCTTGACCTTCGCATCCCCGTCGCTGGCCATGAAACTGCAAGGCAACAAGAACGGTTCGTCAGGGTCACATGTCATACAGGGGGAAATCGGCGCAAGGAAGAACAGATCTGCGCCGGTACGGGGCAAAATGGAGAGATCTAACAGATTCTGAAGACCAAACGAGCGATTCCGTGGTGCGCTAGGCGCGGAAGGGGCAGACAGATCGGGCGAGAGGCTACAAGGGAGGGGGGAGGGGGTCGACGGAAGGAGGGAGAGCACTCACGTGAAGCGGGAGCCAATGGGCTTGAGGTCGAGGACCTGCACGACGATCTCCGGCACGTCGTCGGGCGACTCCGGCGTGGGGTTGGCGAGGATGAGGGCCACGGCGCCCGGCGTCACCGACTTGGCGTCCATGCCTCTCGTCTCCGGCGGGGTTCGCGTGCCTTGTGGCGGAAGATTTCGTGGGCGGTGGAGATTGTGAGCGGCGGCGGCGGCGGCGGCGGAGATGGCTTGGAGTTGGGAGAGGGGATGGGATCTGCGCGCTGGTTATAAGGTGCTTTTGAGGGGGAAATTGGCGGGCGGGGGCGGGGGCGGGGTTGAGGTTCCTGCGAATTGCCGCGGGTTTCTGCGAACGGCGGGAGGCGCGTGGATGGTTTTCTTTTTTTGGCTCCGTTTCGGTGGCTCTGGCGGGAGAAATTTGGGGGGAGTTTTCGCGCCAGAAGCGAGCGAGCGGGGGAATAGAGAAGATGCTAGCGGTGCGGTGGTACCGCTTTCTCGGCCCAACTGGGTCGAGAGGAGGGCTTTGGGGCCCAACATCCACACGTGATTCCTTTTTTGAATTCGGAAGTGTGTGTGAGACGATTGAGGGGGGAAATACTGTGTCCACTGGCCGTGGGAAGAGGAAATACTGACTTGGGGAGCGGAAGAGGTAATAGCACCCCCAGATGCATGAACGTGCAAGGAATGTGATGATTTAGTCCAAACGTTGCAAAAGTGAACTGAGGCCTCCCAAAACTTGCACCTCTATGTGATGTTTTGTTTTGGTCCAAAAAGAAAATCACAGTGCGACAGTACCCCCCTGCCGTTCATGTCAAATGCCCAAAACAAAATAAATTGCTTTCATTTAGAGTTGAAAGCTTTCCGCTCATCGTTCTATATAATTTATCATTTTCCTGTCATTCATGTCAAATGCCCAAAACACCTATCGGCACATGCAAATAATCTGTGAAAAATGACGATCTTTTGAAGACATTTTTTTCTGCTGGTACACTAACTTTTGGGACACATGCCATGTTGCATAATGGGAAGCAAAGCATCAGAAACTCAACAAAAGCCCTCTAGTTCATATGGCTCAGGTAGAGAATTCCGGTAATCCAGAACCCAGAACTTATCATCAGACCAACAGGCTACGCCTGAATAGAGGATACAAGTTTCTCCAAATAATGACAGCACGGTCTGCATTGATAACGTTAGGAAGACTATACATCTGAACAATGCATCGCCAAACAACCCAACACATAACAAACAAGATCTTCCTGTGAAAGCAGCAATCCGTCTTGCCACTAGCAACACTACCATCTCAATACGAGCTCGCCGAGATGCCACGGACGCCTGATTGCCACGCTGCCGCTACCGCGGTGAGTGTTGCGTCCACGGTGAGCATTAACGCCTGAGCTGCTGGCGCGCGACCGGCCTCTTGGCTCCAGCACTGTGGTGGTGCAGATCATCCAATTTCAGTTTCAGTTACTGAAATTGAAACTGTCATCGGATCATCCAACTGGATGATACTCCTTGCTTGTTCTGTAATTTGAACATATACAGTACATGACCTCCGATGTGTGCCAAACACAGTTTCTGCTAGCTGAACATGACCTTCGATGAAATTGAGCTTCATTTGTGTGTTGATTAACTGCTAGCTGAAAAAAGCAAAGGCATGTGTATTATTGGTCAGTATACTACAGTTGATCATGTATAAGGGAAGGTTGCAATGTTGCATAGCAACACAACTCTGAAGTCATACTGTGATTTGGGATTGTTAATTTACTTTTTAGTTACCATGCTTTCCAGGGGACATACAAAGAGTTATGTGGATGTGAATTAACTTCCAGTATGAATGAACATATACATAGAGTTATGTGACTGTGAACAGTATGTGGCTGTGAACATATCCAGAGTTATGTGACAGATTCAAATCAAAACGCCTGTAAATCTTGTACTCCGAGCAGCAAAAATTGTCCATTATAACAAATCAGACCTAGTTGTATAGATTGACATCAGGTAAATGCCAAATAATTTGCACTCAGAAGTAGGTACAACTAGTACGAGCCAGACCTAGTTGTATAGATGACATCGGGTAAAGGCCAAATAACGAACCTGACCTAGTTATAATTTGCACTCAGGTAAAGACCAATCAACTAGTACGAGTGCGAGTGCTCTTAGTCATGCATTTTTACCCTTTCTGTTTGAGTGTGACTCTACTTCTTTTATCACTTCAGAAAAGATAAATACCGTAATTAAGGTTGTGAACCTGAAAAGTGGAACTCCCATAACAAAGACAACCAGTCAAAGTATCTTACATAAATTGTTTACTAGTTGTGCAATATTAGCCAACTCTATGTCATAGTACTAGTTTGACTTTTTTATACAATATGATAGCAGCAGACTTGTATCAGGAAAAATATTGCAAATTGGATAATAATAATTTGCTATTCTTGTGCACACAACATATTATTAGATAATAATAACAACATAAACAAGTATGACAGAAGATCCATTTGTGACCATCTAGTGTCCCTTTTAGAAAACTCGGTTGAACCTTGTCAACTCAAAGTGAATAGAAATAGATTAAGTAATATCTTGTACAAATAAAAAAATTAACTCAGAGACAAACCTTTTCACTGGTTGTACTGGACTCGGAGGGCAACAAAAGAAAGTTTTGTCCTTGACCTTGCCCCCAAATTCAGACTCCTTTGCGATATATGTATCTGATTAATGAAGACTCATTATCTTTTTCCGAAAGGAAAAAAATTAAGCAGCATAACACTAGAGATTGGTAATTTAACATATGTGCACACCAAATATAATGAATGATCACTTTGGAACTAAAATCAGAGAGAGGTACTGAATGATCCCACAAATAATACCTAGTCCACAGAGAATAGGGGTTGCGACTAAAATGACCCACCCATGTCCAATTTCTCTGCAACAGCATCATCTAAATCCTCATTGCCTTACCAACAACACAATATTATATCGATCCAAAACCAAGGAGGGGATATAAGAAGTTTTATATAACTAACTAAAGACAATTGGATGGATGTTTAAAAAAAAGACAATTGGATGTGCGTTCTGTGTTTTTTATTAAAAGAGAAGGGGTGTGAATCAGGATGAAACAGAGAACATATTGATTATTGATCGTAACTTGCTTTGTCATCCATCGAATTTGCTAACCAAGCAGGGGAAACATCTCTATGAAATTCCCACAGATAATAGGTACCTACCCATCGACGACACCAAGTAGGGAGGGGATTGGGACTAAAATGGTGTCAAAATTTCCCTGAAACTCCATCCTCTAAATCCTCACTGCCTTGGCAAATACCACAATATATATAAGTAGTTTTGGTTAAATAAACCATACTGCATATATAAGTAGTTTTACATTAAACTAATAATAACTAAACTGTGCCAAGAGCAGCACGACGGAGCATATGCAATACCTAGAACTGGTCGTCTTACAATGCGAGATAGATTGATCGACGATGGCTTCTTTCTCCTTATTATTCTAGTGAAGAAGAAGAAGAAGAAGAAGGTATTTGGACGGCATGAAGCCAGGCCATCGACGATGCCTGACGCCGAAGCCGGCCAATTACGATCGGCCGGCCGCACGCGCTCCCAGTGCCGCTAGTACGAGGGCACTCGCCGACGGCGTGCAAACTGGCCACCAGCAGCTGGCCTTGCATCCGCCCGCGCTCCGGCGGGTAGCGCTGCATCGCGGCCAGGACGAGACCGGCGTGGTGGATGCTGTCACCGAGGCTGTCGCGCCAGTGCGGCATCAAGTCGGCGACGGCTGCGGCGGCACCGGCCAGCGCGAAGGAGGTCAGGCGGAGCGCCACGCCGAGCTCGGCATCGGAGCCGGAGGCGATGAGGGGCCGGAGGAGCTGCACCTCGTCGTACAGCTGCCCCTTGCAGGTCTCATAGACGCCGCTGCGGACGGCGGCCTTCAAGGCCGCGGGGTCGTCGGCGCCCAACGCATTGTCGAATCGGCCGCCAGTCGTAGTCGTAGCCACCGCAGCGGCCGCCGGCGCCGCCATGATGTGTTGTGTACCATACCCTAACCTAGATTGATCCAGCGATGAGATAATTTCGAGGGGAACCGGCGCAACCAAGAGGACGAGAGAGATAACCAGCGGGTTGATTGAATGGAACAGCAGGGGGTTTGTGCAAAACTGCCAGGCGCGGACCGGTCCGCCCAGGAGTGCACTTGTCGCACTGTGATTGGCTTTGGACCAAAACATCACATAGGGATGCAAGTTTTGGGAGGCCTCAGTTCACTTTTGCAACTTTTGGACTAAATCATCACATGCCCTACAAGTTCATGGATCTGGGGTGCTATTACCTCGGAGTGGAAACACTTTAAAGCATCTCTAGCAGCGGCCGTCTTGCAAAACCCATTTAAGGGCGCCCGCAAAACTTTTCTATACCGCGAAGCCACCGGTGAAACAGATCCCGCAAACCCGTCCCGCGACGCATTTACGGGATCCGTTCCGTGTCGAAGGGCTCGCGGTACCGCAAATTTTGCATAGCTTAGTAAATTAGAGATTTCAACGTAGAAAACCGGATGGAGTCATAATATAAATTAAACATGTGAATATAAATGGTTCAAAAAGCAATTCACAATACAACAATCGTTTTTATTACAACAAATGTTCAAATTCAAATAATTATTACAACACCAAACTGTTTAAATCACACACAAATACATATGAATAAAATGGGAATCTATCTTCCCCCATAGAGTTGTCAACGATGCTCAATAAGATCATGCTTGAGTTGTTTGTGTGAATCACGGTTCCGATCTTCCGGTAGGTCTCAAGAAATACAGTGATCTCATCTACGTCCCTGTTAGGCTTCACATGGCTACCGACATTATCATAATTGTACAAGTCCAAATCCCTCTCATCCTCGACGATCATGTTTTGTACAATTACACAAGCAGTGATGATGTTTCTGAGAAAATTTTATCCCAGAAGCAAGCAGGACCTCGAACAATGGCCACGAGCTTGCAAGACGCCAAATGCCCTCTCAATATCCTTTCGGCAAGGTTCTTGCTTCGGCAAAAAAAATGTGTTTCTTGATTTGGGTTCACTAATGGTCTTCAAAAATGTTGACCGGAAAGGATAAATACCGTTCGTAAGATAGTACCCCATGTTATACTCATGGCAATTGACAGTATAGTTGCAAGTCAGAGCTTTGACACTAGCTAGCTGAGCAAATAGATGAGATCGTTGCAGGACATTGGTATCATCGAGAGACCCCGGCCAGCCAAAGAAACAATTCCAAATCCATAAATCATGTGAAGTCACGGCTTCAAGCACAATGGTGGGTTTTCATTTGTGGCTTGTGTATTGCCCTGCCCAAGCCACCTGGTAGTTCTTCCGCCTCCAATGCATGCAATCAATACTACCTAGCATGTCCAGCCGTCCCTTTTCTTCTTTCGTTGCCATTATCATTTTTGTGTCTTATTCGTTTGGAGCACGAAGGTACTCCGGGCCACAAACCTGGATCATCGTCTTGGCAAAGACACAAACGCATTTGACGGTGGTATCTTCTCCAATGTGAAGATATTCATCCGCGTAGTCGATGGGAACACCATATGCAATCACTCATCATCGCCGATATTTTTTCATATGCACTAAAGCCAATCAAAACAGCGACATTCCTACGCCGAGTGAAGAAATGACAATTTTGCTCGCAAGCTTCAACGATGCGGAGGAAAAGTGATATACACATTCGATATCGCCTATGAAAGAGGTGAGCCAGATATGTCGGTACCTCGGTGAAGTAGTCCTTCATGAGCATCTTGTCGTCGAGAGCTCGGTTGCGGGGAATGCATAGCCGGCCGGCCATGGATTCGCGCCGCTTTTTCTTTGACCCCGCCTCAAATTCCTCAACGAGATGCAACAACACTAGGTTGTCAACATCGTCGTCGAGGATCATCTCTTCTATGTTTGAATCATCGGTCAAAGATGACAAGGACGAACTCCAATCCATCTAAAAAATGCACACGAAACGCCCATGAATTTCACCTGAACCTACTCTAGGCCAAATCGAGCAGAAACCCATGGGTGTTGGACATACCTCGCCCGACGCCGACTGAAGCAAAGCCGCACCGCCCCTTTCGTCTCCCCCATAGGCCAAAGAAAAGTCGTGTCGCGCCGCCCTTTCTTCTCCCCTCCGGTTGAAGCAAAGTCGTGTTGCTCCCTTCCTCCAACGCACGCGGGCGAGCCCCACCGATTACGAGGCTCATCGGCGCTAGAACCAAATGGATCCGCTTGCTACAAGGCCACGTGCCAAGCCTCGAGGCAGATCCATGGCGCCGGCCGCGAGCCCAGACACAAATAGGCACCCCCGCGCTGAAACTTGGTGGAATGGATGCGGCGTGGGGTGGTGGAGCTTTCGGGCGGCGCGGGGGCAGCAAGAATGGTCGGGATGTGTGGCAGCGGGTAGTGGAGGCGCGAACGGAAGTGGTTGAAAATGCGTTCGTGCCAAAGGAAAGTGGAGCCGGCAAAATCAAGCAAAATCCCATAGATATCAAGGGAATGAGCTTGTGGATTCGAGATCCCACAAAAAAAATCCGGACAGCCGAAATTGGGGGATCTATTCGGGCCGGGCTAACCCCCCTGTCCCGCAAAACGGCGGTTATTTTGCCAGATGGCCCGGTTGAGGGATCTGCTAGAGATGCTCTTAGGGCATCTCCAAGGCAGGCCCTCAAACCTCCACTATATGTCCCGACCACAGTGTTTGAACCACTTTTGTCATCTAATGGGAACCTGCATATGTCAGTTTAGCAACCCAGATGTACGAATTCCAGTATCCAAGAGACAAACGAGGGGGGGGGGTGTTGCCGGAGTCCGGACATGCACTTGACCAATCACATGCATGGTCCCCCTCTTATCTCTCTCCTCCCAAGAGCACATGCATGGTCCGCTCTCTCCTCCCAATCGGACACAAAATCACAAATATCCCACCACATGCATGGCCCCACCTACTTTTTCTCCTCCCAATAGGATACTTTGTAATTAGCACTAGATGGCTCACTCTCGCATCATGTTTGCAGAGCACGTCCGTACACAAAACCAGGCATATACCGGAGAGATTAAGGGGTTAGCCTTGGAGATGGCCTTAGTCCATCAAAGTCGGAAAAAAAATTAAACTCATATATTAGTTTCGGATTCAAATCAGTCCACGACAGCAAAATCGACCATGCTAGCAGCACACGTGGCATCCTTGAGAAGCCGAGAGGGCTTTTGAATAAAACTAGGTTTCAAACTTTTTGCATATACCACCACGGATCTCTCTCTCTCTCTCTCTCTCTCTCTCTCTCTCTCTCTCTCTCTCTCTCTCTCTCTCTTGGTATGTTATAACGGTTCGATCGCTTGCATCCTCCTTTGGGCCGACCAAATGCTACTATGTGACTGGGTAGTTACAAAGGTAGGTTTCGTGCTTGTCCAGACCCATGTTGTGAGACATGGTCGAGTGATACGTCTCCGTCGTATCTATAATTTGTTATTGTTCCATGCCAATATTATACAACTTTCACATACTTTTGGCAACATTTTATATGATTTATTGGACTAACATATTGATCCAGTGCCCAGTGCTAGTTCCTGTTTGTTGCATATTTTGTGTTTCGCATAATATCCATATCAAACAAAGTCCAAATACAATAAAAATTTATGGAGAATTATTTTGGAATATATGTGATTTTTGGGAGGTGGAATCAACGCAAAAGGAGGCCCACAACCCCCATAGTGCACTAGGGCGCGCCCCAGGGCCCAGGCGTGTGGTGGTGGGTTGTGGTCACCTCGTAAGGCGGTTGCTGCTCTACCTCGGGTGCAAGGAAGCTTATATCCGGAAAAATTCGTGTTAAAATCTCAGCACAATCGGAGTTACGTATCTCTGGGAATATAAGAAACAGTTTACGGCCAGAAACCAGGAACGCGAAAACAGAAGATAACAGAGAGAGATATCCAATCTCGGAAGGGCTCTCGCCCCTCCACCGCCATGGAGGACATGGACCAGAGGGGGAACTCTCCACCCATTTGGGGGAGGCCAAGGAATAAGAAGGAGGAGGGGGCTCTCTCCCCCTCTCTCCCGGTGGCGTCGGAGCACCGCTAGGGCAATCATCGTGACGACGATCTACCCCAACAACTTCGCCGCCATCAACACCAACTCTCTCCCCCTCTATGTTGCGGTTTAACCTCTCTTCTACCCGCTATAATATCTACTTAAGCATGGTGCTCAATGATATATATTATTTCCCAATGATCTGTGGCTATCTTATGATGTTTGGGTAGATTCGTTTTGTCCTATGGGTTGATTGACGATCGTGATTTGTTTGAGTTGTATGTTTTTTTTTTGGTGTTGTCCTATGGTGCCCTCCATGTCGCGCAAACGTGAGGGATCCCCAATGTAGGGTGTTGCAATACGTTCATGATTTGCTTATGGTGGGTGGCGTGAGTGGCAGAAGCACAGACTCGAGTAAGTGGGTTGTTGCGTATGGGAGTAAAGAGGATTTGATACTTAATGCTATGGTTGGGTTTTAACTTAATGATCTTTAGTAGTTGCGGATGCTTGCTAGAGTTCCAATCATAAGTGCATATGATCCAAGTACGAAAAGTATGTTAGCTCATGCCTCTCCCTCATATAAAAGTGCAATGATGATCACCGATCTAGTTATCGATCACTTAGGGACAAATGACTTTCTTGTGTGACAAAAGCTATCTACTTTTATTACCTTGCAATTCATTTGTAGTTTTATTCTCGCAAAGTACTTCTAGTTTTATTCTTGTTCTAGGTAAAGCAAACACTAAATGTGCGTAGAGTTGTATCGGTGGTCGATAGAACTTGAGGGAATATTTGTTCTACCTTTAGATCCTCGTTGGGTTCGACACTCTTATTTATCAAAAAAGGCTACAAATGATCCCCTATACTTGTGGGTTATCAAGACCTTTATCTGGCGCAGTTGCCGGGGAGCAATAGCGTAGGGTGAATATTCTCGTGTGTGCTTGTTTGCTTTATCACTAAGTATATTTTATTTTCCGTTCTAAGTTGTTCTCTATCTTTAGTTATGGATATGGAACACGGAATACCAAAAAAATAGTTGTACTTGCTACTCATGGAGATGGGGAACCTCCTAAAACCCTCGATGCTTGTTATGTGAAAAATATTGAACACTACTTTGATAATCTTGAGAAAACCCCATTCAACTTGATAATGGGAGACACGTTGGATCAACGTGAATACTTTAGGGATTATCGCTTGACGCGAAAAGGGAAACTGTTATGGGATCAAATTCATATGTTGCATTGGTATGCTCGCAATCTATGCTTGAGATATGATTATACTTGTTCATCTAGGATGAAGACTCCACACCTTCCCTTTTCATGCAAATTTAATGATAATGAAACCTTAGCTTCTTATTCTAATGTTAGATGTGATTACTATGATGTGGAATGAATGGAAGAATTTGTTGATTTTAAGGGTGCTTATGAAATTGAATCTATGTTTGAAAAGTATGAAGATTATGATGATGTTGTTTACAGACAAGAAAATTTTGCTATACTTAAATACTTCTATGAGAATTATGAATATAATACCGATATTAATGAGTTTATTGAGAAAGTCTCCGTTGTCCAAGAAGAGACTAATATTTTGCAGGAAGATATGGAAGAAGAAATAGATGAAACTGTGAGCTCATTGGATAAAAAAATGAGGAGAGCGAAGAACAAAAGGAGGAAGAGCGGATTAGCTACCCATGCCCACCTTCTAATGAGAGTAACTCTTCAACTCATACATTGTTTAATTTCCCTTCGTGCTTACCGAAGGATGAATGCTATGATAATTGCTATGATCCCATTGATTCATTTGAAATATCCCTTTTTGATGAACTTGATGCTTGATATGCTTGTGGCCATGATGCCAATTTGAATTATGCTTATGAATATGAACATGCTATAGTTCCTTATGTTAAGAATGAAATTGTTGCTATTGCACCAAGATATGATAGTCATATTATCATTTTGAATTCTCCCAACTACACTATATCGGAGAAGTTTGCTCTTATTAAGGACTATATTGATGGGTTGCGTGTTCTACCATTACACATGATGATTTTGATGAATATAATATGCATGTGCTTGTTACTCCTACTTGCAATTATTATGAGAGAGGAACTACATCTCCGCCTCTCTATGTTTCCAACATAATAAAATTGCAAGAAATTGCTTATGATATGTATTGGCCTTTACTTGATGTGCATGAATTGTTATTTTATGACATGCCGATGCATAGGAAGAGAGTTAGACTTCGTCATTATATGATATATGTTGCTTTGTGCTCCCTACTAAATTATAAATCATTTCTAATTAAAATTGGCTTTTGATATAGCTTGGGATCCAGGTGGATCAATTACTTGAGCACTTTATGCCTAACTTAATGGATTTAAAGAAAGCACTGCCAGGGAGACAACCCGAAAGTTTTAGAGAGTTATTCTATTCTGTTGTGTGCTTTTATAAAGTTTAAAAACAAAAAATATAGAGGGAAACTTAAAACTTTACAAAAGGAAAAGTGAAAGTGAGAAAGACGAGCACCGTTGAAGTGGGGGACGTCCTTGAACTTTGTTCATGCCCGTGGAAACTTTGTGAATCTTGATTACAAAATCTTTTCAACAAAAATAATTGTCCCCTTGTACAAATCCATTGTATTATAAAAATAATGTGCCAAGATTTGCCTTTAGGATGATTAGATTGCTTGTTGGTATGTGCGGTGCAAAAACAGAAACTTTGTGTGTAGTGCGTGAACTTACATTTTTTACTGGAATGTCAAAAGTTTCTGAAATTTTTACACACTACTGCTATGCAAAATGTTTATTTTGTCCTAATTTTTCAGAATTTGTGGAGTTACACAAGTATGGTCAAAGTTCAGATTGCTACAGCTGTTCTACTTTGTACAAATTCTATTTTTGATGCATTGTTTTGCTTGTTTTGATGGAACTATGGACTTTATCGGTGGTATAAGCAATGGAGAAGTTAGGATACAGTAGGTATAATGCAAAAATAAAATATGATTGGGTTTGCAACAACACTTAAAGTAGTGATTTGCTTTATTATACTAATGGATCTCACCGAGTTTTCTGTTAAGTTTTGTGTGGGTGAAGTGTTCAATATGAGGAGAAGGAGGAGAGGCAAGAGTTCAACATTGGGGATTCCCAAGGCACCCCAAGTAAATATCCAAGGAGACTCAAGCATCTAAGCTTGGGGATGCCTCGGAAGGCATCCCATCTTTCTTCAACAAGTATCGGTATGTTTCGGTTTTCGTTTCATTCATGTGATATGCACAAATCTTGGAGCATCTTTTGTGTTTAGTTTTCATTTTTCTTTTATGCACTATGCAAGTACGAGATAGTCCATGGTTTATTTATAGAATGCTCATTGCACTTCACTTATATCTTTTGAGTATGGCTTTATAGAATGCTTCATGTGTTTCATTTATATCATTTGAAGTTTGGAATGCGTGTTTCTCTTCATATAGAAAATCGTTATTAAATGTTCTTTTGCTTCACTTATATTTATTCGAGCATGTGCAAGTCTTTTGTAGAAATAACTAAACTCTCATGCTTCACTTATATCTATTTAGAGAGTCAACAGGAATTGGTCATTCACATGCTTAGTCAGAAAATCCTACATGAAACTTGTAGATCATTGAATATGATATGTTTGATTCCTTGCAATAGTTTTGCAATATAGAGATGGAATATGTGGGAGGTATGAGTAAACGGTTGTCGTTAGTAGGAATATTGATGTTAAGGTTCATGATTCCCGAAACATGCACGTATAGTCTCTCGTTATGCTAAGAAGTTGGAGCATGATTTATTATTGATTGTCTTCCTTATGAGTGGCGGTCGGGGACGAGCGATGGTATTTTCCTACCAATCTATCCCCTTAGGGGCATGCGTAGTATTACTTTGCTTTGAGGGCTAATAAACTTTTGCAATAAGTATATGAGTTCTTTATTACTAATGTGAGTCCATGGATTATACACACTCTTACCTTTCCGCAATTTGCTAGCCTCTTCGGTACCGTGCATTGCCATTTCTCCCTCGAGAGTCGGTGCAAACTTCGTAGGTGCATCCAAACCCCGTGATATGATACGCTCTATCACACATAAACCTTATTATATCGTCCTCAAAACAGCCACCATACCTACCTATTATGGCATTTCCATAGTCATCCCGAGATATATTGCCATGCAACTTCCACCGCTTCCGTTTTGATGACTTGAGCGTTCATTGTCATATTGCTTTGCATGATCATAAGATAGCTAGCATGATATTTCCATGGCTTGTCCTTTTTTGATATCGTTGTTACGCTAGATCATTGCACAACCTGGTACACCGCCGGAGGCATTCATATAGAGTCATAATTTGTTCTAGGTATCGAGTTGTAATATTGAGTTGTAAGTAAATAGAAGTGTGATGATCATCATTGTTTATTGTTAGATCATGTCCCAGTGAGGAAAGGATGATGGAGACTATGATTCCCCCACAAGTCGGGATGAGGCTCCGGACAAAAAAAGAGAGGCCAAAAAGAGCCCAAGAAAAAATAAAAAGAAATGAGAAAAAATGAGAGAAAAGAGAGAAGGGGCATGCTAATTCCACACTTGTGCTTCAAAGTAGCACTGTGTTTTTCATATAGAGAGTCTCCTATGTTGTCACTTTCATACACTAGTTAGATTCACACCCACTTAGTTTTCATATTGAGCTTTCATACACTTATAGCTCTAGTGCAACCGTTGCATGGCAATCCCTACTCCTCGCATTGATATCAATTGATGGGCATTTACATAGCCCGTTGATTAGCCGCATCAATGTGAGACTTTCTTACCTTTTTGTCTTCTCTATGTTTACTCCTATCATCATACTCCATTCCACCCATAGTGCTATATCCATGGCTTGCGCTCATGTATTGCGTGGGGGTTGAAAAAGCTGAAGCGTGTTAAAAAGTATGAACCAATTGCTCGGCTTGTCATCGGGGTTGTGCATGATAAATACTTTGTGTTAAGAATATGGAGCATGACAAGACTATATGATTTTGTAGGGATAGCATTCTTTAGCATTGATATTTTGAACACATGATTGTTTGTTGGGATGCCTGAGTATTGATGTAGGTATGTCAAATTATAGGCTATTGCTTTGAATCACTCGTGTCTTAATATTCATGCCATGACTAGATATATGATCAAGATTATGCTAGGTAGCATTCGACATCAAAAATTATTTTTGTTTTTATCATTTACCTACTCGAGGACTGCTACGTCTTGAGCTTGCGTTGGTTTTCCCCGAAAAGGAGAGGATGATGCAGCACAGTAGCGTAAGTATTTCCCTCAGCTTTTGAGAACCAAGGTATCAATCCAGTAGGAGGCCACGCACAAGTCCCTCGTACCTGCACAAAACGATAGCTACTCGCAACCAACGCGATTAGGGGTTGTCAATCCCTTCACGGTCACTTATGAGAGTGAGATCTGATAGAGATAATATTTTTGGTATTTTTGGTATATAGATGCAAAGTGAAAAGTAAAAGGCAAAGTAAAACAAAGCAAGTATAAAAGTGATAGAGATAGATATGATGAGAATAGACCCGGGGGCCATAGGTTTCACTAGTGGCTTCTCTCAAGAGCATAAGTATTCTACGGTGGGTGAACAAATTACTGTTGAGCAATTGACAGAATTGAGCATAGTTATGAGTATATCTAGGTATGATCATGTATATAGGCATCACGTCCGTGACAAGTTGACCGAAACGATTCTGCATCTCTTATTCCACTCATCGACCACTATCCAGCATGCATCTAAAGTATTAAGTTAAAACAGAGTAACGCCTTAAGCAAGATGACATGATGTAGAGGAATAAATTCATGCAATATAACAAATACCCCATCTTGTTATCCTCGATGGCAACAATACAATACGTGCCTTGCAACCCCTTCTGTCACTGGGTAAGGACACCGCAAGATTGAACCCAAAGCTATGCACTTCTCCCATTGCAAGAACTACCAATCTAGTTGGCCAAACCAAACGGATAATTCGAAGAGACTTGCAAAGATAACTCAATCATACATAAAATAATTCAGAGAAGATTCAAATATTATTCATAGATAAGCTGGATCATAAACCCACAATTCATCGGTCTCAACAAACACACCGCAAAAAGAAGATTACATCGAATAGATCTCCACGAGAGAGGGGGAGAACATTGTATTGAGATCCAAAAAGAGAGAAGAATCCATCTAGCTACTAGCTATGGACCCGAAGGTCTGAAGTAAACTACTCACACTTCATCGGAGAGGCTATGGTGTTGATGTAGAAGCCCTCCGTGGTGGATGCCCCCTCCGGCAGAGCTCCGGAACAGGCCCCAAGATGGGATCTCGTGGATACAGGAAGTTGCGGCAATGGAATTAGGTTTTTGGCTCCCCTTCTGATCGTTTGGGGGTACGTAGGTATATATAGGAGGAAGGAGTACGTCGGTGGAGCTTCGAGGGGCCCACGAGGGAGGGGGCGCGCCCTAGGTGGGGCGCCCTAGGGGGGGCGCCCCCCACCCTCGTGACCGCCTCTCTGGTTCCTTGGCGTAGGGTCCAAGTCTCCTGGATCACGCTCGGTGAGAAAATCACGTTCCGAAGGTGTCATTCCGTTTGGACTCCGTTTGATATTCTGCTTCTTGAAATCTTGAAAAAGGCAAAAAAAGCAATTCAGGCTGGGCCTCGGTTAATAGGTTAGTCCCAAAAGTAATATAAAAGTGGAAAATAAAGCCCATTATAGTCCAAAACAATAGATAAAGTAGCATGGAGCAATAAAAATTATAGATACGTTGGAGACGATCGCATACCAAAGCTTAATTCTGCTCGTCCTCGAGTAGGTAAATGATAAAAGAGAATTTTGATGCGGAGTGATACTTTGGCATAATTTCGATGTAAATCTTCTTAATCATGGTATGAATATTCAGATCCGAAAGATTCATGACAAAAGTTCATATTGACATAAAAATAATAATACTTCAAGCATACTAATCAAAGTAATCATGTCTTCTTAAAATAGCATGGCAAAAGAAAGTTCATCCCTACAAAATCATATAGTTAGGCTATGCTTCATTCTCGTCACACAAAGATGTTCCCAACTTCTATACCCCCGATGACAAGCCAAGCAATTTGTTTCATACTTAAATAATCTCAAACTTTTTCAACCTTCACGCAATACATGAGCCTGAGCCATGGATATAACACTATGGGTGGAATAGAATATGATGATGGGGATTGTGTGGAGAAGACAAAAAAGGGATAAAGTCTCACATTGACGAGGATAATCAACGGGCTATGGGGATGCCCATCAATTGATGTCAACATGAGGAGTAGGGATTGTCATGCAACGGATGCACTAGAGCTAAGAATGCTCAACAAAAGAAAACTAGTGGGTGTGCATCCAACTTGATTGCTCATGAAGACCTAGGGCATTTTGAGGAAGCCCATTGTAGTAATATACAAGCCAAGTTCTATAACGAAAAATTCCCACTAGTAAAGAAAGACAACTTATGAGACTCACTATATGAAAAACATGATGCTACTTTGAAGCACAATATATGAGACTCACTACATGAAGAACAAGGTGCTACTTTGAAGCACAAGTGTGGGAAAAGAGATAGTAGCATTGCACTTTTTATTTATTTTCTTTTTTTGGGCCTTTCTTTTTTTCTTTTTGGCCTTTCTATTTTTTTTGGGCAATGCTCTAATAATGATGATCATCACACTTCTATTGATTACAACATAAGGATTACAACTCAAAACTAGAACAAGGTATGACTCTATATGAATGCCTCCGGCGGTGTACCGGGATGGTGCAATGAATCAAGAGTGACATGTATGAAAAATAATGCATGGTGGATTTGCCACAAATATGATGTCAACTACATGATCATGCAATGGCAATATGACAAAAGTAAAGTATGTCATGATGATGCTGAACGGAACGGTGGAAAGTTGCATGGCAATATATCTCGGAATGGCTACGGAAATGCCATAATAGGTAGGTATGGTGGCTGTTTTGAGGAAGATATAAGGAGGTTTATGTGTGATAGAGCGTATCATATCACGGGGTTTGGATGCACCGGCGAAGTTTGCAACAACTCTCAGGGTGATAAAGGGCAATGCACGGTACCGAAGAGGCTAGCAAAGGCGGAAAGGTAAAAGTGCGTATAATCCATGGACTCAACATTAGTCAAAAGAACTCATATACTTATTGCAAAAATTTAGAAGTCATCAAAAATCAAGTACTACGCGCATGCTCCTAGGGGGATAGATTGGTAGGAAAAGACCATCGCTCGTCCCCGACCGCCACTCACAAGGATGCACAAGCCAGGTACACTTCATGTTTCAAGTTTGTTACACAACTTTAACCATACGTGCATGCTAAGGGATTCGCTAACTTCAACACAAGCATTTCTCAAATTCACAACTACTCAACTAGCACGACTTTGATATTATCACCTCCATATCTCAAAACAATTATCAAGCATCAAACTTATCTTAGTATTCAACGCACTCAAAAGAAAGTTTCACATATCTTGAATACCAAGTATATTAACATTAAGCAAATTACCATGCTATTAACGACTCTCAAAATAATCTAAGTGAAGCATGAGAGATCAAGTTTATTTAAAACAAATCCACCACCATGCTCTAAAAGATCAAAGTGAAGCACTAGAGCAAAAATTATCACGCTCAAAGATATAAGTGAAGCACTATGAGCAAACTATCAAATTTCAAAAAATATAAGTGAAGCACATAGAGTATTCTATAAAATTTCAATTCATGTATGGCTCTCTCAAAAGGTGTGTACATCAAGGATGATTGTGGTAAACTAACAAGCAAATACGCAAATAATACAAGACGCTCCAAGCAAAACACTTATCATGTGGTGAATAAAAATATAGCTCCAAGTAAATTACCGATGGAAGTGGACGAAAGAGGGGGTGCCTTCCGGGGCATCCCCAAGCTTTGACTTTTTGGTGTCCTTGGATTATCTTGAGGGTGCCACGGGCATCCCAATCTTAGGCTCTTGCCACTCCTTGTTCCATAATCCATCAAAAGAATTTACCCAAAACTTGAAAACTTCACAACACAAAACTCAATAGAAATCTCATGAGCTCCGTTAGAGAAAGAAAACAAAAGACTACTTTAAGGTACTGTAATGAACTCATTCTTTATTTATATTGGTGTTAAACCTACTGTATTCCAACTTCTCTATGGATCATAAACTATTTTACTAGCCATAGATTCATCAAAATAAGCAAACAACACATGCAAAACAGAATCTGTCAAAAACAGAATAGTCTGTAGTAATCTGTAACTAACGCAAACTTCTGGAACTCAAACAATTCTACCAAAATTAGAAGGCCTGGAAAATTTGTTTATTGATCAGCAGAAATTGGAATCAGTATTTTATCACGTTCTGGTGATTTTTAACAATTCGGGAACTGAGCGCAAAGTTTCTGGAAATTACAGCAAGATCAAATAACTATCATCCAAGAAATCCAATAGGTTTAACTTGGCACAAACACTAATTAAAAGATAAAACCACATCTAAACAGAGGCTATATGCATTATTTATTCCTAAACCGAAGCAAAAACAAAAACTAAAAATAAAATTGGGTTGCCTCCCAACAAGCGCTATCGTTTAACGCCCCTAGCCAGGCATAAAAGCAAAGATAGATCTAGGTATTGCCATCTTTGGTAGACAATCCATAAGTAGCTCTCATAATATATTCATATGGTAATTTTATTTTCTTTCTAGGAAAGTGTTCCATGCATTTCTTTAATGGAAATTGGAATCTAATATTCCCTTCCTTCATATCAATAATTGCACCAATCGTTCTAAGGAAAGGTCTACCAAGAATAATAGGACATGAAGGATTGCAATCTATATCAAGAACGATAAAATCTACGGGCACATAATTCCTATTTGAAACAATAAGAACATCATTAATTCTTCCCATAGGCTTTTTAATAGTGGAATCCGCAAGATGCAAGTTTAGAGAGCAATCATCAAAGTCACGGAAATCTAGCAAATCACACAAAGTTTTGGGGATAGTGGAGACACTAGCACCCAAATCACACAAAGCATGAAACTCATAATCTTTAATTTTAATTTTGATAGTAGGTTCCTACTCATCATAGAGTTACCTAGGGATAGAAACTTTCAACTCAAGCTTTTCTTCATAAGATTGCATCAAGGCATCAACAATGTGTTCGGTAAAGGCCTTATTTTGACTATAAGCATGATGAGAATTTAGCATGGTTTGCAACAAGGAAATACAATCAATTAAAGAGCAATTTTCATAATTAAATTCCTTGAGATCCAGTATAGTGGGTTTAGTAATATCTAGATTTTTGTTTCTTTCAATCCCACTTTTATCAATTTCATCATCAAGATCTAAAAACTCCGAATTCTTAGAACGCCTTCTAAGTAAAGGAAGATCATATTCAGTTTCATCAAGATTCATATTGCAAAACAAATATTTAATAGGGGACGCATCAATAACTTTTAGATCTTCATCTTGATTTTCATAGGAATTAGAAGAACATGCTTTAATAAAGGCATCTTTTGTAGCACGCATCCTAGCGGTTCTTTCTTTGCACTCATCAATGGAAATTCTCATAGCTTTGAGAGACTCATTGATATCATGCTTAGGAGGTATAGATCTAAGCTTTAAAGAATCAATCTCAAGAGAAATTCTATCAACGTTCCTAGCCAAATTATCAACTTTAAGCAATTTCTCCTCAAGCAAAGCATTAAAATTCTTTTGTGAATTCATAAACTCTTTAACACTACTCTCAAATTCAGAGGGCATCTTATTAAAATTTCCATAAGATTTGTTGTAGGAATTTCCATAATTATTAGAAGGATTATGTCGGTGTACTAGAATAGGGGTACCCTAGTACCCCGAACTCGTGCACGGACAGTGGCAGCGCCCCACGGCCGGGCCGGCCTGTTGGCCGCCAAGATCCTCAGCAGCTCCCTTGGAGTCATTCAAGAGCAAAGTAGTCAAGACCCCGGCAAGAGAAGCTTGCCGGGAAGGCCACTCAAGGCGCAAAGGAAACAAGGCCCCGGCAAGAGGAGCTTGCCGGAAGGCTTGGCGCGCTAAACCCCAAGTGCGACAAGGTTCTCGCCATGCAAGGCGCTTGTCGGGCGGGTGACCTCTCTTCATCTCCGCTCCACTCACCCGCCAACGTGTCACCACGGGCTTCCCCAAGCACGCTGCGTGTCGGTGGGCTGTGCAGCCAGCGAGGAGTAGCGACAAACAATACGACAAGCCACCATCGTGGCGGACGGAGGCGCACTTAACGGTCCCTGTTACCTTCGTTCGAGCGATCGAGACAGGCATTGATGACCCTTGTCCCTTGCCGTCGAGTTAGGTATAGATTATCGTCGCTGTACAAAGCGTGTACCTACCTAAGTTTTTACCATTGTAACCTTGTCTATTTGCCACATGTGGTAACCCCTTGTGCCTATAAAAGGAGGTCCAGGGCAACGTGAGGGGTTGGGTTGGCTGGTTTCGGTCCAGCTCCAACAGTTCATCACATCCAAAGCTAGGTTTTGTAGCCCGCATTGCTCCCCGGCAAGAACACCAGATAATCCACAAAGCAGCAGTAGGAGTATTATCTCTCCGGAGAGCTCCGAAGCTGGGTAAAAACCCTCTCGTGCGCATCGCTCGACCCACTCTTTGTGCAGTCTCCGCCCCCCTCCGAACCACAAAGGGACCCAGGTCCCGTAGGTGCTCGTGGGGCACGATCAGCTCTTCCCCCCCGACAGATTACTAGGATAAGGCCTAGGATTAAAATTCCCTCTATACGCGTTGTTACCAAAATTATTCCTACCAACAAAATTCACATCCATAGATTCATTATTATTCTCAATCAAGGTAGACAAAGGCATATCATTAGGATCAGAAGAAACACTCTTAGTAGCAAATAATTTCATAAGTTCATCCATCTTTCCACTCAAAACATTGATTTCTTCTATAGCATGCACTTTTTTATTAGTAGATCTTTCAGTATGCCATTGAGAATAATTAACCACAATATTATCTAGGAGTTTAGTAGCATCTCCTAAATTGATTTCCATAAAAGTGCCTCCCGCGGCCGAATCTAAAAGATTTCTAGAAGAAAAATTCAATCCAGCATAAATTTTTTGTATAATCATCCACAAGTTCAAACCATGAGTAGGACAATTACGTATCATTAATTTCATTCTCTCCCATGCTTGTGCAACATGTTCATGATCAAGTTGCTTAAAATTCATAATATCGTTCCTAAGAGAGATAATCTTAGCGGGAGGAAAATACTTAGAGATAAAAGCATCTTTGCACTTGTTCCTAGAATCAATACTATTTTTAGGCAAGGATGAAAACCACGCTTTAGCATGATCTCTAAGCGAAAAAAGAAATAGCTTCAATTTAACGACAAACAATTTGGTAGTAGGTGCTAAGGAAATCATTATTATTGGTATTGGTGAAGTCACACAATTTGGTAGCATCTTGATCCATCGCGACAAACAAGCAATCCAACACACGAGCAAACAAACGGACGAGGAAAAGGCAACTGGAAAAAGAGGAGGAGATTGGGAAAGAGAGGGCGAATAAAACGGCAAGGGTGAAGTGGGGGAGAGGAAAACGAGAGACAAATGGCAAATAATGTAATGCGAGAGATATGGATTGTGATGGGTACTTGGTATGTTGACTTTTGCGTAGACTCCCCGGAAACCGCGCTAGAACGTCTTCAGCTTGCGTTGGTTTTCCCCGAAGAGGAGAGGATGATGCAGCACAGTAGCGTAAGTATTTCCCTCGCTTTTTGAGAACCAATGTATCAATCCAAGAGGAGGCCACGACAAGTCCCTCGTACTGCACAAAATGATAGCTACTGCAACCAACGCGATTAGGGGTTGTCAATCCTTCACGGTCACTTACGAGTGAGACCGATAGAGATAATATTTTTGGTATTTTTGGTATATAGATGCAAAGTGAAAAGTAAAAGGCAAAGTAAAACAAAGCAAGTATAAAAGTGATAGAGATTGATATGATGAGAATAGACCCGGGGGCCATAGGTTTCACTAGTGGCTTCTCTCAAGAGCATAAGTATTCTACGATGGGTGAACAAATTACTGTTGAGCAATTGACAGAATTGAGCATAGTTATGAGCATATCTAGGTATGATCATGTATATAGGCATCACGTCCGTGACAAGTAGACCGAAACGATTCTGCATCTACTACTATTACTCCACTCATCGATCGCTATCCAAATGCATCTAGAGTATTAAGTTAAAACAGAGTAACGCCTAAGCAAGATGACATGATGTAGAGGAATAAATTCATGCAATATGATAAATACCCCATCTTGTTATCCTCGATGGCAACAATACAATACGTGCCTTGCAACCCCTTCTGTCACTGCGTAAGGACACCGCAAGATTGAACCCAAAGCCATGCACTTCTCCCATTGCAAGAACTACCAATCTAGTTGGCCAAACCAAACGGATAATTCGAAGAGACTTGCAAAGATAACTCAATCATACATAAAAGAATTTAGAGAAGATTCAAATATTATTCATAGATAAGCTGGATCATAAACCCACAATTCGTCGTTCTCAACAAACACACCGCAAAAAGAAGATTACATCGAATAGATCTCCACGAGAGAGGGGGAGAACATTGTATTGAGATCCAAAAAGAGAGAAGAAGCCATCTAGCTACTAGCTATGGACCTGAAGGTCTGAAGTAAACTACTCACACTTCATCGGAGAGGCTATGGTGTTGATGTAGAAGCCCTCCGTGGTGGATGCCCCCCCGGTGAGCTCTCGGAACAGGCCCCAAGATGGGATCTCGTGGATACAGGAAGTTGCGGCGGTGGAATTAGGTTTTTGGCTCCCCTTCTGATCGTTTGGGGGTACGTAGGTATATATAGGAGGAAGGAGTACGTCGGTGGAGCTTTGAGGGGCCCATGAGGCAGGGGGCACGCCCCCCACCCTCGTGACCGCCTCTGTGGTTCCTTGGCGTAGGGTCCAAGTCTCCTGGATCACGTTCGGTGAGAAAATCATGTTTCCGAAGGTTTCATTCCGTTTGGACTCCGTTTGATATTCTGTTTCTTCGAAACACTGAAAAAGGCAAAAAACAGCAATTCTGGGCTGGGCTTCCGGTTAATAGGTTAGTACCAAAAGTAATATAAAAGTGGAAAATAAAGCCCATTATAGTCCAAAACAATAGATAAAGTAGCATGGAGCAATCAAAAATTATAGATACGTTCGAGACGTATCAAGGACGAGCAGGAATTAAGCTTGGGGATGCCGATACTCTCCGTCGTATCAAGAATTTTTTATTGTTCCATGCCAATATTATACAACTTCCACATACTTTTGGCAACATTTTATATGATTTATTGGACTACCATATTGATCCAGTGCCCAGTGCCAGTTCCTGTTTGTCGCATGTGAGAGATCGTGGATGTCGCCTAGAGGGGGGTGGGGTGAATAGGCGCTTTAAAATAATTACGGTTTACGCTAGAACAAATGCGAAATAAACCTAGCAGTTAATTTGTCAAGCACAAAACCTACAACAACTAGGCTCACCTATGTGCACCAACAACTTATGAGAAGGAAGATAAACTACTAGGTGATAGCAAGATATATGACAAGAAACAATATGGATATCACAAAGTAAAGTGCATAAGTAAAGGGCTCGGGTAAGAGATAACCGAGGCACACGGAGACGATGATGTATCCCGAAGTTCACACCTGTCGGTGGGAAACGACACCTATGGGATCACTGGAATCCCTCCTACGGTTGCGGGGCACGGGGATCGTGAGAAGAGCAGGATCAGCAGGCAAAACAAGGGGGATTTACCCAGGTTCGGGCCGCAAAGATGCGTAAAACCCTATGATCCTGCTTTGGTGGCTGTATTTAGTGTTCTTGAGCTCTTGAACTAGCTCTAGGTTTTGCTGGGTTCAAAAGAGCCGAATCCCTCTCCAGCGCCATGGGCCTCCTTTTATAGGCGAAAGGGCCTGCCATAGTGGCACACATGAGGTGGAAATTGCTACAGCACTGTGAGCTTATCCCTGGTGTTACAGGACAAAGCGCATTTAATGAGAGGCTTAGGTGTCCCTTCGCTTTATCGGGGGCGGGAGCGAGGCCCGCCCCGTCCATCGCCGCTCCTCCTTGCTTCGACACACGCCCTGGCCAGCGATGCATGCGGTGCCATGTAGGCATGCAGGCAGCTGAGGTGGCGCGGTGGTGGAGCCTCCACAAAGGGTTGCATGTTGCCACGCAGGTGCCTGCCCAGCTGGTTGGGTCGGCAGCCACATGCGAACAGCGACGGAAACTTGGCTGGTGCGGGCTCTGGCGGTGGCCTGTTGGGCAGCAACAAGGGTCTTGCCGGGTGGCCCGACAAGGGTCTTGCCGTGGCGTGCAGGCGTCCCCGGCAAGGATCTTGCCGGGGGTCTTGTGGTTTTCTTCGGTGAGGATGATGGCCTTCCTATCCTCACTTGATCTTGACTATTCTTTGTCTTCACAAAGATCTACATGCCACCACGGAGGTGCCTCCCGAGCCCTATTCCAATGCGTTTGTCGAGCGTTGGTGGGCTCAAGGGTGGCTCGCTCGACTGGCGTGGGCGAGGTGCCCCGGCAAGGGTCCTTGCCAGGGAAACCTGCTTCGCCCATCCGATCCTTGTGGCCTTGGTCCTTGTCGTTGCTTTATTTGTCTTGTGCCTTCGGCTTCTCTCCGGCTTCCCTTTCCTACCCTGTTATGCGTGGTCGTGGCGGGTGGCTCTGACTGCCCGTGCACAAGTAAAGGGGTGAAAAGGAGAGCCCCTACTTCTGTACACCGACAGGAGCCCCCGGGCCTGGGCCATACATAAGCGCGACACGTTGTTGGTCCAGGCCCAGAACGGTGCGCAGGTAGTTAGGGCGGATTTTACTGCGGTAACTGCTCCGTCCGCAGCGCTTCTCCACGACCCGCGTTGAACGCGCGACGTGGGGGTCGTGCGCGCGCGCGTGACGGAAGCATGCTGGCGTCACCTCGCTGCGGACAGTAAAGAGGTGGCTTGCGTGTCTCTTTGAGACCGCAGGGCCGCCTCCCATTTACTGCCCTCGCTTGGGAACCGTCGCTCCACGTGTCTCACTACGCCCCCCATGCGCACGTTCGCTGCATGCATAACGCAGAGCGAATGACAGGCGTGCGGGACTGATGTCTACTACACAACCTTCTTCTTGTAGACGTTGTTGGGCCTCCAAGTGCAGAGGTTTGTAGGACAGTAGCAAATTTCCCTCAAGTGGATGACCTAAGGTTTATCAATCCGTGGGAGGCGTAGGATGAAGATGGTCTCTCTCAAACAACCCTGCAACCAAATAACAAAGAGTATCTTGTGTCCCCAACACACCCAATACAATGGTAAATTGTATAGGTGCACTAGTTCGGCGAAGAGATGGTGATACAAGTGCAATATGGATGGTAGATATAGGTTTTTGTAATCTGAAAAATATAAAAACAGCAAGGTAGCAAGCGATAAAAGTGAGCACAAACGGTATTGCAATGATAGGAAACAAGGCCTAGGGTTCATACTTTCGCTAGACCAAGTTCTCTCAACAATAATAACATAATTGGATCATATAACTATCCCTCAACATGCAAAAAAGAGTCACTCCAAAGTCACTAATAGCGGAGAACAAACGAAGAGATTATGGTAGGGTACGAAACCACCTCAAAGTTATTCTTTCCAATCAATCCGTTGGGCTATTCCTATAAGTGTCACAAACAGCCCTAGAGTTCGTACTAGAATAACACCTTAAGACACAAATCAACCAAAACCCTAATGTCACCTAGATACTCCAATGTCACCTCAAGTATCCGTGGGTATGATTATACAATATGCATCACACAATCTCAGATTCATCTATTCAACCAACACATAGAACCTCAAAGAGTGCCCAAAGTTTCTACCGGAGAATCATGACGAAAACACGTGCCAACCCCTATGCATAGGTTCATGGGCGGAACCCGCAAGTTGATCACCAAAACATACATCAAGTGAATCATGTGATATCCCATTGTCACCACAGATACGCACGGCAAGACATACATCAAGTGTTCTCAAATATTTAAAGACTCAATCCGATAAGATTACTTCAAAGGGAAAACTCAATCCATTACAAGAGAGTAGAGGGGGAGAAGCAACATAAGATCCAACTATAATAGCAAAGCTCGCGATACATCAAGATCGTGCCAAATCAAGAACACGAGAGTACATACCCTCAGCCCCGAGGGAGAACTACTCCCTCCTCGTCATGGAGAGCACCGGGATGATGAAGATGGCCACCGGTGAGGGTTCCCCCCTCCGGCAGGGTGCCGGAACAGGGTCCCGAGAGGTTTTTGGTGCCTACAGAGGCTTGCAGCGGCGGAACTCGAGATATATTCTCGTCTTCGGAAGTTTTAGGGTACGTGGGTATATATGGGTGAAAGAAGTACGTCGGTGGACCTCCGGGCTCTCCAAGAGGCAGGGGGCGCGCCCTAGGGGGGTGGGCACGCCCCCCACCCTCGTGGGCAGCCCGGGACTCCCCTGGTGAGCTTCCGGTACTCCGTGGGCTTCTTCTGGTCCAAAAATAAGTTCCGTGGAGTTTCAGGTCAATTGGACTCCGTTTGATATTCCTTTTCTTTGAAACACTGAAATAGGCAAAAAATAACAATTCTGGGCTGGGCCTCCGGTTAATAGGTTAGTCCCAAAAATAATATAAAGTGGATAATAAAGCCCAATATTGTCCAAAACAGTAGATAATATAGCATGGAGCAATCAAAAATTATAGATACGTTGGACATGTATCAAGCATCCCCAAGCTTAATTCCTGCTCGTCCTCGAGTGGGTAAATGATAAAAGAAAGAATTTTTGATGCGGAGTGCTTCTTGGCATAATTTCAATGTAATTTTCTTAATTGTGGTATGAATATTCAGATTCGAAAGATTCAAGACAAAAGTTCATATTGACATAAAAATAATAATACTTCAAGCATACTAACTAAGCAATTATGTCTTCTCAAAATAACATGGCCAAAGAAAGTTCATCCCTACGAAATCATATAGTTTAGTCATGCTCCATTTTCGTCACACAAGAATGCTCTCATCATGCACAACCCCGATGACAAGCCAAGCAATTGTTTCATACTTTAGTAATCTCAAACCTATAAACTTTCACGCAATATATGAGCGCGAGCCATTGATATAGCACTATGGGTGGAATAGAATATGATGATAGGGGTTATGTGGAGAAGACAAAAAAGGAGAAGATCTCACATCAACGAGGCTAATCAATGGGCTATGGAGATGCCCATCGATTGATGTTAATGCGAGGAGTAGGGATTGCCATGCAACTGATGCACTAGAGCTATAAATGTATGAAAGCTCAACAAAAGAAACTAAGTGGGTGTGCATCCAACTTGCTTGCTCACGAAGACCTAGGGCACTTGAGGAGGCCCATTGTTGGAATATACAAGCCAAGTTCTATAATGAAAAATTCCCACTAGTATATGAAAGTGACAAAACAAGAGACTCTCTATCTTGAATATTATGGTGCTACTTTGAAGCACAAGTGTGGCAAAGGATAGTAGCATTGTCCCTTCTCTCTTTTTCTCTCATTTTTTTGGGCCTTCTCTTTTTTTATAGCCTTTCTCTTTTTCTTTTTTTTGGGCCTTCACTTTTTTATGGCCTTTCTCTTTTTTTTTTTACTTTTTTTATTCCTCACTTGGGACAATGCTCTAGAAAATGACGATCATCACACTTCTATTTATTTACAACTCAATGATTACAACTCGTTACTAGAACAAAGTATGACTATATATGAATGCCTCCGGCGGTATACCGGGATATGCAATGATTCAAGAGTGACATGTATGAAAATTATGCATAGTGGCTTTGCCACAAATACGATGTCAACTACATGATCATGCAAAGCAATATGACAATGATGAAGCGTGTCATAATAAACGGAATGGTGGAAAGTTGCATGGCAAAATATCTCGGAATGGCTATGGAAATGCCATAATAGGTAGGTATAGTGGCTGTTTTGAGGAAGATATAAGGAGGTTTATGTGTGAAAGAGCGTATCATATCACGGGGTTTGGATGCACCAGCGAAGTTTGCACCAACTCTCAATGTGAGAAAGGGCAATGCACGGTACCGAAGAGGCTAGCAATGATGGAAGGGTGAGAGTGCGTATAATCCATGGACTCAACATTAGTCATAAAGAACTCATATACTTATTGCAAAAATCTACAAGCCATCAAAACCAAAGCACTACGCGCATGCTCCTAGGGGGATAGATTTGTAGGAAAAGACCATCGCTCGTCCCCGACCGCCACTCATAAGGAGGACAATCAAAGAACACCTCATGTTTCAAATTTGTTACATAACGTTTACCATACGTGCATGCTATGGGACTTGCAAACTTCAACACAAGCATTTCTCAAATTCACAACTACTCAACTAGCACTACTTTGATATTATTACCTCCATATCTCAAAACAATTATCGAGCATCAAACTTCTCTTAGTATTCAACACACTCATAAGAAAGTTATACTAGTCTTGAATACCTAACATATTAGGATTATTTAAGAAAATTACCATGCTATTTAAGACTCTCAAAATAATATAAGTGAAGCATGAGAGTGCATCTATTTCTTCAAAATAAAACCACCATTGTGCTATAAAAGATATAAGTGAAGCACTAGAGCAAACAACAAACTACTCTGAAAGATATAGGTGAAGATCAATGAGTAGTTGTATAATTATACAACTATGTGAAGACTCTCTAACATTTAAGAATTTAAGATATTGATACTTTATTCAAACATCAAGCAAAGCTAAAGAAAATAAAATGACGCTCCAAGCAAAACACATATCATGTGGTGAATAAAAATATAGCTCCAAGTAAAGTTACCGATGAACGAAGACGAAAGAGGGGATGCCACCCGGGGCATCCCCAAGCTAAGGCTATTGGTTGTCCTTGAATATTACCTTGGGGTGCCTTGGGCATCCCCAAGGTTAGGCTCTTGCCACTCCTTATTCCATAGTCCATCGAATCTTTACCCAAAACTTGAAAACTTCACAACACAAAACTTAACAGAAAACTCGTAAGCTCCGTTAACGAAAGAAAACAAAACACCACTTCAATTTACTGTAATGAACTAATTATTTATTTATATTGGTGTTAAACCTACTGTATTCCAACTTCTCTTTGGTTTGTAAACTATTTTACTAGCCATAGAGTCATCAAAATAAGCAAACAACACAATGAAAACAGAATTTGTCAAAAACAGAACAGTCTGTAGTAATCTGTAACTAACGCAAACTTCTGGAACTCCAAAAATTCGAAAATAAATTGGTGGACCTGAGGGATTTGTCTAGTAATCATCTGCAAAAATAATCAACTAAATAGCACTTTCCAGTAAAAAGTTCTAGCTAATCTCGTGAGCGCTAAAGTTTCTATTTTTTACAGCATGACCATAAAGACTTCACCCAAGTCTTCCCAAAGGTTCCACTTGGCACAAACACTAACTAAAACACAAAAACACATCTAAACAGAAGATAGATGTATTATTTATTACTAAACAGAACCAAAAAGTAAGAAACTAAAATAAAATTGGGTTGCCTCCCAACAAGCGCTATCGTTTAACGCCCCTAGCTAGGCATAGTGATTTCAATGATGCTCACATAAAAGATAAGAATTGAAACATAAAAAGAGCATCATGAAGAATATTACTAGCACATTTAAGTCTAACCTACTTCCTATGCATAGGGATTTTGTGAGCAAACAACTTATGGGAACAATAATCAACTAGCATAGGAAGGCAAAACAAGCATAACTTCAAAACTTTAAGCACATAGAGAGGAAACTTGATATTATTGCAATTCCTACAAGAATATATTCCTCCCTCATAATAATTTTCAGTAGCATCATGAATGAATTAAACAATATAAACAACACCTAAAGTATTCTTTTCATGATCTACTTGCATAGATATTTTACTACTCTCCACATATGCAAAATTCTTCTCATTCAGAACAGTGGGAGTATCATAAGAGACTTGAATACTATAAATTGTTTCCACATTAAAATAGTAATGTTCAGAAAAAGGATAATCATAATCATGACAAGCTTTATAAATATAATCATCACTACTTTTTATAGCATAAGTTTCATCACAATAATCATCATAAGTAGCAACTTTGTTCTCATCATAAGCGATTGAAACCTCTTCCAAGATAGTGGAATCATTACTAAATAAAGTCATAACCTCTCCAAAGCCACTTTCATAAATATTATAAGATTCAACATCCTCCAAAATAGTGTGATCACTACTTCCTAAAGTTGACACTCTTCCAAACCCACTTTCATCAATATAATCATCATAGGTAGAAGGCATGCTATCATCATAACAACTTTGCATATCAAAGCTTGAGAGGATAAAAATATCATCTTCATTAAACATAGCATCTCCAAGCTTGGGACAAACATTAATTTCAGCAAATATATTCTCAAATATGTCATCCTCATTAAACATAGCTTCCCCAAGCTTGGGCCTTTTCATATCATTAGCATAATCACTCTCATCATCAATAGTATGGATAGCACCAATAGTATAGCAAACATTATTACCATATTCTTCCAAGCAAGTGACAAAAAGATTTTCAAGATCATAAGAAGTATTATTATCTTCCCAATCATAATCATCACAACAAGCAATAGGCATAACAAGGTCATCATCAAGTGCATCATCTTCCATAATTATTTTTGATTCATTTTCATGAGGCATAACAAAAATAGGAGCAACATTATTTGGGAGGGATACCTTTTTACCTCTCTTCCTTTTTCTTTTATTCTTCTTCACCACATCATGTGTGGGTTCAATCCTCTTTTTGGAGCTCCTTATTAATGAGATTGGTTGAATAGAAGGCTCCTCCTCGTTACCTGATTCATCATAAGAAATAATAGGAGAATATTGAGAAGTATCTTCCCTTTAATTAGTATTCTCTTCATCTTCTATTTGTTTTATTTTCTTTATGTAATTGACAATATAAGGATTTTCAATGCAATTCACCGCACAATACATATAAATCTTCTCTAGATCAAAATCAAGAAATCTATCGAGATTGAATTTTGGAAGACCCTCAGTTATACGTTTCATTTCTTCATAACCCAAAAGAAGGCTAAGCTCTTTATGATGCTCAAGGGTAATCAAATTATCACAATATTTGGACACGACTTGATCATGAAACAAATAGCATTGGAGCTTTAAATGACCATGTTCATTGCAAAGTTCACAAGGGGCGCGAAAAATATTGAATCATTCAGAGCAATCATCAAGACTTTCTTGCAACAATTTAGTTTCTAAATACTTATGCCTCTTGCAATATCTATCTTCCTTATTTGGTGTGTACTTGCAAACCCAATGTACTCCACAAAAATTGACATGTTTATAGGAGACATTTTCATCATAACTAGTGCAATCATCATTAGTACCATGGATATTCAAGGAGTTCCTAGTAACAACATTGCAATCATGCTCATCATTCAGAGATTTAGTGCCAAACATTTTAATGCATTCTTCTTCTAACACTTTGGCACAATTTTCCTTTCCATCATACTCGCGAAAGATATTAAAAAGATGAAGCGTATGAGGTAAACTCAATTCCATTTTTTGTAGTTTTCTTTAACTAAACTAGTGATAAAGCAAGAAACAAAAAGATTCGATTGCAAGATCTAAAGATATACCTTCAAGCACTAACCTCCCCGGCAACGGCGCCAGAAAAGAGCTTGATGTCTACTACACAACCTTCTTCTTGTAGACGTTGTTGGGCCTCCAAGTGCAGAGGTTTGTAGGACAGTAGCAAATTTCCCTCAAGTGGATGACCTAAGGTTTATCAATCCGTGTGAGGCGTAGGATGAAGATGGTCTCTCTCAAACAACCCTGCAACCAAATAACAAAGAGTCTCTTGTGTCCCCAACACACCCAATACAATGGTAAATTGTATAGGTGCACTAGTTCGACGAAGAGATGGTGATACAAGTGCAATATGGATGGTAGATATAGGTTTTTGTAATCTGGAAATATAAAAACAGCAAGGTAGCAAGCGATAAAAGTGAGCACAACCGGTATTGCAATGATAGGAAACAAGGCCTAGGGTTCATACTTTCGCTAGTGCAAGTTCTCTCAACAATAATAACATAATTGGATCATATAACTATCCCTCAACATGCAACAAAGAGTCACTCCAAAGTCACTAATAGCGGAGAACAAACGAAGATATTATGGTAGGGTACGAAACCACCTCAAAGTTATTCTTTCCAATCAACCCGTTGGGCTATTCCTATAAGTGTCACAAACAACCCTAGAGTTCGTACTAGAATAACACCTTAAGACACAAATCAACCAAAACCCTAATGTCACCTAGATACTCCAATGTCACCTCAAGTATCCATGGGTATGATTATACGATATGCATCACACATTCTCATATTCATCTATTCAACCAACACATAGAACCTCAAAGAGTGCCCAAAGTTTCTACCGGAGAATCACGACGAAAACGTGTGCCAACCCCTATGCATAGGTTCATGGGCGGAACCCGCAAGTTGATCACCAAAACATACATCAAGTGAATCACGTGATATCCCATTGTCACCACAGATACGCACGACAAGACATACATCAAGTGTTCTCAAGTCTTTAAAGACTCAATCCGATAATATTACTTCAAAAGGAAAACTCAATCCATTACAAGAGAGTAGAGGGGGAGAAGCAACATAAGATCCAACTATAATAGCAAAGCTCGCGATACATCAAGATCGTGCCAAATCAAGAACACGAGAGAGAGAGAGAGAGAGAGAGAGAGAGAGAGAGAGAGATCAAACACATAGCTACTGGTACATACCCTCAGCCCCGAGGGTGAACTACTCCCTCCTCGTCATGGAGAGCGCCGGGATGATGAAGATGGCCACCGGTGAGGGTTCCCCCTCCGGCAGGTGCTGGAACAGGGTCCCGAGAGGTTTTGGTGGCTCTGAGAGGCTTGCGGCGGAACTCCCGATCTATTCTCGTCTTCGGAAGTTTTAGGGTACGTGGGTATATATGGGTGAAAGAAGTACGTCGGTGAACCTCCGGGCTGTCCACGAGGCGCGCCCTAGGGGGGTGGGTGCGCCCCCCACCCTCATGGGCAGCCCGGGACTCCCCTGGTGAGCTTCCGGTATCCCGTGGGCTTCTTCTTCTCCAAAGTTAAGTTCCGTGGAGTTTCAGGTCAATTGGACTCCGTTTGATATTCCTTTTCTTCGAAACACTAAAATAGGCAACAAACAGCAATTCTGGGCTGGGCCTCCGGTTAATAGGTTAGTCCCAAAAATAATATAAAAGTGGATAATAAAGCCCAATATTGTCCAAAACAGTAGATAATATAGCATGGAGCAATCAAAAATTATAGATACGTTGGAGACGTATCAAGGACGTGGGAAGTCGTGCGCGTGCGTGGGTTGATTCCCACGCGCCTTCAATGGAGCCGGGAGGGCGGTCGACGGCCCCGCTCGCTGTCACTTCAGCGGGTCGGATTGGCCGAGAGGGGGCGGCCGAGCCTCACCCCCGCCCCTTTATAAAGAGGGGAGCGGGAGGAACGGTGCCTCTGAACCCTCCGCCATCTACCTCTCTCCATTCCTATTTCCTCCTTTCTTCTGCCATGGTGAGGGGGCGTGGCGACGCTTCATCGGTGGCGGCGAGGGTTTCGGCCAGACAGCACATCGCTTCTCCCCAAGAGCTCATAGTGGCGGAGCCGACCGCTAGAGGAAGGGGGAGGGGGCGAGGTCGAGGTCGAGTGTAACACCCCGGAAGTAACTTTCCATATTTGTAACTCCGACTCTTGCCATTTTCGGCATTGATATATGATTTTCCCTCCGTGGTTGGGTTTTCTCCTTTTTGCATTTTGTCCATGTCATGCATTTTATATTATGTCATCATGTGCATCGCATTTGCATACGTGTTCGTCTCATGATTCCGAGCATTTTTCCCGTTGTCCGTTTTGCTATCCGACACTCCTATCTCCCCCGGCGGTCCCTTTTACGTTTTTCCGTGTGCGGGTATTAAACCTTCTCGAAATGGACCGAGGTTTGTCTAGTGGTCTTGGTATAACACCCGGAGACCACCGGTCAAGTTTCGGGTCATTTGGAGCTCGTTTGGTACTCCAACGGTTAACCGCACCTTCGCAAAGGCCTCTTTTAAGTTGCAGCCCAACACCCCTCCAAAACAGCCCAACAACCCATCTAAGTCACCTCCATGCTCTCCGTCGTTCGATCACGATCGTGTGGGCGAAAACTACACCTCATTTGGACTCTCCTAGCTCCCTCTATGCCTATTTAAGCAAACCCCCCGAAATTTCCGGATCATCCTCTTCCGAAACCCTAGGAACTGCCCCTGCACACGGACACGCCCACAAGCATGGACATCGCCCAGCGTCCGCCGCCCGCGCGCCCGGCCGCCCGGATCGGGCCCATGCGAGCCACACCGCCGCCCGTCGCCGCGGTCGCCCGCGCCTCGGCGCCCGCGCCACCGCCGGACCACCGCCGCCACCTCGCCCGCCAGGCGCGCCCTCGCCGGCGACCTCGCCCGCCGCCGCCTCTCTCGCCGTCCGCCGCCGCCCGCCACCGCACGCCTCTCCGCCGCCCCTCCCGCGCCTCCTCGCCCGCCGCGCCTCCTCGCGCCCGGCATCGCGCCTCCCGCCATCCTCCTCCCACTTGGCGTCCACCGAGCCGCGGAGCTCCTCCTCCATCTCCCGGCGAGCCTCGGCTGCCGCCCGCGCCCGATCCGCCCGATCCGGCCTCGGGAGCCGCGCCCGTTGACCTCTCTCCCTTCCCCTCTTTTTCCTAAGTCCTTAAATATTTGTAATTTCGTGCAATATTCATCATGCTATATCTTCGCATCCGTAGATCCATTTTTCGCGTATAATATGTCGAAATGTTCGTCTCGAAGAGTAAATCATTTCATTCCATTGCATCATTTTCATTTGAGCTCATCTTGATGCCCGAAATGCTGTTGGAAGAGTGCAAGGTGCTGATAGTTTCTGATTTTTATCAGGAGTTGCACTTTTGTTATTTTTGCTATGATTAATATGTGCATCCTATGAATTTGAGTCCTACATGAGTTTTGTAAAATGCCATGTCATCTTTCCAGTGGTATATGCCATGTATTTTTGTGATCTATGTGGTGACTAGCACAAGCATGCAAAGTAGGTGTCCTAATGTTGCTGATTTCAGCCCTGTTTTAGCTGATTTTGATGCCATGTTTGCTTGATGATACCGAGAGATCTATGCATATTTTGAGATACTTCAGTAAGGGTGTTTTGTAAAGCATGACTTGCTCTATCCATCCATGCCTTTGTTTGCAATTATGGGATGCCATAGCTTGGGTCAATCGAGCTCTACTTTTGCTACCAAATGTTTCCTGGCAGATTGTATACGTGTTATTCAATTTTGCCTAGGATGTTGTGGTTGACCCGTATAGGCTATGTTAGTGTTCTTGCCATGTATGTCTTCTATGTCAGGTCTTCTTGATGTATGTATGCTTAGTTTATCATTTGAGGCTCTGTAGTGAGTGCATTGAGCTTGTTAACATGCCATCTCGTTATCAGTTTTTGACATGTCTAGTTGCTGAATCTGTTAACGAGACTTTCAATATTGACATGAGTGTTACTATATTTTCTAGTTCCTTTTGGCTTATGGTCAGTAAGGGACTTTTGTAATATGCTTTGAGTAGATTCATGCCATGCCTTGTTTTGCTATTTTAAGTTCCTGTAGCATGTAGTTTTGATGCTCTGAACATTGCAACCTGTTACTGTTTTTGCCATGTCCAGCCTGTTACTTTGAGCACTTTTGCCATGCTTGTTTGAACCTGTTATGATGTGAACTAGCCGTAGCTCAGTGCTCATCTTTTGTCGAGCATCATGTGTAGATCACTGCCATGTGCTTTGTTGATACGTTTGGGTGCAGTAGCTTAATTATTTGTTGCTTGCAAAGTGGCATCATGCTGTTAATGGCAGATTTGCGCCAATCTTGTTTTGCTTGCCATTTCCAAACCGTGCATCCGATTCGGTGATCTTTATATCGATTTCAACGAAATCATATCATCTTTCAGTGGCATGCTTGGTTTGCCAAGTTGATGCCTGGTTCATCATTTTCCTTCCGGAGTGCACATAAGCATTGCATATCTCATCATGCATATCATGCCATGTTTTGCATCATGTTGATTGTGCATTGCACCGTGATTTATTGTGGCTCCTTTGTTTGTGTTGTTGCTTTGGGTAGAGTCGGAGGCGAGTACGTGAGCGAGGAGCCTGTTGAGAACGTTTTCGAGGATCAAGCTTTCGACAACTCTGAGAACATTGCAGGCAAGATGATCATACCCTCGAAATCACTTCTATCTTTGCTATGCTAGTTGCTCGCTCTTTTGCTATGCCTACGCTGCGATGCCTACCACTGGCTATAACATGCCACCCATATTGCCATGTCAGCCCCTAACCATCCTTCCTAGCAAACCGTTGATTGGCTATGTTACCGCTTTGCTCAGCCCTCTTATAGCGTTGCTAGTTGCAGGTGAAGCTGAAGTTTGTTCCTTGTTGGAACATGGAGATGTTGTTCCTTTTTGGAACATGTTTACTTGTTGGGGATATCACAATATATATCTGCTATAATTAATACATCTATATACTTGGTAAAGGGTGGAAGGCTCGGCCTTATGCCTGGTGTTTTGTTCCACTCTTGCCACCCTAGTTTCCGTCATACGGTGTTATGTTCCTTGATTTTGCGTTCCTTACGGTTGGGTGATTTATGGGACCCCTTGACAGTTCGCTTTGAATAAGACTCGTCCCAAAGAAGGCCCAACATTGGTTTTACCATTTGCCACCTAAGCCTTTTCCCCGGGTTTCGCGAGCCCGAGGGTCATCTTTATTTTAACCCCGGACCAGTGCTCCTTGACGCTGGCCCGAACTCGAACCGCTCTGCAGGCCACCTTAGGGCAACTCGAGGTTGGTTTTACTCGTAGCCTGTCTCATCCGGATGTGCCACGAGAACGAGATATGTGCAGCTCCTATCGGGATTTGTCGGCACAACCGGGTGGCTTTGCTGGTCTTGTTTTATTCTGTCGAAATGTCTTGTAGTCCGGGATTCGAGATTGATCGGGTCTTCCGGTAGAAGAATAATCCTTCGTTGACCGTGAGAGCTTATAATGGGCTAAGTTGGGACACCCCTGCAGGGTTATATCTTTCGAAAGCCGTGCCCGCGGTTATGAGGCAGATGGGAATTTGTTAATGTCCGGTTGTAGAAAACCCAAAGTTGACCTCTTTAAAATACACATCAACAGCGTGTGTAACCGTGATGGTCTCTTCTCGGCGGAGTCCGAGAGGTGAACACGGTGTTGGAGTTATGTTCTGACGTAAGTAGTTCAGGATCACTTCTTGATCGCTATTAGTTTCACGACCGCGCTTTGCTTCTCTTCTCGCTCTCTTTTGCGATGTAGCCACCAAATATGCCAGTCGCTTGCTGCAGCTCCACTTTAATACTATGTCCTTCCTAAAGCTTAAATAGTCTTGATCTCGCGGGTGTGAGATTGCTGAGTCCCGTGACTCACGAGATACTTCAAAACAGTTGCAGGTTCCGATGAGGCCGGTGCAGGTGATTCCACCGAGCTCAAGTGGGAGTTCGACGAGGAACGTGGTCGTTACTATGTTTCGTTTCAGATGATCGATAGTGGTGCCCAGTTGGGACGATTCGGGGATCTGTGTTAGCAGTTGGGGTATCTTCTTTATTTTGGTTCCGTAGTCGGACCTTGAGTGTAATCTGAATGATGTATGTTTAATTATGTCTTGTGTGGCGTGGCGATTGTAAGCCAACTATGTACCTTTCTCCTTAAATTATTACATGGGTTGTGTGAAGATTACCCCACTTGCGACATTGCTTTCAATGCGGTTATGCCTCTAAGTCGTGCCTCGACACGTGGGAGATATAGCCGCATCGGGGGCGTTTCAAGTTGGTAATCGAGCCTTCCCGACTTAGGAGCCCCTACTTGATTGTTTGCTGCCGTTGTTGAGTCTAGAATGGAAAATGTTTTGAGTCATTTAGGAATTATATATCGGAGAGATAGAATTCTTTTGCTTCCCAGTCCTTCGACCTTCCGTGAGGTATCCCGACGTAGAGTTTTGACTCTTCTCTCCTCAAATTTCACTAAAAAATTTTTAGGATCACGTGGGTATCTTGGAATCGTTCGATGGTTTTGTGGCGAGAACATTGTTCTTGGTGCCTCGACATTTAGGGGTTGTGGCGGTGTCCGGGAGTTGAGCTCCGAGGTGTTGTCGTCACAATTTTATCGTTGCAGATTCGGAATACGAGTTTTACCGACATCGAAATCTCTTTTGTGCAGTTGTTGGTGAGATAACCCTGATAGCCCGATCTTGTGGCGAGTCGGGAGTATTGCCATGACTTGCATAACGGATGTTTTTCAAGGTCGAGGTACACGATTTCGAGGATTTCTTGGTTATGTGTTGACGGATGGATACAATTGGATCTAGGTATTGTTAGTTTGGGTGATATATTTTGTGTCCCTGTATCCCCAACACCAGATTGCATAACCGAAAGTTTCGGGAGTTTATAGGTGGGTATTCTAGTAGCTTACGGGATATTCTTTCCGACGGATGTATGATTTGAGATTGGGGTTCAACGTTTAGTGGTCCGCTCTTTCACGGTCGATTCTGATGGTCGCGAGGCGTCTTAAAGAATCCTTGGCTATGCTGATTCGGGGCGTCTTGTTAGTCATTCGTGACGTCCGCTATACGTCGTGCCCGTGTGAGCCCCACCACGAACACTTTGAGCGAAATCTCTATCATGTGTTTGTTCCGGCTCATTCTAGAAGCCAACCTTTTATTTTCAGTTGTGATATTCGATTTGTTTCTAAGACGGATGTTGTTTCCATATTCTATATCTAAGTGGCTTCTCACCTTAATGGATGTGTGATGATTAACTTTGGATTTCATTCGTTCATTCTTGTTCGAATGTTTATTGTGAAGACTATATGTTGCAATTTCTATCCGTTGATTCTACTTATCACTTTTGTCTATCAAAGGACTAACGGATGTCACCCTCTTGAGATGGCTCCGCCAACGCGCGTCGAATCCGGATCGCAATGATGGGGATCGATCGAATCCTCCACCTCCACCTCCACCTCCGCCTCCGAGGCACGGCAAGCTATCATGGCAGCCACCAATGCCAATGCTCGAGATGATTTTGCAGCTCTTGCAAGAACGTACTCAGGGGCAAGGCAATCAAGGCAATCAAGGCAATCAAGGCAATCAAGGTCAAGGCAACAATCAGCCACACTTTGCTACTCTCGATCGGTTTCTCGCTAATCAGCGAAGTCTTTCGGTTTACGTGTTGAGGCAACAGACGCGATGATTGGTTAGTGGATATCTGCAAGCACTTTGATAGTAGCAATGTCGGACACGAGGACTTTGTCAAGTTTGCATCGTTTCAACTCTAGGACCAAGCAGCTGAGTGGTTCCAGAATACAAAGATTCCAGAGGAGGTCGTGTCATTACAGGATGAGTTCCGCGTGATTTCCGAGCTCATCACATTCAAGAGTGTTGTTGAGAGCAAGCGTGAGGAGTTCCGCAATCTCAAGCAAGGCACCTTGTCTGTCTATCAATACAATATCCAGTTCGAGCTCGCTCGTTTTGCTAAGCAAGATGTACACGATGAAAGGAGTATGATCTATCGCCTCGGGGGTGGTGCGAGAGAAGATCTGCAATTACCTCTTGTGCTGTTTGAGCGGATAAGTATGATGATTTCTACAACATGGCACTCAAGCAAGAAGCGGCACAGCTCAAATGCGAGGCTTCTAAGAAGAGAATCAGGGATGCAGTTCAGTCCTCCTCGTCCTCTCAAGTGGCAGCCAAGCAGCGAAGTTTTACCTGCCCCTCCTCCGTTCCGTCGGCCTTACCAAATAGAAGAACTCGGTGGCGTGGATCTTCCCACCCACCCAACCCAAGCTATCGTAACAAGTCTAATTCTCAAGCTCCAAGGTCAAGTGCTCCTTACCACCGTCCGCTCTCGAGGTCACTTGCAACAAGTGTCGGCAGAAGGGCCACTATCTGAACAAGTGCTTCAACCAGAGGCGTCTTCCGCCTCCTCCTCTGTGAAATCTTCCAGCAATGCGGTGGTCAAGCATAATCCAAAGTATGCCAAGGTCAATATGATGAATGCAGCTCAAGCGAGGAATCTTCGATGTGATATTGGGTAATCTCTCGATTAATGATATTCCTGCAAAAGTCTTATTTGATCTTGGTGCATCGCATTCTTTCATGTCATATCCTTTTGCATCAAGCACAATTTTGATCTGAGGCATTACCTCAAGCTATGCAAGTTGTTTCTCCGTCGAAGCGTTTGAGATCTACCATGTTGGTTCCGAATGTCGGTATCAAGATGGGCGATTATAAATTTCTGGCTAAACCAATTGTTCTTGGTGACTCGGATATTGATCTTATTCTCGGAATGGACTGGCTTTATCAGCACAAAGCTCAAATTGATTGTGCTGCCAGGGAAATTCATTTGACTCATTCTTCTAATGATGTGATCATCTATGCCTCTCGTGATGAAACTATTCGGTTGTTTTCTCTCAATGAGAAGGGCGAATTGAATGCCATCTCTCAGATTCCAGTCGTTTGTGAGTACCAAGATGTCTTTCCAGAAGAGCTTCCGGGAATGCCTCCTCATCGGCCAGTTGAGTTCGTTATCGATCTTGAGCACAGCATTGAACCCGTTTGCAAGCGTCCATACAAGCTTGGACCTGATGAGCTGAGGAATTGAAGAAGCAGCTCGATGAACAAGAGCGTCTGGTTTGATCGGACCGAGTTCATCTCCTTGGGGTTGTGGTGTTCTTTTTGTCCGGAAGAAGGATGGCTCCGACCGACTTTGTGTCGATTACCGTCCATTGAATAAGAAGACAATCAAGAACAAGTATCCACTTCCCAACATCAATGAGCTTTTCGAGCAACTCAAAGGTGCTACGGTGTTCTCTAAGCTTGACCTTCGTATGGGGTATCATCAGATTCGCATTCGTGAACAAGATATTCCCAAGACAAGATTGAACGAGCTTTGGTTCTTATGAATATCTTGTCATGTCTTTCGGCCTCGTCAATGCTCCTCCAACTTTCTCTCGGATGATGAACTTCATATTCAATCCCTACACCAATGAATTCGTCTTGGTCTATCTTGATGATATTTTGGTCTTCTCCAAGAATAAGAAGGATCATGCCATACATTTGCGATTGGTGCTAGACAAGCTCAGAGAGTACCAATTCTATGCTAAGTTCTCCAAATGTGAATTCTGGCTTGATGAAGTGCTTTATCTTGGTCATATCATCTCTGCCAAGGGCATCGCTGTTGATCCCGAGAAGGTGTCCGCAATTGTCAATTGGGAACCTCCTCGAATGTCAAGCAGCTCATGACTTTCTTGGTCTTGCAAGCTATTGCGAAGATTTGTTGAGAACTTCTCCAAGATTGCAAAGCCTCTTTCCAACCTCCTCCGAAGCGGTGAAGTATGTACGGTCTCCCGAGTGTGGCGTTGCTTTCAATACCCTCAAAGAGAAACTCGTCACAGCTCTGTTACGACTCCTCTGATGAATCCAAGCCATATGAAGTGTTCTGTGATGCTTCTCTTCAAGGTCTCGGTCTTTGTGTTAATGCAAGAAAAGAGAGTTGTGGCTTATACCTCTCGCCATTGAAGCCCAACGAGAAAAACTACCCCACTCACGATCTTGAGTTGGCGGCGTTGTTCATGCATTGATTACGTGGAGACATCTCTTGTTGGGAAGGAAAGTGGACATTTTCACCGATCACAAGAGTCTCAAGTACATCTTCACTCAGCCCAACCTCAACCTCGAGCGGACTCGATGGGTGAAATGATTCAAGAGTACAACCCAAGTATTGAGTATACTCCGGCAAAGCCAATGTCATTGCAGATGCTTTGAGCAGAAAGCTTCTTTGCAATGCCTAATCCTCAAGCCCTTTCAGCCGGATCTCTGTGAATCTTTCCATAGCTGAATCTTCAAGTTGTTCCTCAAGGCTTTCTTGCCAACCTCATAGTCTCTCCTACTTTGGAAGATCAGATTCGTGAGGCTCAACTTCGGATACCATGGTGAAGAAAGTGAAGCGTGGTATTGACAAGGGCATTTCAAGTACAAGTGCTTCCATGTTGATGACAAAGACACTCTGTTCTTTGAGGACGGATTGTGGTTCCAAAGGGTGATCTGAGAAGAGTCATTATGAGCGAGGCTCACAATTCGCTTCTATCCATTCATCCGGAAATACGAAGATGTACCATGACCTCAAGCAGTCATATTGGTGGACTCGAATGAAGCGAGAAATTGCTCAATTCGTGAATGAGTGTGATGTCTGCAGAAGAGTGAAAGCAGAACACCAAAGACCAGCTGGTCTCCTTCAACCTCTTGCTATTCTGAATGGAAGTTTGATCATATTGAAATGGACTTCGTCCTTTGGCTTTCCAAAGTCCAAGCGTGGAAATGATGCTATCTTCGTTGTCATTGACAAGCTTACTAAAGTGGCTCATTTTCTTCCTATCAAAGAATCCATCACTGCAGCTCGGTTGGCGAGCTATACACCTCGAGATTGTCTCCTTGCGGCATTCCACAAGTGATCTCTTGGCACCGTGGCAGCATCTTTACCTCCAAGTTTTGGGAGTCTTTTGAAGGCCATGGGCACCAACATTCGTTTCAGCACAGCTTTCCATCCTCGGACAAGTGGCCAAGTCGGCGAGTTAATCAAATTCTTGAAGATATGCTCGGGGCTTGTGTCATTTCCTTCGGTATGAAGTGGGAAGATTGTCTTCCATATGCCGAGTTCTCCTACAACAACAGCTTCCAAGCGAGTTCGGGCAAGGCCCCATTCGAAATTCTCTATGGCGAAAAGTGCGTACTCCTCTCAATTGGTGCGAGACAGGTGAGCGCCAACTTCTTGGCAATGACTTGATCACGTAGCGGAAGAAATGTGCAAGGTCATTCGTGAGAATCTCAAAGCCGCATAATCGCGCCGGAAGAGCTATTATGATGATAAGCACCGTGATGTGACTTTTGAAATCGGAGACCATGTCTACCTCCGCGTCTCTCAATGAAAGGTACTCGTCGCCCGGTATCAAAGGAAGCTTGCCCCTAGATCGTGGGTCCTTTCAAGATCATTGGGAAAAGAGGCGATCTCGCCTATCAACGAGCTTCCATCCAACTTTGCAAGCGTGCGATGTGTTCCACGTGTCACAGCTTCGCAAGTGCTTCAAGACTCTGAGCGCACTATCAACTTCAAGAGATTGACCTTCAAGAAGATCTCTCTTATCGTGAGCACCCGTGGCTATTCTTGAAGAAACCGAGCGCAAGACTCGCAACAAGTCAATCAAATTCCTGAAAGTGAAGTGGTCACACCATTCCGACCGAGAAGCTACACGGGCGCGAGGATCACCTCCGTTCGAGTATCCGGAGTTCTTTCGGTCCTAGATCTCGGGGCGAGATCCTCTTGTAGTGGTGGAGTGTTGTAACACCCCGGAAGTAACTTTCCATATTTGTAACTCCGACTCTTGCCATTTTCGGCATTGATATATGATTTTCCCTCCGTGGTTGGGTTTTCTCCTTTTTGCATTTTGTCCATGTCATGCATTTTATATTATGTCATCATGTGCATCGCATTTGCATACGTGTTCGTCTCATGATTCCGAGCATTTTTCCCGTTGTCCGTTTTGCTATCCGACACTCCTATCTCCCCCGGCGGTCCCTTTTACGTTTTTCCGTGTGCGGGTATTAAACCTTCTCGAAATGGACCGAGGTTTGTCTAGTGGTCTTGGTATAACACCGGAGACCACCGGTCAAGTTTCGGGTCATTTGGAGCTCGTTTGGTACTCAACGGTTAACCGCACCTTCATAAAGGCCTCTTTTAAGTTGCAGCCCAACACCCTCCAAAACAGCCCAACAACCCATCTAAGTCACCTCCATGCTCTCCGTCGTTCGATCACGATCGTGTGGTAAAACTACACCTCATTTGGACTCTCCTAGCTCCTCTATGCCTATTTAAGCAAACCCCGAAATTCCGGATCATCCTCTTCCCGAAACCCTAGGAAACTGCCCGTACGCCGGACACGTCCGCCTTGCCACGGACATCGCCCGCGTCCGCCGCCCAGCGCCATGCCGGCCGCCGAACCCGGATCGAACCCAGAGGTTCAGCGCCGCCCGCCCGTCGCCCGGTCCGCCCGCCTCAGCGCCGCACCGCCCGCGGACCACCGCCGCCACCTACGCCCGGCGCGCCTCGCCAGGCGACCTCGCCCGCCGCCGCCTCTCTCCGCCGTCCGCCCGCCCGGCCAGCGCCCGCTCAACCGCCCTCGCCCGCGCCTCCTCGCCCGCCCCCCTCCTCGCCTCGCCGCGCATGGCAGCCGCGCCTCCGGCCATCCTCCTCCCGCGGCGTCCACCGAGCCCGCCGGAGCTCCTCCCTCCATCTCCCCGGCGAGCCTCGGCTGCCGCCCGCGCCCGACCCGCCCGATCCGGCCTCGGGAGCCGCGCCCGTTGACCTCTCTCCCTTCCCCTCTTTTTCCTAAGTCCTTAAATATTTGTAATTTCGTGCAATATTCATCATGCTATATCTTCGCATCCGTAGATCCATTTTTCGCGTATAATATGTCGAAATGTTCGTCTCGAAGAGTAGATCATTTCATTCCATTGCATCATTTTCATTTGAGCTCATCTTGATGCCCGAAATGCTGTTGGAAGAGTGCAAGGTGCTGATAGTTTCTGATTTTTATCAGGAGTTGCACTTTTGTTATTTTTGCTATGATTAATATGTGCATCCTATGAATTTGAGTCCTACATGAGTTTTGTAAAATGCCATGTCATCTTTCCAGTGGTATATGCCATGTATTTTTGTGATCTATGTGGTGACTAGCACAAGCATGCAAAGTAGGTGTCCTAATGTTGCTGATTTCAGCCCTGTTTTAGCTGATTTTGATGCCATGTTTGCTTGATGATACCGAGAGATCTATGCATATTTTGAGATACTTCAGTAAGGGTGTTTTGTAAAGCATGACTTGCTCTATCCATCCATGCCTTTGTTTGCAATTATGGGATGCCATAGCTTGGGTCAATCGAGCTCTACTTTTGCTACCAAATGTTTCCTGGCAGATTGTATACGTGTTATTCAATTTTGCCTAGGATGTTGTGGTTGACCCATATAGGCTATGTTAGTGTTCTTGCCATGTATGTCTTCTATGTCAGGTCTTCTTGATGTATGTATGCTTAGTTTATCATTTGAGGCTCTGTAGTGAGTGCATTGAGCTTGTTAACATGCCATCTCGTTATCAGTTTTGACATGTCTAGTTGCTGAATCTGTTAACTAGACTTTCAATATTGACATGAGTGTTACTATATTTTCTAGTCCTTTTTGGCTTATGGTCAGTAAGGGACTTTTGTAATATGCTTTGAGTAGATTCATGCCATGCCTTGTTTTGCTATTTTAAGTTCCTGTAGCATGTAGTTTTGATGCTCTGAACATTGCAACCTGTTACTGTTTTTGCCATGTCCAGCCTGTTACTTTGAGCACTTTTGCCATGCTTGTTTGAACCTGTTATGATGTGAACTAGCCGTAGCTCAGTGCTCATCTTTTGTCGAGCATCATGTGTAGATCACTGCCATGTGCTTTGTTGATACGTTTGGGTGCAGTAGCTTAATTATTTGTTGCTTGCAAAGTGGCATCATGCTGTTAATGGCAGATTTGCGCCAATCTTGTTTTGCTTGCCATTTCCAAACCGTGCATCCGATTCGGTGATCTTTATATCGATTTCAACGAAATCATATCATCTTTCAGTGGCATGCTTGGTTTGCCAAGTTGATGCCTGGTTCATCATTTTCCTTCCGAGTGCACATAAGCATTGCATATCTCATCATGCATATCATGCCATGTTTTGCATCATGTTGATTGTGCATTGCACCGTGATTTATTGTGGTTCCTTTGTTTGTGTTGTTGCTTTGGGTAGAGTCGGAGGCGAGTGCGTGAACGAGGAGCCTGTTGAGAACGTTTTGAGGATCAAGCTTTCGACAACTCGAGAACATTGCGAGCAAGATGATCATACCCTCGAAATCACTTCTATCTTTGCTATGCTAGTTGCTCGCTCTTTTGCTATGCCTACGCTGCGATGCCTACCACTGGCTATAACATGCCACCCATATTGCCATGTCAGCCCCTAACCATCCTTCCTAGCAAACCGTTGATTGGCTATGTTACCGCTTTGCTCAGCCCTCTTATAGCGTTGCTAGTTGCGGTGAAGTGAAGTTTGTTCCTTGTTGGAACATGGAGATGTTGTTCCTTTTGGAACATGTTTACTTGTTGGGGATATCACAATATATATCTGCTATAATTAATACATCTATATACTTGGTAAAGGGTGGAAGGCTCGGCCTTATGCACAGTGTTTTGTTCCACTCTTGCCACCCTAGTTTCCGTCATACCGGTGTTATGTTCCTTGATTTTGCGTTCCTTACGGTTGGGTGATTTATGGGACCCCTTGACAGTTCGCTTTGAATAAGACTCGTCCCAAAAGGCCCAACATTGGTTTTACCATTTGCCACCTAAGCCTTTTCCCCGGTTTTCGCGAGCCCGAGGGTCATCTTTATTTTAACCCCGGACGGTGCTCCTTGAGCGGCCCGGTTCGAACCGCTGCTTGGGGCCACCTTGGGGCAACTTGAGGTTGGTTTTACTCGTAGCTTGTCTCATCCGGATGTGCCACGAGAACGAGATATGTGCAGCTCCTATCGGGTTTGTCGGCTGTACCGGTGGCTTTGCTGGTCTTGTTTTATTCTGTCGAAATGTCTTGTAGTCCGGGATTCGAGATTGATCGGGTCTTCCCGGTAGAAGGAATAATCCTTCGTTGACCGTGAGAGCTTATAATGGGCTAAGTTGGGACACCCTGCAGGTTATATCTTTCAAAGCCGTGCCCGCGTTATGAGGCAGATGGGAATTTGTTAATGTCGGTTGTAGAAACCCAAAGTTGACCTCTTTAAAATACACATCAACAGCGTGTGTAACCGTGATGGTCTCTTCTCGGCGGAGTCCGAGAGGTGAACACGGTGTTGGAGTTATGTTCTGACGTAAGTAGTTCAGGATCACTTCTTGATCGCTATTAGTTTCACGACCGCGCTTTGCTTCTCTTCTCGCTCTCTTTTGCGATGTAGCCACCAAATATGCCAGTCGCTTGCTGCAGCTCCACTTTAATACTATGTCCTTCCTAAAGCTTAAATAGTCTTGATCTCGCGGGTGTGAGATTGCTGAGTCCCCGTGACTCACAGATACTTCAAAACAGTTGCGAGTTCCGATGAGGCGGTGCAGGTGATTCCACCGAGCTCAAGTGGGAGTTCGACGAGGAACGTGGTCGTTACTATGTTTCGTTTCGGATGATCGATAGTGGTGCCCAGTTGGGACGATTCGGGATCTGTGTTAGCATTTGGGGTATCTTCTTTATTTTGGTTCCGTAGTCGGACCTTGAGTGTAATCTGAATGATGTATGTTTAATTATGTACTGTGTGACGTGGCGATTGTAAGCCAACTATGTACCTTTCTCCCTTAAATTATTACATGGGTTGTGTGAAGATTACCCCACTTGCGACATTGCTTTCAATGCGGTTATGCCTCTAAGTCGTGCCTCGACACGTGGGAGATATAGCCGCATCGGGGGCGTTTCATCGAGACCTCGTGGTGCTCGAGGGAGAGGAGGACGGGGCGGCAGGTCAGCTTCACCTCCGCCAGCAGCCCCTCCTCCGATGGAGGGACACGCCGGGGACAACCCCCGTGAATTCTTTGTTAGGCTGAGCCGGCCACCGCGCCGTCGCCTTCGCCTCCCGACTCCATTCGCGCGAGAGATGGAGCTGGATCCGCCGCAGGCATTGCGACTGCATATGAGGGGTTGCGGGAACAACGACACATGTGTCAATGTCGAGTTCCCTGCCCCTCATGTCATGTATCTTCATCGAGGGTGGAAGACTTTTGCTCGCCTCCACAGCTTGACGGATGGGCTCACTCTCCATTTCAAACTAATGGAGGGTGGCCTCCTCTCCGTCAAGATCTTGAACACCGGGACTCGCGTAAGGTGCTTCGTGGAGAGCTCTTCGATGATTTAAGATTCCTCCTCGGCGAGTGACGAGGAGGACAACGGCAGCGACGGCGAGGCTAGCGGGCGTCGGGATGTGGGTCCGACTAGGCGTCGGGCGCCGCTCCGGGCGGCACCGGCGACCCCATCATCCGTGTCGCCGGCTCCTTGAACTTCTCGGGGTCGTCTCCTTGGGCGGCTGGCGTTGGGAGGCTGCGGAAGAGGAAGAGGACGGGCGGCAAGGCCGTCAAGTCGGAGTACGCGGGCACCGACGCCCGTCGCATACTGACGTCCTGCCGCCTCGTCTTCGAGCTCTGCCTCCGGCGCCGCCATTACCATCCAGCCCTTGGACGGCCACCAAGATGTTCTCTTGGTGTCTTCTGCCACTCGTAGCTCGCCTAGGCGCCCCTTTTGCCCTCCTGATTTTCTTGTTCCATTTCCTGAGGAGAGGGACAAGAAAGGGATTAGGGGCATCTTATCTCTTTTTAGTTTGTAAGCCTTAGGGCCTTAGTAGAATTTAAAGCTTGTAATCCCCTTGCTCATGTTTTTCATTTCGTATGAACTGTACCTGTACGGGATGTTTTTCTTTTTAATGAAAAAGGGATGTTTGCCGGGATTTTTGTTCGCAGGTGAAACCCACTACAAGGAGTGAATCCTCGTTACCCGTAAGATAAACGTTTTTCGCCCGGCAACAAGCCTTGCCGTCCCCCCACTTCGCTCGACCTTTCTCACGCCCTTGGCGGAGGCAGGGATGAGGTGGGCTTAGGCTCCTCGTTTCATTTCTTTGCTGCCGCGACTGCGACCAAACTCGGGCCCAGGAGACGAGTCTTAGGGTCCGGAATGAGGGGAGCACGGTAGCCTAAGGATAAAACGAGGTTTCACATCCCCCAGTCCATAACGAAACTCATGATAAGGGATAGAGAACTTATCTGAATCTGCAGCCCCCGTCACCCTTGGCTTGCCGCTTGTGGATCTTTGCCCTTGTAGCCCCTGGTAGTATTGGCTTGCCGGGGCCCGTACGCCGGCCCGTCCCCTTTCTTCCAAAGCAGCTCGGCAAGGATATTCATGTGTCATGCGAACCAAAGAAGATAAAGAAGAACAGAGAGACGTGCACTCGACCTCTAAGCTAGGGGTTAGCCGTCGCTAAGCGCTATCAACCCTAACCAAGGGCGAGACTTAACCTAGCATGCATGCTATAACTTAGGGCGCCAGCGCTTCATTTATTTATGCTCAGGGTCTGCGCCTGGCTTTGTACAAAGGGTTACATGCCTTGCCGGCAAGGCTTGTACAAAAGGGTAGCTTGCTGGGAGGCCCGACAAGCCACGCCTTATGGGTAAAACTTGCGGAGATGCTCGATGTTCCTGGAGTTGCTCACTGGAATGGCATCTTCGGTCTCCAGCCGGACTGCACCGGGCCTGGTGTCTCGTGTTACCCGATAAGGGCCTTCCCACTTCGGTGTCAACTTGTTGGAATTCTTGGCCGACTGAACATGCCGAAGAACAAGGTCGCCTTCCTCAAAGCTCCGGGCATGAACCTTGCGGCTATGGTAGCGGCGCAAGGCTTCTTTGTAGCGTGCTGCTCTCCTGACGCCGGAGGCGATCTTCCTCAAGGGCGTCGCTTTATCTTGCCGCAATCGCTCTTGCTCAAGCTCATCATAAGCGAGCACTCGAGGTGACCCGTACATGAGTTCCGTGGGGAGAACTGCTTCTGCCCCGTAAACCAGGGCAGAGGGTGTCTGGCCGGTGGCTCGATTTGGCGTTGTCCTGATCGACCAAAGAACCGCCGGCAACTCGCCAATCCAGCGCCTTCCACTCTTGCACAGCCTATCGAAAGTCTTCATTCTTAGGCCTCGCAGGACTTCAGCATTTGCTCTCTCTGCTTGGCCGTTGCTCCGTGGATGTGCCATGAAAGCAAAGCAGACCATGCTGCCGAGATCCTCAATGTATTGCATGAAGGCATGGCTTGTGAATTGTGTGTCGTTGTCGGTGATGATCCTGTTGGGTACTCCAAAACGACACACTAGTCCCTTGAAGAACTTGATGGCTGACTGCGCTGTCACCTTCCTCACCGCTTCCACCTCTGGCCACTTTGTGAACTTGTCGATTGCGACGTACAAGTACTCAAAGCCCCCGACAGCACGGGGGAAAGGGCCCAATATGTCGAGCCCCCAGACCGAGAAGGGCCGGAGAGGGATAGTTTGAAGGGCTTGAGCTGGTTGATGGAGCTTCTTGAATGGGCCAGCACGCTTCACACTTGGTTACTAGTGCCGTCGCATCACAGGGGCGGTGGGCGAAAGAAACCTTGCCGGAAAGCCTTGCCGGCAAGGGCCCTCGACCCTATGTGGGAGCCACATATGCCTCCATGTATCTCTGCCAACAGCTTTAATCCTTCCTCCCGGGAGATGCACTTCAATTTCACCCCATTCGGTCTTCTTCTGTACAGTTCGTTATCAGCGAATTGTGCAGAAACAGACGATGGGCTACTCTTTCTGCTTCTTCCTGCTCCTCAGGAAGCTCTCCTTTCTGAAGGAATCGGACGACGTGTTGCGCCCATGCCGGAGCCTGTGGTTCGACGACAAGGACCAAAGGCATTTCTTTTGCTACGAGAGCGGCCGCCTCCACGGCCATGACCTGAGGTCCTGCCGGAGTCGGTTGCCCCATGGCAGGATCGGCATCCACGGCAACATCTTCGCCGACGGCTCCGGGGAGCTCGGTGGGGAAGTACTTGCCGGGGCCTAGCTTCCTCCGCTTGTTCCGCCCGGTAAACGACTCAACGGACGGCTGAGTTAACTGAAGCACAAAAGTACCTGGTTCCACAGGTAGCTTGAGGGCAGCATGCTTTGACAGGTAATCGGCGATGTCGTTCTCCGCTCGAGGGACATGCTCCGCTTGTATACCGTCAAAGCATTCCTCCAGTTTCCTCACCTCATCTACGTAAGCTTCCATCATCGGGCTTTGATAATCTTTGTTGACCTGCCTGACGACGAGCTGTGAGTCGCCCCTGACGATGAGCTTTTTAACTCCAAGGTCCGCCGCGATCCTGAGACCGGCAAGCAAACCCTCGTACTCGGCGGTGTTATTGGTAGACATCTCCCGGGGGAAGTGCATCTGGATGACATACTTGAGGTGCTCTCCGGTGGGTGCGATAAGCAGCACACATCCACTAGCGCCTTGCAGCGAGAAGGCACCATCAAAGTACATGATCCAGTTGCGGCTCGTTTCCTTGCCGGGGAGAGTGGTCTCCTGTACCTCTTCGTCGGGCGTCGAGGTACATTCTGCAACAAACTCCGCCAAGACTCTACTCTGAATCATCGAGGTACTTTCGAACTTCAAACTGTAACTTGACAGCTCCAGGGCCCATTCCACAATCCTTCCCGTTGCATCTGGGTTATGCAGTATCCGTTGCAATGGGAGGCGGGTGACCACCGTGATCTCGTGCGCTTGGAAGTAGTGGCGCAGCTTCCTCGAAGCCATAAGGAGGCCGAAGAGCAGCTTTTGCACACCTGAGTACCTCGACCTAGCCCCCTGCAAGAGGGAGCTGACGAAATAAACTGGGTGCTACACCATTTTCTTCTTTTGCGCTTCTTCACCCGGTCGCGTGGGTCCCGTCGCGCTGGCGCTAGTCTTGCCGGGACTGAGCCCTGCCGGGGAGGGTTCCGGCCCGCCAACCGTCGACTCTGCCGCTGCTATTGTCTTGTCATGAACCTCTCTCTGCGCCATTAGTGCGGCGCTAACCACCTGATTTGTTGCCGCTAGATAAAGCATCAACGGTTCTTGTGGTTTGGGTGCAACCAGCACTGGGGTAGAGGAGAGGTATTTCTTCAAATCTTGCAGCGCTGCCTCGGTCTCTGGGGTCCACTCCACCGGCCTTGCCTTCTTTAAGATCTTGAAAAAAGGAAGGGCACGCTCCGCGGATTTGGAGATGAACCGGCTCATGGCAACAACGCAACCAGTGAGCCGATGCACGTCCTTGATCCGTTTGGGTGCCTCAATCTGCTCGATGGCCTTGATCTTATCTGGGTTTGCTTCAATCCCGCGCTGGGACACAAAGAACCCGAGAAGCTTGCCAGATGGGACACCGAAGACACACTTCTCAGGATTCAATTTGAGGTTGATCTTGCGCAGGTTCCCAAATGTTTCCTCCAGATCTTGCACAAGTGTTGCTTTGTCCTTGGTTTTGACCACTATGTCATCCATATAAGCTTCCATATTTCTATGTAGCTGGGGCTCAAAACCAATTTGGACTGCTCTTGCAAAGGTCGAGCCAACACTCTTCAACCCAAAAGGCATCCATAAAAAGCAATACGTACCACATGGGGTGATGAATGCTGTCTTTTCCTCGTCTTCCCTTGTCATGAAGATATGGTGGTATCCTGAGTAGGCGTCAAGGAACGATAAGAGGTCACACCCAGCCGTGGAGTCAACAATCTGGTCAATGTGCGGCAACGGGAAAGGATCCTTTGGACAGGCCTTATTGATGTCTGTGTAATCAATACACAGCCTCCACTTCCCATTTGCCTTGCGCACTACTACCAGATTGGCCAACCACGTCGGATGGAGTACTCCTCTCACCAAACCTGCCGCCTCTAGCTTTCTAATTTCCTCCGTGATGAACTCCTGCCTCTCCAGAGCTTGCTTCCTGACCTTCTGCGTGACGGGGTGCGCATGCGGACAGACAGCAAGGTGGTGCTCAATCACCTACCTGGGAACGCCGGGGATGTCGGAGGCTTGCCATGCAAACACATCGACATTCGCCCGCAGGAAGGTGACGAGCTCGCTTTCCTATTTGCCTTCGAGGGTGGAGCTTATGGTAAAAACTCCCCCCGTACCGTCCTCCTTGACGGGCACCTTCTTGGTCTCTGGTGGCGTGGCTCGGACTTTTTCTCTTGCGGCGGAGCTCTCGCACGTCCTCAGCGGGAGCGCAACACCCGAAGAGGTGCGCTTGCGGAGTGGGTGCTAGGGTCTTGCGGTCTTCTTCCCCGGGCTCCGTCGGCAGGAGCAGGTACCTTAGCGGCAGCTGTTGCAACTGCTTCTGGTAGAGTTGATCGGCGCGATCAGCGCATCTTTCTTGTCGGAGGGGCGGTGATGATGTTCATCGGCCGGGCATCTTCACATGTTGTAGGCGTAGTGTGAAGCCGCCATGAACTTGGCGATCTTAGGCGGCCGAGGATCCCGTTGTAAGGCAAGGGGGTCTCGGCTACATAAAAAACAATCCTCTCCGTCCTGTGGTTCAGCTCACCTCCGAATGTCACGGGCAGCATGATCTTTCCCTTTGGCTGGCTCCTCCCCGGGTTAACCCCTTGGAACGTGCTCGTCTCCTCAAGGTCTCCATCGGGGATCTGCAGCTTTTGACCACAACAGGCAAGATCAAGTTCAGGCCGGCCCCGCCGTCAACCAACATCTTTGTCACCTTGAGGTTGCGGATTGTTGGTGAAACCAACAATGGCAAGCACCCGACCGCAGTAGTGCGGTCAGGGTGGTCCTCGGTGTCGAAGATGACGGGCGTGCTGGACCATTTCAGCGGCTTCCGTGCGTCGAACGATGGCTCCACCACTGTGATCTCACGCGCCCACTGCTTGAGTTGGCGGTGTGATGAATGCAGCAAGGCGCCACCATCGACGCACATGGCCTCTGTGGCTTTTTGAAACTCATGGTCGTCGGACTCGTCGTCCTCGTCATGATCATCGTCTTCCTGCTTCTTGTCGCGGCCCGGGGCGGGCCACTCTTGCTGATTATCCTTGCCGCAGCAGCTTCCTTGGCCGCCACATTTCTTGCCGGACCCCTCGACACCATATGGACCTTTCTCCTTGTCCCGCTGATCATACTCGGCTCTCTGCTTCTCGGCGAGCAACTCTACCTGCCAGCAGTTTTGGAGGTCATGGCCCTTGGTACGGTGGATCTTGCAGTATTGCTTTTCGGAGCCTCCTGGCTTGTCGGCAGCCGCCAAGGCCCGGCAAGCGACACACCCGGCAACCTCCGTGCCGGGGTCGCTCTCCTTGGTCTTCTTAGTGGTGCCGGTGTCGTCGGATCCCTCGACGGAAAGCACGGCCTTGCCCTTGCGCTTCCTGTTACGGCGTCGGCCCTTCTTCGTTGGGGTGGCGGTGTCGCCAGTGGAGTCGGTTTCTGCACCGGCATCTTCGTCGGGGTACTTCCTTCCCTCTTCAGCACGAGCGCATCGATCGGCCAGGACATAGAGCTTGGCCACATCCTTAACCTTGTTCATCACCAGCTCTTCATGCATCTTGCGGTTGCGCGTATTACGATGGAGCATAGACCGATCCTGGCGGGGTGAACGTCGGAGATGTTGTACTGCACCCGGCTGAACCTTTGTATGTACTTGCGCAAGTTTTCTCCTTCCTTCTGGGGAATGATGTGCAAATCACTCGCCTGGCCATGAGCTTGGTGACCTCCGGTAAAGGCGCCAACAAATTCATGGCACAAATCCGCCCAAGAAGAGATGGAATCCACCGGCAAGTGCATCAACCATGACATAACATTAGGCTTGAGTGCCAACGGGAAGTAATTGGCAAGCACCTTATTGTCGCGGGCCCCAGCAGCTTGCATCGCGATGGTGTAGATGCTGAGGAACTCTGACAGGTGAGTCTTGCTGTTGTACTTCTCGCCGACGTCGGGTTTGAACGTACGGTGGGAAGGCCACTGGAATTGCCGCAACTCACGGGTGAAAGCCGGACAACCCACCTCGTAAGGCAGGCCACCGTAGCCTCCCGGTGCCGGGCGGCCCATAGCGGGCCCTGCTCGCCTGTCCGACTGGTGGCGCGTCGTCCGTCGGCGCTTCGATCGTGGTTCGGCGTCCTCATGAACCCGCTCTGAAGGATCGACAGCGATCGCGGTTGGTCCGCGAGTCGGACGACGCGATGGAGATACCATCACGAGCGTCGTCTCGACGGACCGACGCCCGAGGCGGCCGGGGTGGAGGTGGGGAGTACACCGTGGCCGCGTCGCCTCCGGCACGGCCTCCGCTGGCATGCGGTGGCCCAGTGGAGCGACGGCCTACGGGTCCCGCCGGTCGCAACTCATCGTTGTTGGCGATGCCGACGAGGCTCCGGACAGTGGCCCTCCATTCGTCGAGCTTCTCCGCAGTGGGAGGGAAATCGAGGAGCAGCTGCGCGCGTGCCAGGGCCTCTACTGGCGTGGGTGGCGGTGAAAGCTGGGTGGACCGCGATGCGCCTCGACTTCTAACCACGTTAGAAGGAGCCGCGCCACGGCTCCGCATCCGTTCGTCACCTCCATCAGCACCTCGGCGTGCATGTTGGCCCTCTTCTTCATGTGGTGGGCGCACGGGGCTCTTCCCAGGGCGGTGCGCAGGGTCACCAACAGGGCGACGCTGCTCATCACGCACAACCTGGGAAGAGCGCACCATGGGCGCTGGTGTTGGCGTCTTGGAGGTTGCCGCGCCGCCGTCTAGCGGGATGGCAGCGCCTGAGAGGCCCGTGCACGCTGCAGGGGCCCGACTCCACCCTCGATCCATGGCTGGTGGCTCATCGCCGGCCTGAGCGACACCACTTGCGAGGCCTGGACCATCAGGGTGATGTGGATGTTCGCGGGCCGCGCCACGAGTTCTCTCCGCAACTGGCCCACTTCCGGTCCGCGCCGGTACCAACCCGGTCCCGGGCGAACCGATCGCCGTGGTCTTCTTCTTCTTAGGAGCCATGGCGATGAAGAACAGCTAGGTCGACTGCTAGACCTGATTCTCACGATTGCGCCCCCTACCTAGCGCCAAAGATGTCGGTGGGAAACGACACCTATGGGATCACTGGAATCCCTCCTACGGTTGCAGGGCGCGGGATTGCGAGAAGAGCGGGACTAGCAGGAAACACAAGGGGGATTTACCCAGGTTCGGGCCGCAAAGATGCGTAAAACCCTACGATCCTGCTTTGGTGGCTGTATTTAGTGTTCTTGAGCTCTTGAACTAGCTCTAGGTTTTGCTGGGTTCAAAGAGCGAATCCCTCTCCAGTCGCCATGGGCCTCCTTTTATAAGCGAAAGGGGTTGCCACGATGGCACACATGAGGTGGAAAGTGCTACTGCGTTGTGAGCTTATCCACGGTGTTCTGGGACAAAGCGCATTTAATGCGAGCTTAGGTGTCCCTTAAACTTATCGGGGTGGGAGCGAGGCCCGTCCCTACATCGCTGCTCCTCCTTGCCGACACGCGCCTGGCCAGCGATGCATGCGGTGCCATGTAGGCAGGCAGGCAGCTGAGGTGGCGCGATGGTGGAGCCTCCACGAAGGGTTGCATGTTGCCACGCAGTGCACCCAGACTGGTTGGGTCGGCAGCCGCATGCTAACAGCGGTGGAAACTTGGTTGGTGCGGCCTGGCGGTGGCCTGCTTGGCCGCTTTAGCGAGGTCTTCTGGGTGGCCCGGCAAGGGTCTTGCCATGGTGCGCAGGCGTCCCCGGCAAGGATCTTACCGGGGGTCTTGTGGGTTTCTTCGGTGAGGATGATGGCCTTCCTATCCTCACTTGATCTTGACTATTCTTTGTCTTCACAAAGATCTGCATGCCACCACGGAGGTGCCTCCGAGCCTGTTCCAATGCGTTTGTCGAGCATTGGCGGGCTCAAGGTGCTTCGCTCGGCTGGCGTGGGTGAGCTGCCCGACAAGGGTCTTGCCGGGCCGCTGAGGCTGCCCGACAAGGGTCCTTGCCGGGAAACCTCTCGCCCATCCGATCCTTGTCGCCTTGGTCCTTGTCGTTGCTTTATTTGTCTTGTGCCTTGGCTTCTCTCGGCTTCCTTTCCTACCTGTTATGCGTGGTCGTGGCGGGTGGCTCTGACTGCCCGTGCACATGTAAAGGGTGAAAAGGAGAGCCCCTACTTTTAATACAACGACAACACCCTTGTGGATGCTAATCTCCGTTTGGAGGCGGTGTGGAGGCACAATGCTCCCCAAGAAGCCACTAGGGCCACCGTAATCTTCTCACGCCCTCGCACAATGCAAGATGTCGTGATTCCACTAAAGGGACCCTTGAGGCGGTCACGAACCCGTACAAATGGCAACCCTTGGGGGCGGTCACCGAACCCGTACACTTTGGCAACCCTTTGGGGCGGTCACCGGTACCTGTCAAATTGCTCGGGGCGATCTCCACAACCTAGTTGGAGACCCCAACGCTTGCCCGGAGCTTTACACCATAATGATTGAGCTCCGAACACCACCAACCGTCTAGGGCACTCAAGCACCCAAGAGGAACAAGCTCAAGGGTACCAAGCACCCAAGAGTAATATGCTTCTCAACTTGTAACTTCCACGTATCACGTGGAGAACTCAAACCGATGCACCAAATGCAATGGCAAGGGCACACGGAGTGCCCAAGTCCTTCTCTCTCAAATCCCACCGAAGCAACAAATGCTAGGGAGGAAAATGAGAGGAAGAACAAGAAGGAGAACACGAAGAACTCCAAAATCTAGATCCAAGGGGTTCCCCTCACATAAGGAGAAAGTGATTGGTGAAAATGTGGATCTAGATCTCCTCTCTCTTTTCCCTCAAAAACTAGCAAGAATCCATGGAGGGACTGAGAGATAGCAAGATCGAAGAAGGTCAACAATGGGGGAAGAACACAAGCTCAAAGGATAAGGTTCATTGGGGAAGAAGCCCCCCTTTTATAGATGGGGGGAAATCCAACCGTTATGCTTACAACCCGCAGCGAGTGGTACTACCGCTAGGGCGGCAGTAGCCCTTTGAAAAACAATGACGAGGAGGCAAAAGGCTAGAAGAACTGTCGGAGCGGTACTACCGCTTGTCCTCATGGTACTACCGCTAGGAGTAGCAGTACTACCGCTAGGGGTAGCGGTAGTACTACTTGCGAGTGGTACTAAAAAAATACATCTGTGCCTACTTCCGCTGAGTTTCGGTCAGTGCAAAAAATCCGGCACGGTACAACGGCTCACAGGGAGCAGTACTAAAAAATTACATCCCCTCCAAGCGGTAGTACCTCTCCCATGGGCGGTAGTACCGCAACAGCCTTTTTAAGGACACCAAAACTGACACAACTTCTACAAACGGACTCCGATTTCAACGAAACCAAGTTTGTTGGAAAGCTAGCAACAAGGGCTAACACAATCTTGATAGAAATAACAACAAGAAGCAAATTAGAAAAGGCCAATAATAAAATGGTGAGAACCCTTCCTCGAATAAGACCGGTAAAACCTCCAACACCGAAAACGCAATAGAAGAAGCATGTGAACTCCGTTTCCGATGAACTCAAGCTTGTCAATAAGATGATCATAAGCTCCAAATCTCACAAAGAGAACCAAACAAGAACCAAGAAAGACGATGCAAGGATGCAATGGTTTGAGCTCTCTACGAATGATGCGATCAAGCTACTCATCGAGAGCCCCCTTTGATAGTACGTCAATCAATCCTATAACCCGGTCTCCCAACTACCACCATGAGGCCGGTAAAACAGAAGACCTGTCAAGGGAAAACCTTTGCCTTGCATGAAGTCCACTTGAGTTATATGATGACGATCTTGACTCCCTCAAGTTGGACCACCTTTCTTGATTGTGTTGGCTCGATGAAGACTAGATGATTGCTCCCCCATAGTCCACTAAGGGTGAGCCACTCTTCGGAACATCTTCACAAGTCCATTGTCACCACAATGGACGGCAAGCTTAAAGCACTTGATCTCTTCAAGATGCATCACTTGAACGTGCACACCACAACCTAACCCCACAAAGAACTCTCACGAAGACTATGGGTTAGTACACAAAGCGTAATGGACAATGCTTACCATACCATGGGATCACTTGATCCCTCTCGGTACATCTTCTATGCTTTGTGATTTGATCAACTTGATTCAATCTTGACTTAGTCTTGATCAACCTTGAAGCTTTCCAACTCTCTTTATTTGGATGATGTCTTGAAGGTAGACATGAATGATCACACACTCTTCTTCAAGACATGCTTGCAATGAGCTCAACACTCACATGACCAATCTTTGGATAATTCCTTAATAGCACCTTGGTCAACTCATAAACTCCTTGAAACCAACACATGGACTTCAAGAAAAGCCTATGGACAAATCCTTCAAATATAACTCAATGCAATCATTAGTCCATAGAGAATGCCATCAATTACCAAGACCACACATGGGTGCACCGCATGTCCTTTCAATCTCCCCCATTTTGGTAATTGATGAGAATCACTTTCAAGAGAGTTTATATAAGGAATTATGCATCACCATGCAATGCAACAACCAATGATGCGTGAGAATGTGATGCGAATGCTTAGTAACAAAATCAAAGCAAGGAGAAACTCTGAAAAATTCTCCACAAAACTCTCTAAAACTTCTCCCCCATTGTCATCGATTGCCAAATGGGCGAAAAGCTTAGAAGGTCAATATAGAAAGTGTTCCTCCATAAATTATGTATTTCTCAACAAGAGAGTGGAATGTCATACACATATCCAAAGGTAAATACTTGGAGGAAGACAAACTATATTGAGGCACAAAGATTGCTAAAGAATGATATGCCAAAAAGACATAACAAAAAGAGACACAAGCAATCAAGCAATCAAAAGATACCAATTGAAGCAAGCAATCAACAGATATCAATTGAACCAACTAGACCAAAGATCCTATGAGCAAGATGAATAAAGGATATTAAGATATGAGCAAAGGAGTGTTCTAAAGAAACTAGAGAAGCTCCCCATGATTTGTGCACAAATAAGAATTTTTGTATTTGGATACAAAGTGCACAAAATAGGATCATAGCTCCCCAAAATCAATAGGAACTTACAACAAGTGCAAGTGAGCATATAGGAAACAAAGCCTAACACTTGCAACAAAAAAGTGATTGAGAAATCATGTAAAAGAGGCAACTAAGAATAGGCTCAACCAAAATGATGTGTGTGAGTCATGGCAAAGCACTTGAGAAGACCAAAATAAGGATGAGCTTTAAGCATCAACATAGTCTTGGATAAATGAGTACACGGTGCATGACATGTCCTCCCCACACACACCCAACTAGCAAATGGGTTCACAAGCTCACTAAAATGATAACAACAAAGCTTGCGACAACCCATGGTAAAGATAGAAGATGAAGGACTCATCAAGATGAGGGATACCAATTAATATGGCAAAAGCCTCGTAAAGATAAGCATGAGGAAAATAATCTTCACCACACAAGAGTGCATCAAGATGCAACGAGATATGACCCGCACTCATGGCACACACTTTCACGGAGTCACCAAAGAAATAACATAAGAAAGATAAGGTGGACGTGAAAGAAAGGAAATCATATAGACATGCAACTTCTATCAAGTGTATAAGATTCTAGGTAGACGAAATCATGATGATATATATCTACAAAGAAGGATGTACACCCGAAATAGTTACAACACGAAGGAACAAGATATCCAAAAGGAAGTCATACATATACCAATAAGATATTTGCTTGGAAGCATAGCACATGGCTAGATATGGTCTTATTGTATATAAATTTATTCCTACCACACAACCATCAAAGACATCACAACTAGCAACATGAGATTATCGTTGAGATGCTTTGAGAAAGGAAACAAGTATCACAAGATGGAGTGAATAGCATGCCAAGATGCAACCTACACAAGGTTGAATGCAAGAAAATAATGCATGAAAAGATACTTGTTACCGAGGTATCATTGGAAGGATGTAGAAGAAACCAATTGAAGGTAGTAGATAGTAGTTCATTGAGCATCCTAGCTTGACTCCAATAAGCTCATGGTGACACCACCTTCCTTGTGAGTGAGCCGAGCATCCAATGTATCTCCAATTGTTCCTAGAACAACAACACAAACAAAATGATACCCAACCTCATTGAGACCAAAGGGTTAGAGAACTGCTACGTCTTGAGCTTGCGTTGGTTTTCCCCGAAGAGGAGAGGATGATGCAGCACAGTAGCGTAAGTATTTCCCTCAGTTTTTGAGAACCAAGGTATCAATCCAAGAGGAGGCCACGCGCAAGTCCCTCGTGCACGCACAAAGCGATAGCTACTACGCAACCAACGCGATTAGGGGTTGTCAATCCCTTCACGGTCACTTACGAGTGAGATCTGATAGAGATAATATTTTGATATTTTTGGTATAAAGATGCAAAGTAAAAAGTAAAAGCAAAGCAAGTAAATAAAGTGATGGAGATTGATATGATGAGAATAGACCGGGGCCATAGGTTTCACTAGTGGCTTCTCTCAAGAGCATAGATATTCTCTGTGGGTGAACAAATTATTGTTGAGCAATTGGCGAATTGAGCATATTTATGAGGTTATCTAGGTATGATCATGTATATAGGCATCACGTCCGTGACAAGTAGATCAAAACGATTCTGCATCTACTACTATTACTCCACTCATCGACCGCTATCCAATATGCATCTAGAGTATTAAGTTAAAAACAGAGTAACGCCTTAAGCAAGATGACATGATGTAGAGGAATAAATTCATGCAATATGATAAATACCCCATCTTGTTATCCTTGATGGCAACAATACAATACGTGCCTTGCAACCCATTACATCACTAGGTAAGGACACATAAGATTGAACCCAAAGCTAAGCACTTCTCCTATTGCAAGAACTACCAATCTAGTTGGCCAAACCAAACAGATAATTCGAAGAGACTTGCAAAGATAACTCAATCATACATAAAAGAATTCAGAGAAGATTCAAATATTATCCATAGATAAGATAGATCATAAACCCACAATTCATCGGTATCAACAAACACACCGCAAAAAGAAGATTACATCGAATAGATCTCCACGAGAGAGGGGGAGAACATTGTATTGAGATCCAAAAAGAGAGAAGAAGCCATCTAGCTACTAGCTATGGACCCGAAGGTCTGAAGTAAACTACTCACACTTCATCGGAGGGGCTATGGTGTTGATGTAGAAGCCCTCCGTGGTGGATGCCCCCTCAGGAGCTCCTAACAGGCCCCAAGATGGGATCTCACGGATCTGAGAAGGTGCGGCGGTGGAATTAGGTTTTGGCTCCGTCCCGGATCTGTTGAGGGTGCGTGGGTATATATAGGAGGAAGGAGTACGTCGAGGAGTCCTGGATTAGGGGTGTCCGGATAGCGGACTACCATCATCGGCCGAACTATCATTTGCGGACTATCATCATCGACCGGACTCCAAGACTACGAAGATACAAGATTGAAGATTTCCCCCCGTGTCCGGATGGGACTTTCCTTGGCGTGGAAGGCAAGCTTGGCGATATGGATATGTAGATCTCCTACCATTGTAACCGACTCTATGTAACCCTAGCCCTCTCCGGTGTCTATATAAACCGGATGGCTTTAGTCCGTGGGACAACAATCACAACAACCCTTACAATCATACCATAGGCTAGCTTCTAGGGTTTAGCCTCCTTGATCTCGTGGTAGATCCACTCTTGTAAACATCCACAATATCAATATCAATCAAGCGGGGCGTAGGGTTTTACCTCCATCAAGAGGGCCCAACACAGGTAAACATCGTGTCCCTTGTCTCCTGTTACCATCCGCCTAAGACGCATGATTCAGGACCCCCTACCGAGATCTGCGGTTTTGACACCGACATTGGTGCTTTCATTGAGAGTTCCTCGTGTCGTCACCGATAGGCTTGATGGCCTCTTCAATCAACAACGACGCAGATCCTGGGTGAGACCTTTCTCCCGGACAGATCTTCAATGTTCGGCGGCCGTCTGCTGCGGGCCAACTCCCTTGGCAACCTGGAGCAGATCGAAAGCTACGCCTGGCCGTCAGTCAGGTTTGGAAGCTTAAACTTCACGACCGATATCCGGGGACTTGATCCTCGATGGATCTGAGCCACAACCGAAGCGGCGCCAGCGCTGTCATGATGGGCATGACCTAACTCTGCACGGACAAGACCTTGGAGGCCGCACCCGGATCCGCTTCGACTCATAGTCCGGAGCCGATCGCTCGAATCGAGGACGGATGGCTGGACACCGCCTCGGGAGCCGCAATTCCTATGGCGATGGAGCCGAACACTTACCTTGTCCCACGTAAAGCCCATGACTCGAGGTGCGGACTCCTGCGGACTTGAACCTCCTGCGCCCCTGCCAGTCGAATCCGATTGGGCGCCGATCATGGAATTCACCGCTGCGACATCTTTCAGCACTCGCCCTTCGGCGATATCATAAATTCATTGAAGCATCTCTCGCTATCCGGAGAGCCCTGGCCGAACTACGGCCAGGACGGTTGGGACGCGGATGACGAAGAAATTCAGATCCCACCCACCACCCACTTCAGAGCCACCGTCGGCGATTTAACCGACGTACTCGACTACGACTCAAGACATCGACGGTATAGACGATTTATGCGGAGACTACCAAGAACCAGTGCCTACAGACACCGGAAAACCACCTCGTCATACGACATATACATGGTGGACACCCCAAAAGATGGGGACGGCGAAGAAGCGGCGGAGGCCGATTCATAAAAAACAGCCCAAGCGCCCGGCGTCGTGGCGCCGCTCTAATCCCGCCACGGCAAGAATGGAGATTCCGCACAGAGATAATAACACCCAGAAAGTGCGAAGACAACTCCCTCCAAAGACGATCCAGCGCAGAGGAGGTAGAAGCAAGCCCTCGTGAGAGGGCTGCGGGCGAGGTCGAGGATGACAACTACTTACCTCCCTCCGGAGACGAGGCAAGCCTCGGCGAAGACGAATTTGTCGTGCCTGAGGATCCCGTCGAGCAAGAGCGTTTTAGACGCAGGCTAATGGCCACGACAAACAACCTAAAGAAAAAGCAACAACAGCTTCAAGCTGATCAAGACCTACTGGCCGACAGATGGACCGAGGTGCTCGCGTCAAGAGTACGAACTCGAGCGCCCCCAAAAGTTACCCAAAACGCAAGTTGCTCCCCGATTAGAGGAGGCAGCATCACCAGCAACAATACGGCAGACCGACCACCCGTGGCCCACGATAGAGAGGCGTAAGCCCTCCACCAAAACCGCACTTCGGCATCGCTCTAAAAGCAAGAAGTCATGGGGAACGCCGGACTTATGAGATATATTGGAGGACAAGGCTAGACAATCCAGATCTATCTATGGATCACGTGGACGCCCCACGACCCACGCATTTAATACCGTCGCACCGGATACAACTATCCGGTCGGGCCGAACACAACAGATAACGCCTCTCGAGCTACGCCGCGATATTGCTCAATACAGAGGCGCCAGACACCCACTATGCTTCACCGACGAAGTAATGGATCATCAAATCCTCAAGGGTTCAAACCCGTTAATATCGAATCCCACGATGGCACAACAGACCCAGCGGTCCGGATTGAGGATTATCTTCTCCATATACACATGGCCCGCGGTGACGATCTTCACGCCATCAAATATCTCCCGCTTGCTTAAAGGACCAGCTCGGCATTGGCTTAACAGCCTGCCCGCAGAGTCAATTAGATGTTTGGGAAGACACGAAGCCGCATTCCTCGACAACTTCCGAGGCACGTGTAAGCGACCACGACGCAGATGACCTAAGCCACATTATCCAGCAGCCGCACGAATCGGCGAGCAATTACGACACGGTTCCTAACAAAGAAAAATCAAATCATCGATCGTCCGGATGCAGAGGCACTCGCTGCCTTCAAACATAACATCCGTGACGAGTGGCTGGCCCGGCACCTAGGACAGAGAAGCCGAAATCTATGGCAGCCCTCACATCCTCATGATCCGCTTCATGCGGGAGAGGATAGCTGGCTCGCTTGCAAGAACAACCTCGGCAAAAAACGCGGCGCCCGGATACTAAGGACCGCAATGGCAGGTTGCGTCGAAACAAAGCAAACGCCGCATTAACGGCGACAAGAATGAGGATACGACGATCAACGCCGGATTCCGAGGCTCCAAACCCGGTCAACGGAAGAAGCCATTCAAAAGAACCACTCGGGCCCGTCCAATTTGGACCGATACTCGACCGCTCTTGTCAAATACATGGTACTCGAAAAGCCAGCTAACCATACCAACAGAGATTGTTGGGTATTCAAGCAGCAGCAAATTAATCGCCAAAACAGTGACAAGGCTACACAGCGATGACGAGGAAGAGACCCGGCCGCCAACAACAGAGGACAAAAGGGATTCCCTCAAGTTCGGACGGTAAACATGATACGCAACGATATTCCCAAGAGGGAGCGAAGTGCACTAAGGGACGATATCTGCTGATGGAGCCACGCCTAAAAATTAAACCCATGGTCCTCTTGCCCGATCACTTTCGATCGAAGAGACCATCCGACCAAGATCCGCCATGGCGGATTCGCCGCATTGGTTTTAGACCCAATCGCTGATGGATTTCACCTCACGAGAGTCCCGATGGACGGCGGTAGTAGCTGAACCTGCTTTATCAAGATACAAGGCGCAAGATGGGCATAGACCCTTCAAGGATTAAACCTACAACGACGACCTTCAAAGGCGCCATACCGTGTCGAGGCCAATTATGCAGGCTCGCCACAATCGAAGTGGTCTTCGGATCCCGGATAATTTCGAAGCGAGGAGTTAATCTTGACATAGTCCCGCTCTCAGCGGCTATCACGCTCGCTCGGACGAACCGCGTTCAGAAAGTTCAACGCGTGCCGCATTATGCATACCTTAAGCTCAAGATGCCAGCCCTCGTGGAATCATCACGGTCAATGGAACACGGAACGCTCCCTCCGAACGGAGGAACATACAGCGACTCGCGGCGAGAAGTAGTAGCAGCCTCGTTAAGGCAATTCTCGAGTCCGCCGTTAAACGACCGGACACGACCAAACGCGCCGAGCAACATCAACCAAGACCACAGCACGCCTGCATCGCCAGAGTAATGCGGCCCCAACCCCAGCCCTCGCAAATTGCAAGACATACTCTCCACAGACATAATTACGCCTGGAGATACCATGGGCATAGGGGAAGGGCACCACCACAACAGACCAGTGCGGTTCGACCACACCAGGCTCCCAAGTGTCGCTCTTTTTGTTTTATTTTTCTTTTTTTTATATAGAACTCAGTCCGGTGGCGAACCGACCGAACTCATGATGCAACAGCCGAGGAAGGACAGGTAGGGATGAGGTGGGCTTAGGCTCCTCGTTTCATTTCTTTGCTGCCATGATCGCGACTCAAACTCGGCCTCGTGAGACGAGTCTTAGGTCCGAATGAGGGGAGCACGGTAGCCTAAGGATAAAACGAGGTTTCACATCCCCACCCATAACGAAACTCATGATAAGGGATAGAGAACTTATCTCGAATCGCAGCCCTCACCACCCTTGGCTTGCCGCCAGGATCTTTGCCCTTGTAGCCCCCGGTAGTATTGGCTTGCCGGGTCTGAGACGCCGGCCCGGCCCCTTTCTTCCAAAGCAGCTCGGCAAGGATATTCATGTGTCATGCAACCAAAGAAGATAAAGAAGAACAGAGAGACGGCACTCAATTCTAAGCTAGGGGTTAGCCGTCGCTAAGCGCCATCAACCCCAACCATGGGCTTAGACTTAACCTAGCATGCATGCTATAACTTAGGGCGCCAAATAGCTTCATTTATTTATGCTCGGGTCTCATACCGGCTTTGTAAAAGGGTTACATGCCTTGCCGGGCAAGGCTTGTACAAAAGGGTAGCTTGTCGGGAGGCCCGACAAGCCACGCCTTATGGGTAAAACTTATGGAGATGCTCGATGTTCCCCGGAGTTGCTCACCGAATGGCATCTTCGGTCTCCAAATGGACCGCACCGGCCCGGTGTCTCGTGTTACCCGATAAGGGCCTTCCCACTTCGGTGTCAACTTGTTGGAATTCTGGCCGACTCGAACATGTCAAGAACAAGGTCGCCTTCCTCAAAGCTCCGCATGAACCTTGCGGCTTATGGTAGCGCGCAGGTTTGCCGGTAGCGTACGCTGCCTCACAGACGCCTCGAGACGATCTTTCCTCAAGGAGCGCCGCTTATCTTGCCGCAATCGCCTTGCTCAAGCTCATCATAAGCGAGCACTCGAGGTGACCCGCATGAGTTCCGTGGGGAGAACTGCTTCGCCTGTAAACCAGGGGCGAGGGTGTCTGGCCGGTGGCTCTGACGGCGCTGTCCTCGATCGACCAAAGAACCGCCGCAACTCGCCAATCCAGCGCTTTCCACTCTTGCACAGCCTATCGAAAGTCTTCATTCTTAGGCCTCGCAGACTTCAAGATTTGCCTTCCCGCTGGCCGCTGTTCGCGGATGTGCCATGAAAGCAAAGCGTACTCATGCTGCCGAGATCTCAATGTATTGCATGAAGGCATGGCTTGTGAATTGTGTGTCGCTGTCGGTGATGATCCTGGGTACCCAAAACCACACACTAGTCCCTTGAAGAACTTGATGGCTGATCGCGCCGTCACCTTCTCACCGCTTCCACCTCCGCCACTTTGTGAACTTGTCGATCATGCACGCATAAGTACTCAAAGCCCCCGACAAAGACGGGGAAAGGGCCCAATATGTCGAGCCCCTGCACCGAGAAGGGCCAGGAGAGGGATAGTTTGAAGGGCTTGAGCTGGTTGATGGAGCTTCTTCAATGGAACTGCACGCTTCACACTTGGTTACTAGTGCCACAAGATCTCGGGGGCGTGGGTAAGAAACCTTGCCGGAAAGCCTTGATGCAAGGGCCCTCGACTCCTATGTGGGAGCCACATATGCCTCCATGTATCTCTCGCCAACAGCTTTAATCCTTCCTCCCGGAGATGCACTTCATTCTCACCCCATTCGGTCTTCTTCTCAGACAGCCTCGTTATCAACGAATTGGTATGAGTGCAGACCGTGGGCTACTTTTCGCTTCTTCCTGCCCTCGTGAAGCTCTCCTTTCAAGGAATCGGACGACGGTTGCGCCTATGCCGGAGCCTCGTGGTTCGGACGACAAGGACCAAAGGCATTTCTTTTTGTTACGAGAGCGCCGCCCACGGCCATGACTCGAGGTCCTCGCTGAGTCGGTTGCCCCATGGCAGGATCGCATCCACGGCAACATCTTCGCCGACGGCCCGGGAGCTCGGGGAAGTACTTGCCGGGCCTAGCTTCTCCGCTTGTTCCGCCCGGTAAACGACTCAACGGACGGCTGAGTTAATCTGGCACAAAAGTACCTGGGTTCCATGTAGCTTGAGGGCAGCATGCTTGATGTAATCGGGCGGCGTCGCTTCTCCGCCGAGGGACATGCTCCGCTTGTATACCGCCAAAGCATTCCTCCAGCTTCTCACCTCATCTACGTAAGCTTCCATCATCGGGCTTTGATAATCTTTGTTGACCTGCTCGACGACGTAGCTGTGAGTCGCCTCGACGATGAGCTTTTAATCCTCCAAGGTCCGGCCACATCCTCGAGACCGCAAGCAAACCTCAGATTGGCGGTGTTATTGGTAGACATCTCCGGGGAAGTGTATCCGATGACATACTTGAGGTGCCTCCGTGGGTGCGATAAGCAAGACACATCCACTAGCGCCTTTGCAGCGAAGGCACCATCAAAGCACATGATCCAGCCATGCTCGCTTCTTGCCGGGAGAGTGGTCTCTCGTACTCTTCGCCGGGCGCCGAGGTACATTCTGCAACAAACTCCGCCAAGACTCTACTCAATCATCGAGGTACTTTCAACTTCAAACCAGTAATTTGACACCTGTGGCCCATTCCACAATCCTTCCCGCTGCATCCGGGTTATGCAAAGATCCGCTGTAATGGGAGGCGGTGACCACCGTGATCTCGCAGGCGCTTGAAGTAGTGGCGAGCTTCTCGAAGCCATAAGGAGGTCAAGAGCAGCTTTTGCACACCTGAGTATTTCTCGACCTAGCCCCTCGCAAGAGGGAGCCGATTTAAATAAACCGGTGCTACACCATTTTCTTCTTTGCGCTTTCTTCACCCGGTCGGTGGTCCTGTCACCGGGCGCTTAGTCTTGCTGGACCGAGCCCTCGCTGGGAGGGTTCCGCCCGCCAACCGCCGATCTCGCCGCTGCTATTGTCTTGTCATGAACCTCTCTTCGCGCCATTAGTGCGGGCGCTAACCACCTGATTTGTTGCCGCTTAGATAAAGCATCAACGGTTCTTGTGGTTTGGGTGCAACCAAAGACGGGTAGAGGAGAGGTATTTCTTCAAATCTTGCAGCGCTGCTCTGGTCTCCGGGTCCACTCCACCGCCTTGCTTCTTTAAGATCTTGAAAAAGGAAGGGCACGCCCGCTGGATTTGGAGATGAACTGCTCATGGCAACAACGCAACCAAAGGAGCCGATGCACGCCCTGATCCGCTTTGGGTGCCTCAATCCGCTCGATGGCCTTGATCTTATCTCGGTTTGCTTCAATCCTGCTGGGACACAAAGAACCCGAGAAGCTTGCCGATGGGACACCAAGACACACTTCTCAGATTCAATTTGAGGTTGATCTTGCAGTTCCCAAATGTTTCTCCGTATCTTGCACAAGTGTTGCTTTGTCCTTGGTTTTGACCACTATGTCATCCATATAAGCTTCCATATTTCTATGTAGCCGGGCTCAAAACCAATTTGGACTGCTCTTGCAAAGGTCGAGCCAACACTCTTCAACCCAAAAGGCATCCATAAAAAGCAATACGCATCACATGGGGTGATGAATGCTGTCTTTTCCTCGCCTTCCTTGTCATGAAGATATGGTGGTATCCTCGAGTAGGCGCCAAGGAACGATAAGAGGTCACACCCAGTCGTGGAGTCAATAATCTGGTCAATGTGCGCAACGGAAAGGATCCTTTGACAGGCCTTATTGATGTCTCGTAATCAATACACAGCCTCCACTTCCCATTTGCCTTGCGCACTACTACCGATTGGCAACCACGCCGGATGGAGTACCTCTCACCAAACCTGCGCCTCTAGCTTTCTAATTTCCTCCGTGATGAACTCCTGCCTCCGTAGCTTGCTTCCCGACCTTCAAGGTGGACGGGTGCGATGCGACAGACAGTTAAGGTGGTGCTCAATCACCTACTGGGAACGCCGGGATGTCGGAGGCTTGCCATGCAAACACATCGACATTCGCCTCGCAGGAAGGTGACGAGCTCGCTTCCTATTTGCCTTCGAGGGTGGAGCTTATGGTAAAACTCCCCTGCACTGGCCCCTCCTTGACGGGCACCTTCTTGGTCTCTCGTGGCGTGGCTCGACTTTTTCTCTTGCTTGCGGAGCTCGCACGTCCTCAACGGGAGCGCAACACTCAAGAGGTGCGCTGCCGGAGTGGGTGCTAGGGTCTTGCCGGTCTTCTTCCCCGGCCCGGCTGGCAGGAGCAGGTACCTTAGCGGCAGCTGCTGCAACCGCTTCGGTAGAGTTGATCGGCGCAGATCAACGATCTTTCTTGTCGGAGGGGACGGTGATGATGTTCATCGCCCGGCATCTTCAAAGATGTTGTAGGCGAGTGTGAAGCCGCCATGAACTTGGCTGCCGGGCGGCCGAGGATCCTGCTAAGGCAAGGGGTCTCGCCACATAAAAAACAATCCTCTCCGCCCGTGGTTCAGCTCACCAATGTCACGGCAGCATGATCTTTCCTTTGGCTGGCTCCTCCCCGGTTAACCCTTGAACGTGCTCGCCTCCTCAAGGTCTCCATCGGGATCTGCAGCTTTTGACCACAACAGCAAGATCAAGTTCAGGCCGCCCCGCCAACCAACATCTTTGTCACCTTGAGGTTGCGGATTGTTGGTGAAACCAACACGGCAGCACACCCACCGCAGAGTGCGGCCGGGTGGTCCTCGTGTCGAAGATGACGGGCGGCCGGACCATTTCAGCGGCTTCCGTATGGCGCCGAACGATGGCTCCACCATCGCGATCTCACGCCCCACCGCTTGAGTTGGCGTGTGATGAATGCAGAAGGCGCCACCATCGACGCATTTATGGCCTCGTGGCTTTTTGAAACTCATGGTCGCCGGACTCGCCGCCCTCGCCATGATCATCGCCTTCCGCTTCTTGTCGCGCCCGGGCGGCCACTTTGTTGATTATCCTGCCGCAGCAGCTTCCTTGGTCAGCCACATTTCTTGCCGGACCTCGACACCATATGGACCTTTCTCCTTGTCCCGCTGATCATACTGCTCTCGCTTCTCGGCGAGCAACTCTACTCGCCAAAGCAGTTTTGGAGGTCATGGCCCTTGGTACGGTGGATCTTGCAAGATTGCTTTTGAGCCTCCTCGGCTTGTCGGCAGCCGCTAAGGCCCGGCAAGCGATTACACCCGCAACCTCCGTGCCGGGTCGCTTCTCCTTGGTCTTCTTAGTGGTGCCGGTGTCGCCGGATCCTCGACGGAAAGCACGGCCTTGCCCTTTGCGCTTCCTCGCTACGGCGCCGGCCCTTCTTCGCTGGGGTGGCGGTGTCGCCAAAGGAGTCGGTTTCCGCACCGCATCTTCGCTGGGTACTTCCTTCCTCTTCAAAGACGAGCGATCGATCGCCAGACATAGAGCTTGGCCACATCCTTAACCTTGTTCATCACCAGCTTTTCATGCATCTTATGTTGCGCATGTTCTGATGGAACGACCGATCACAACGGGCGGGTGAACGCCGAGATGTTGTACTGCACCCGCTGAACTTTGTATGTACTTCGCGCAAGTTTTCCTTCCTTCGGGAATGATGTGCAATCACTCGCTCGCCATGAGCTTGGTGACCTCCGTAAAGGCGCCAACAAATTCATGGCACAACCGCCCAAGAAGAGATGGAATCCACCGGCAAGTGCATCAACCATGACATAACATTAGGCTTGAGTGCCAACGGGAAGTAATTGGCAAGCACCTTATTGTCGCGGGCCCCAGCAGCTTGCATCGCGATGGTGTAGATGCTGAGGAACTCTGACAGGTGAGTCTTGCTGTTGTACTTCTCGCCGACGTCGGGTTTGAACGTACGGTGGGAAGGCCACTGGAATTGCCGCAACTCACGGGTGAAAGCCGGACAACCCACCTCGTAAGGCAGGCCACCGTAGCCTCCCGGTGCCGGGCGGCCCATAGCGGCCCTCGCCGCTCGTCGACCGGGTGGCGCTACCACGCCGGGCGCCGATCGTAGTTCGAAGCGCCCTCATGAGCCCGCCTTCAAGGATCTCGACATCGATCGCGGGTTGGTCCGCGAGTCGGACGACGCTGATGGAGATACCATCACGAGCGCCGCCTCGACGGACCGACGCCCGAGGCGGCCGGGTGGAGGTGGGGAGTACACCGTGGCGCTGCCGCCTCGCACGGCCTCCGCTGCATGCGGTGGCCTGCGGAGCGACGGCTCACGGGTCCCGCCGGTCGCAACTCATCGCTGTTGGCGGCGCCGACGAGGCTCGGACAAGGGCCTCCATTCGCCGAAGCCCGCAGCGGGAGGGAATCGAGGAGCAGCTGCGCTGCGTTGTGGCCTCCATCAAGCGCGTGGCGGCGGTGAGCTGGTGGACCGCGATGCGCCGACTTCTAACCACGCTAGAAGGAGCGCGCCACGGCCCGCATCCGCTCGTCACCTATCCATCAAGACGGCGGCGTATGTTGGCCCTCTTCATGTGGTGGGCGACGGGGCTTTTCCTGTGGCGGTGCGCAGGTCACCAACAGGCGACGCTGCTCATCACGCACAACTCCGGGAAGAGCGCACCATGGGCGCTGGTGTTGGCGCTTTGAGGTTGCCGCCCGCTGCCTAGCGGGATGGCAGCGCTCGAGGGCCCCGTGCCGCCTGCAGGGGGCCCGACTCCACCCTCGATCCCGCAACTGGTGGCTCATCGCCGGGCGCGCGAACGACACCACTTGCCAGGCCTGGACCATCAGGGTGATGTGGATGTTCGCGGGCCGCGCCACGAAGTTCTCTCCGCAATCGGTTTACTTCCGTCCGCTACCGTACTAACCCGTCCCGGCGAACCGACGCCGTGGTCTTCTTCTTAGGAGCCATGGCGATGAAGAACAGCTAGGTCGATCGCTAGACCTGATTCTCACGATTGGCGCCCCTACCTAGCGCCAAAGATGTCGGTGGAAACGACACCTATGGGATCACCGAATCCTCCCACGGTTTGCAGGCGCTGGATTGCGTAGAAGAGCGGACTAGCAGGAAACACAAGGGGATTTACCAGGTTCGGGCCGCAAAGATGCGAAACCCTACGATCCCGCTTTGGTGGCTGTATTAGTGTTCTTGAGCTCTTGAACTAGCTCTAGGTTTTGCTGGGTTCAAAGAGCCGAATCTCTCTCCAAAGGCGCCATGGGCCTCCTTTTATAGGCGTAAAGGCTTGCCACAAGGCACACATGAGGTGGAAAGTGCATAAATACAGAGCTTATCCTCGGTGTTACAGACAAAGCGATTTAATGCGAGGCTTAGGTGTCCTTCGCTTTATCGGGGTGGGAGCGAGGCCCGCCCTTCCGTCCGCTGCTCCTCTTGCTTCGACACGCTCGCCAGCGATGCATGCGGTGCCATGTAGGCAGCAGGCAGCCGAGGTGGCGCGTGGTGGAGCCTCCACGAAGGGTTGCATGTTGCCACGCAGTGCCTGCCAACCTGGTTGGGTCGGCAGCCGCATGCTAACAGCGGTGGAAACTTGGTTGGTGCGGCCTGGCAGCAGTTCCGGGCGCCGCTTGGCGAGGGTCTTGTTGGGCCCGGCAAGGGTCTTGCCATGGTGGCAGAAAGCGCCCCGCAAGGATCTTACCGGGGTCTTGTGGGTTTCTTCGGTGAGGATGATGGCCTTCCTATCCTCACTTGATCTTGACTATTCTTTGTCTTCACAAAGATCTGCATGCCACCACGGAGGTGCCTCCCGAGCCCTGTTCCAATGCGTTTGTCGAGCATTGGCGGGCTCAAGGGTGGCTCGCTCGGCTGGCGTGGGTGAGCTGCCCCGGCAAGGGTCTTGCCGGGGCCGCTGAGGCTGCCCCGGCAAGGGTCCTTGCCGGGGAAACCTGCTTCGCCCATCCGATCCTTGTCGCCTTGGTCCTTGTCGTTGCTTTATTTGTCTTGTGCCTTCGGCTTCTCTCCGGCTTCCCTTTCCTACCCTGTTATGCGTGGTCGTGGCGGGTGGCTCTGACTGCCCGTGCACATGTAAAGGGGTGAAAAGGAGAGCCCCTACTTTTGTACAACGACAACACCCTTGTGGATGCTAATCTCCGTTTGGAGCGGTGTGGAGGCACAATGCTCCCCAAGAAGCCACTAGGGCCACCGTAATCTTCTCACGCCCTCGCACAATGCAAGATGTCGTGATTCCACTAAGGGACCCTTGAGGGCGGTCACCAACCCTGCATAAATGGCAACCCTTGGGGGCGGTCACCAACCCAGACACTTTGGCAACCCTTTGGGGCGGTCACCGTACTGCCAAATTGCTCGGGCGATCTCCACAACCTAGTTGGAGACCCTAACGCTGTCTGAGCTTTACACCATAATGATTGAGCTCCTAACACCACTCAACCGCCTAGGGCACTCAAGCACCCAAGAGGAACAAGCTCAAGGGTACCAAGCACCCAAGAGTAATATGCTTCAACTTGTAACTTCCACGATCACGTGGAGAACTCAAACCGATGCACCAAATGTAATGGCAAGGGCACACGGAGTGCCTAAGTCCTTCTCTCTCAAATCCCACCAAGCAACAAATGCTAGGGAGGAAAATGAGAGGAAGAACAAGAAGGAGAACACGAAGAACTCCAAAATCTAGATCCAAGGGTTCCCTCACATAAGGAGAAAGTGATTGGTGAAAATGTGGATCTAGATCTCTCTCTTTCCTCAAAAACTAGCAAGAATCCATGGAGGGACCGAGAGATAGCAAGATCAAGAAGGTCAACAATGGGGAAGAACACAAGCTCAAAGGATAAGGTTCATTAGAAGAAGCCCCTTTATAGATGGGGGAAATCCAACCGTTATGCTTACAACTCAAGAGCTTAGTGGTACTACCGCTAGGGGCAGTAGAGTCTTTGAAAAACAATGACGAGGAGGCAAAAGGCTAGAAGAACTGCTTGAGCGGTACTACCGCTTGTCCTCATGGTACTATCTTATGAGTAGCAGAGACACCGCTTAGGGGTAGCGGTAGTACTACTTATGAGTGGTACTAAAAAAATACATCTGTGCCTTACTTCCGCTGAGTTTCGTCAAGTGCAAAAATCCGCACGGTACAACGGCTCACAGGAGCAAGTACTAAAAATTACATCCCTCCAAGCGTAGTACTTCTCCCATGGGCGGTAGTACCGCAATGCCTTTTTAAGGACACCAAACCGACACAACTTCTACAAACGGACTCGATTTCAACGAAACCAAGTTTGTTGGAAAGCTAGCAACAAGGGCTAACACAATCTTGATAGAAATAACAACAAGAAGCAAATTAGAAAAGGCCAATAATAAAATGGTGAGAACCTTCCTCTAATAAGACCGTAAAACCTCCAACACCGAAAACGCAATAGAAGAAGCATGTGAACTCCGCTTCCGATGAACTCAAGCTTGTCAATAAGATGATCATAAGCTCCAAATCTCACAAAGAGAACCAAACAAGAACCAAGAAAGACGATGCAAGGATGCAATGGTTTGAGCTCTCTACGAATGATGCGATCAAGCTACTCATCGAGAGCCCCCTTTGATAGTACGTCAATCAATCCTATAACCCGGTCTCCCAACTACCACCATGAGGCCGGTAAAACAGAAGACCTGTCAAGGGAAAACCTTTGCCTTGCATGAAGTCCACTTGAGTTATATGATGACGATCTTGACTCCCTCAAGTTGGACCACCTTTCTTGATTGTGTTGGCTCGATGAAGACTAGATGATTGCTCCCCCATAGTCCACTAAGGGTGAGCCACTCTTCGGAACATCTTCACAAGTCCATTGTCACCACAATGGACGGCAAGCTTAAAGCACTTGATCTCTTCAAGATGCATCACTTGAACGTGCACACCACAACCTAACCCCACAAAGAACTCTCACGAAGACTATGGGTTAGTACACAAAGCGTAATGGACAATGCTTACTATACCATGGGATCACTTGATCCTCTCGGTACATCTTCTATGCTTTGTGATTTGATCAACTTGATTCAATCTTGACTTAGTCTTGATCAACCTTGAAGCTTTCCAACTCTCTTTATTTGGATGATGTCTTGAAGGTAGACATGAATGATCACACACTCTTCTTCAAGACATGCTTGCAATGAGCTCAACACTCACATGACCAATCTTTGATAATTCCTTAATAGCACCTTGGTCAACTCATAAACTCCTTGAAACCAACACATGGACTTCAAGAAAAGCCTATGGACAAATCCTTCAAATATAACTCAATGCAATCATTAGTCCATAGAGAATGCCATCAATTACCAAGACCACACATGGGTGCACCGATGTCCTTTCAATCTCCCCATTTTGGTAATTGATGAGAATCACTTTCAAGAGAGTTTATATAGGAATTATGCATCACCATGCAATGCAACAACCAATGATGCGTGAGAATGTGATGCGAATGCTTAGTAACAAAATCAAAGCAAGGAGAAACTCTGAAAAATTCTCCACAAAACTCTCTAAAACTTCTCCCCCATTGTCATCGATTGCCAAATGGGCTAAAAGCTTAGAAGGTCAATATAGAAAGTGTTCCTCCATAAATTATGTATTTCTCAACAAGAGAGTGGAATGTCATACACATATCCAAAGGTAAATACTTGGAGGAAGACAAACTATATTGAGGCACAAAGATTGCTAAAGAATGATATGCCAAAAGACATAACAAAAGAGACACAAGCAATCACAATCAAAAGATACCAATTGAAGCAAGCAATCAACAGATATCAATTGAACCAACTAGACCAAAGATCCTATGAGCAAGATGAATAAAGGATATTAAGATATGAGCAAAGGAGTGTTCTAAAGAAACTAGAGAAGCTCCCCATGATTTGTGCACAAATAAGAATTTTGTATTTGGATACAAAGTGCACAAAATAGGATCATAGCTCCCAAAATCAATAGGAACTTACAACAAGTGCAAGTGAGCATATAGGAAACAAAGCCTAACACTTGCAACAAAAAAAGTGATTGAGAAATCATGTAAAAGAGGCAACTAAGAATAGGCTCAACCAAAATGATGTGTGTGAGTCATGGCAAAGCACTTGAGAAGACCAAAATAAGGATGAGCTTTAAGCATCAACATAGTCTTGGATAAATGAGTACACGGTGCATGACATGTCCTCCCACACACACCTAACTAGCAAATGGGTTCACAAGCTCACTAAAATGATAACAACAAAGCTTATACAACCCATGGTAAAGATAGAAGATGAAGGACTCATCAAGATGAGGGATACCAATTAATATGGCAAAAGCCTCGTAAAGATAAGCATGAGGAAAATAATCTTCACCACACAAGAGTGCATCAAGATGCAACGAGATATGACCAAGACTCATGGCACACACTTTCACGGAGTCACCAAAGAAATAACATAAGAAAGATAAGGTGGACGGAAAGAAAGGAAATCATATAGACATGCAACTTCTATCAAGTGTATAAGATTCTAGGTAGACGTAAATCATGATGATATATATCTACAAAGAAGGATGTACACCAAATAGTTACAACACGAAGGAACAAGATATCCAAAAGGAAGTCATACATATACCAATAAGATATTTGCTTGGAAGCATAGCACATGGCTAGATATGGTCTTATTGTATATAAATTTATTCCTACTATTAACCATCAAAGACATCACAACTAGCAACATGAGATTATCGTTGAGATGCTTTGAGAAAGGAAACAAGTATCACAAGATGGAGTGAATAGCATGCCAAGATGCAACCTACACAAGGTTGAATGCAAGAAAATAATGCATGAAAAGATACTTGTTACCGAGGTATCATTGAAGGATGTAGAAGAAACCAATTGAAGGTAGTAGATAGTAGTTCATTGAGCATCCTAGCTTGACTCCAATAAGCTCATGGTGACACCACCTTCCTTGTGAGTGAGCCGAGCATCCAATGTATCTCCAATTGTTCCTAGAACAACAACACAAACAAAATGATACCCAACCTCATTGAGACCAAAGGGTTAGAGAACTGCCACGCCTTGAGCTTATGCTGGTTTTCCCAAGAGGAGAGGATGATGCAGCACAAGAGCGTAAGTATTTCCTCGCTTTTGAGAACCAAGGTATCAATCCAAGAGGAGGCCACGCAAGTCCCTCGCAGACCATTAAAACGATAGCTACTCGCAACCAACGCGATTAGGGGTTGTCAATCCTTCACGGTCACTTACGAGAGTGAGATCTGATAGAGATAATATTTTTGATATTTTTGGTATAAAGATGCAAAGTAAAAAGTAAAAGCAAAGCAAGTAAATAAAGTGATGGAGATTGATATGATGAGAATAGACCCGGGGGCCATAGGTTTCACTAGTGGCTTCTCTCAAGAGCATAGATATTCTACGGTGGGTGAACAAATTACTGTTGAGCAATTGGCAGAATTGAGCATATTTATGAGGTTATCTAGGTATGATCATGTATATAGGCATCACGTCCGGACAAGTAGATCAAAACGATTCTCAAGATCTACTACTATTACTCCACTCATCGACCGCTATCCAATATGCATCTAGAGTATTAAGTTAAAAACAGAGTAACGCCTTAAGCAAGATGACATGATGTAGAGGAATAAATTCATGCAATATGATAAATACCCCATCTTGTTATCCTTGATGGCAATAATACAATACGTGCCTTGCAACCCATTCTCATCACTAGGTAAGGACACCGCAAGATTGAACCCAAAGCTAAGACTTCTCCTATTGCAAGAACTACCAATCTAGTTGGCCAAACCAAACAGATAATTCGAAGAGACTTGCAAAGATAACTCAATCATACATAAAAGAATTCAGAGAAGATTCAAATATTATCCATAGATAAGATAGATCATAAACCCACAATTCATCCAGATCAACAAACACACCGCAAAAAGAAGATTACATCGAATAGATCTCCACGAGAGAGGGGAGAACATTGTATTGAGATCCAAAAGAGAGAAGAAGCCATCTAGCTACTAGCTATGGACCCAAGGTCCTGAAGTAAACTACTCACACTTCATCGGAGGGGCTATGGTGTTGATGTAGAAGCCCTCCGTGGTGGATGCCCCCTCCGGAGGAGCTCCGGAACAGGCCCCAAGATGGGATCTCACGGATACAGGAAGGTACGGCGGTGGAATTAGGTTTTTGGCTCCGTCCCAGATCTGTTGGGGGTACGTAGGTATATATAGGAGGAAGGAGTACGTCTGAGGGAGTCCTGGATTAGGGGGTGTCCGGATAGCCGGACTACCATCATCAGCCGAACTATCATTTGCCGGACTATCATCATCGACCGGACTCCAAGACTACGAAGATACAAGATTGAAGATTTCCCCCCGTGTCCGGATGGGACTTTCCTTGGCGTGGAAGGCAAGCTTGGCGATATGGATATGTAGATCTCCTACCATTGTAACCGACTCTATGTAACCCTAGCCCTCTCCGGTGTCTATATAAACCGGATGGCTTTAGTCCGTAGGACAACAATCACAACAACCTTACAATCATACCATAGGCTAGCTTCTAGGTTTAGCCTCCTTGATCTCGTGGTAGATCCACTCTTGTAAACATCCACAATATCAATATCAATCAAGCAGGACGTAGGGTTTTACCTCCATCAAGAGGGCCCAACTCGGGTAAACATCGTGTCCCTTGTCTCCGTTACCATCCGCCTAAGACGCATAGCTCAGACCCCTACCCGAGATCTCGCCGGTTTTGACACCGACATTGGTGCTTATTGAGAGTTCTTCCGTCGCCACCGATAGGCTTGATGGCCTCTTCAATCAACAACGACGCAGTCCTGGGTGAGACCTTTCTCCCGGACAGATCTTCAGATTCGGGCGGTTTCAGATCAAGGGCCAACTCCCTTGGCAACCCGGAGCAGATCGAAGCTACGCCCCGCCGTGTCAGGTTTGAAGCTTAAACTTCACGACCGATATCCGCGGGACTTGATCTCGATGGATCTGAGCACACCGAAGGCTGCCAAGCTACTGTCATGATGGGCATGACCTAACTCGCCACGGACAAGACCTTGAGGTCCGCACCGGATCCGCTTCGACTATAGTCCGAGCCGATCGTCAATCGAGGACGGATGGCTGGACACCGCCGAGCCGCAATTCCTATGGCGATGGAGCCGAACACTTACCTTGTCCCACGAAAGCCCATGACTCGAGGTGCCGGACTTCGCCGACTTCAACCTCCTCGCGCTTCGCCACGAATCCGATTACGCCGATCATGGAATTCACCGCTGCTGACATCTTTTCAAGACTCGCTTCTTCGGGCGATATCATAAATTCATTGAAGCATCTTCGCTATCTCGAGAGCTCCCGGCCGAACCACGCCAGGACGGTTGGGACGCGGATGACGAAGAAATTCAGATCCCACCCACCACCCACTTCAGAGCCACCGCCGACGATTTAACCGACGATTGACCACGACCAAGACATCGACGGTATAGACGACGATGCCGGAGATTACTAAGAACCAAAGGCTTACAGGACACCGAAAACCACCTCATATACGACATATACATGGTGGACACCCCCAAAAGATGGGGACGGCGAAGAAGCAGCGGAGGCCGATTCTTAAAGAAACAGCCCAAGCGCCGACGCGCCGCGCTTAAATCCCGCCACAAAGAAGAATGGAGATTCCGCACAGAGATAATAACACCCTGCATAAAGGTCGAAGACAACTCCTCCAAAGACGATCCAGCAGAGGAGGAGGTAGGCAAGCCTCGTGAGAGGGCTGCATTTACGAGGTCGAGGATGACAACTACTTACCTCCCTCCGGAGACGAGGCAAGCCTCGGCGACGATGAATTTGTCGTGCCCGAGGATCCCGCCGAGCAAGAGCGCTTAGACGCAGGCTAATGGCCACGGCAAACAGCCTAAAGAAAAGCAACAACAGCTTCAAGCTGATCAAGACCCATCGCCGACAGATGGACCGAGGTGCTCGCGTCAAGAGTACGAACTCAACGCCTCCAAAGTTACCCAAAACGCAAGTTGCTCCCCGATTAGAGGAGGCAGCATCACCAGCAACAATACGGCAGACCGACCACCCCGTGGCACGATAGAGAGGCGTAAGCCTCCACCAAAACCGCACTCTAAGCATCGCTTCTAAAGCAAGAAGCCGCTGGGAACGCTACGGACTTGCGTAGATATATTGAGGACAAGGCTAGACAATCCAGATCTATCTATGGATCACGTGGACGCCCCACCACCCACGCATTTAATACCGCCGACCGGATACAACTACTCGGCCGGGCCAACACAACAGCATAACGCCTCTCGAGCTACGCCGCGATATTGCTCAATACGAGGCGCCAAGACACCCACTATGCTTCACCGACGAAGTAATGGATCATCAAATCTCAAGGGTTCAAACCCATAATATCGAATCCTACGATGGCACAATGCACTCCCGGTCCGGATTGAGGATTATCTTCTCCATATACACATGGCCCGCGGTGACGATCTTCACGCCATCAAATATCTCCCGCTTGCTTAAAGGACCAGCTCGGCATTGGCTTAACAGCCTGCCCGCAGAGTCAATTAGATGTTGGAAGACTCGAAGCCGCATTCTCGACAACTCTGTGGCACGACAAAGCACTCACCAGACGCAGATGACCTAAGCCACATTATCCAAAGAGCTGCATTTAATCGGCAGTGCAATTCGACACGGTTCCTAACAAAGAAAAATCAAATCATCGATCGTCGGATGCGAGGCACTCGCTGCCTTCAAACATAACATCCGTGACGAGTGGCTGGCCCGCACCTAGGACAGAGAAGCCGAAATCTATGGCAGCCCTCACATCCTCATGATCCGCTTCAGGCGGGAGAGGATAGCTGGCTCGCCAAAGAATAACCTCAAAGAAAACGCCGCAGTCCGGATACTAAGGACCGCAATGGCAGGTTGCGCCGAACAAAGCAAACGCCGCATTAACGGCGACAAAGAATGAGGATACGACAGTCAACGCCGGATTCCGAGGCTCCAAACCCGTCAACGGAAGAAGCCATTCAAAAGAACCACTCCGGCCCGCCCAATTTGGACCGATACTCGACCGCTTTTGTCAAATACATGGTACTTCAAAAGCTAGCTAACCATACCAACAGAGATTGTTGGGTATTCAAGCAGCAAATTAATCGCCAAAACAGGACAAGGGGCTACACAGCGATGACGAGGAAGAGATTCCGCCGCCAACAACAGAGGACAAAAGGGATTCCCTCAAGTTCGGACGGTAAACATGATACGCAACGATATTCCCAAGAGGGAGCGGAAGCGCACTAAGGACGATACGCTGATGGAGCCACGCCCCAAAATTAAACCCATGGTCCTCTTGCCCGATCACTTTCGATCAAGAGACCATCCGACCAAGATCCGCCATGGCGGATTCGCCGCATTGGTTTTAGACCCAATCGCTGATGGATTTCACTCACGAGAGTCCCGATGGACGGCGGTAGTAGCCTCAACCTGCTTTATCAAGATACAAAGGCGCAAGATGGGCATAGACCCTTCAAGGATTAAACCTACAACGACGACCTTCAAAGGCGCCATACCAGGTGTCGAGGCCAATTGTACGTGCTCGCCATAATCGAAGTGGTCTTCGATCCCCGGATAATTTCAAGCGAGGAGTTAATCTTCGATATAGTCCCGCTCAGCGGCTATCACGCTCGCCGGACGAACCGCTGCTCGCAAAGTTCAACGCGTGCCGCATTATGCATACCTTAAGCTCAAGATGCCAGCCCTCGTGGAATCATCACGGTCAATGGAACACGAACGCCCTCCGAACGGAGGAACATACAATGCTCGCGCGTAAGTACAGAGTAGCCTTTATAGGCAATTTCGAGTCCGCCGTTAAACGACCGGACACGACCAAACGCTACCGAGCAACATCAACTAAGACCACCGCACGCCTGCATCGCCAGAGTAATGCGCCCCAACCCCAGCCCTCGCAAAATTGCAAGACATACTCTCACAGACATAATTACGCCTCGAGATACCATGGGCATAGGGGAAGGCACCACCACAACAGACCAGAGTGCGGTTCGACCACACCAGGGCTCCCAAGTGTGTCGCTTTTTTTGTTTTATTTTTCTTTTTTATATAGAACTCAGTCCGTGGCGAACCGATCAACTCATGATGCAACAGCCGTGGAAGGACTAAGGCCGCGAGGAACACTCAGTGTGGTCTCCATCACGAGCATTAAATTTGTTAAAATACAACATTCGCTGCCTACCCTCGAGGGAGACGCCTTTAATTCGCCCAACTTTGCTTTCTGCACTATTTGTATCATTCCGCATCGATAGCATATCTTCTCTAATAAAATGCAGCACTTTTGCCTTTAATCGCATTACCTTATATATATATGTTCATTTATTTACATGTTGCACCTGGCATCTTGGTACGCCAAACACACCAGGGCTTATGTCCTCCGCTTTATGGTGTGATAAAGTCCGACACTTTCACAAGTGCGGCACCTCAACTTATAGCATTATATGAATCGCTTCAATCATGTCTTGGGTCAATAGTTGGGTTTGCCTGCCCCATGTTTGGCACCTTAAGTTTCTGTTCTATCGGCTAAGGTAGCATCGGGAGAACCATCATGATTGCGCCTGTTCAGCCGGGTTAACGCCTCAAGGAGAAAGCTAAACTGACCGCACGATAAGGCGAGAGACTGGTCGCTGTTCGAGAGGTCCTTTCGGTCCTTAAAGACCTACACCGCTCGAGCGAAGTTCGGATTATGTCCGATGAAGGCGTGATAGCGCCCCAATTCGGTCTTCCGAATACTAGGGGTTCACCGAAATTTAAAATTATAGAATTCTATGGCTAAGGAGAGTGTTCAAGCACTATAAGTCCGTTGCCTTGTTCGCTGTGTTGAGCGCCCCAGATGGACCCAAAATGGGAACAAGAGTGCTCAAGTTTATCCCGAACACCCCAAAGACTGTGGCATGGGGGCTGAAGTTTACGACTTGCCATCTCTCGATTTAATAAACGGCCGCATGTAAGGTAATATTTTAAATTAAATAAGCGCTGCTTAGCGATATGAACAAAGTTTTCAGCGCACAGATAACACATTGCTAATTCACTCAATAATTACATCCTCGGGCACTCATCCGCAATCTTGCGGGCACCCTTCAGACAGCCTTATAGTAAAGTTCGGGCGACGATGCTCCTTGCCCGCCGGTGGCGCTGCTGATTAGCCCGCATCCAGCTTTCCCCAATGCACCTTTGCGCTGGCAAGGGCCCGACGAGCACCTTCAATACAAAGCGGAGCGCTTGATAACCTCCACCAAGGGCACGATCCACCAGCCACGTGACGAGGCCAAGTAGCTCCTGTGCATGGACTCTATGGCCTGCTCGCCACCTTAGAAGCTCGACCAGCTGCTTCACTGGTCGCTAGGGGCACTGGATGGCCGGCCTCAAAGATATCGAGACCGTAAGACCTTCTCCGCTGAGCTCCTCCTCGGCTCGGTAGAATGCGGCGGCATCGCACACGCCATGAGGCAGATCTGCAAACGCCTCGAGAGCTCCAAATTGTAAGTATCACGAATTTACATTCACATGCTTGCTTTGCATGAAAAATGCCTTACCCGCCGCTATCTTCTTCATCTATTCAACCTCCCGAAGGGCCTTATGGGCCTCGGCCTTGGCGGTTTTACACTTTTGAGACGAGGCAAGCTCGACTCGAAGTTTTGAGTCACGCCCAAACTCTCATGCTTTTCCATGAGAGCCCGGAGCTCTTGCCGAACCACCGCCACCTCGCCTTTGCTTTTCTTGCTCGCCTGCCTGCGGGTCGATTATGCTCGGGTCAGGACACGGCCTCCTTCAGGCCGCCACTCGCTCGTGGCCCCCGCAGCACTCCATGTTATCCTTGTTATTTTTGTCGCAACCCAAATCCTTTTCTCAGAAGGTACAATTTCAAAGTGGTATTACTCACCTTCTTTGTCCCGAGCTGCTTCGGCGCGCCGAGCTCTTGCTCGACCGCCGAGCCCTCGCTTCAAAGCACCGACCCGCCACAAGACGGCAGAGGTCAAGAAGCAGCAGCCTCGCAACCCATATTGACATAATTTTTAGCAACCTCATGATATCTTTTTTGGATCCTCATCCGCTTTTCTTTCCAACACCGAACCGAGCATCGTGGGCTACTGCCTATGCGGTATTACATTACATATTTTAATTTCTACCTCAAAGCCTGATAGAAGGCTATTGCAGAAGCTGTCAGCCCGCTTTTGGCGAAGCTGCACTTTTCAATCACCGCACTCATAATAGTGCGGTGTTCTTCTCGATGGAAGCGCTCAGCGCCCAACAAATTGCCCGGCGCCCGTTGGACGGAAGCCGCCGGCGTCACGGTCTTGCCTTCGATGGAAGGGATCACCGCTGACCGAACCATCAAGGGTTCCATTGTGGAGTCCGACGCGAAGTCCGGAGGGTGCCTTTGGCGCCCGAGCCTCCCCGGTGGGTCCTCTGGGATCCCACCGGCGCCTTCGCGTCATGAGGGGTGGAGGCGGTCGGGATGGAGTCTACATCCGACGAAGCAACGACCCGCTGATGAAGCGGGAGATCATCACCGGCCGGACTACAGTGTAGCATGCGGTGTTAGAATGACACTATGTGACGCAGAAAAGAAATTATAAATCATTCAGAACTGGATACTTACGATCTCGCCGAGGCCCGGCCCTTGAAGGCCATTCTTCCTCGCCAACGTTGATGTTGGCAGAGCTGTCCGGGAATAGTCCTTCCCTCTTGACCTTTCGCCTCCCCTTTGGGGAGCCTTCCTTTTCTCTCTCCTCCGGGAGAGGGTCCTCTTCCTCCTCCTCACTTTCGGGAGGAATCACCGAGTCGCTTGACACTTGAAAACGGGAGCTCTTTCGAGCACCCGTGGCCTCCTTCTTGGTTTTTCTCCGCACCACGTATGTGCCGAACCAGCAGCCTCGCTAGACGAAGGCCTACCGGATTTTCGGCAGGAGCCGGACAGTAATCTGCTCCGCCTTCTTCATCCAAATCCCGTCAAAGGAAAAGGGAAATCAAACCCGTGATAGAGTCAAACTATGAAAACAAGTGTCCCGTGAAGGGGTAGAATCACTTACCTCGCTTGGTCAAGGCCATGAGTGAAATCCGCGATCTTCAACGCGGATGCGGGGCTTCGCACCCTTGAACAACACCTTCCAGCGCCTTCAGACGTCATGTCAAGAGTTTGTTCAGCGCTCGGTGCTGTTCCGGATCAAACTCCCACAGCTTGAATGCCCGCCTTGGCATGGGAGTATCCGCGGACGAGCATGACTTGGACCACGTTAACCAGCCTAAGCTTCTTCACCAGCTTCTTGATACAGTGCCTCGAGTCCCGCCACTGTTGAACGACCCCACAAGAAGCCCTTCTTTCCAAGAGGTGAGCAGCGGGGATACCGGATCTAAACTCGGGGCCGCCGACCATTTAGGGTCACGCTGCCGTGATGTAGAACCACCCCGATTGCCACCCTTGACGGATTCCACGAAGGCCCTTCGAACTAAAGGACGCTAAGCATCTTGCCCAACATGGCGCCTCCAAGACTCCGCTTGAATGCCTTCACTACCTTCGCTTGACATTGAAGGTCTTGAGCCACAAGTCAAGTGGGCTGATGCAGGAAGGCCTCGCACACGAAGATAAACGCCGAGATGTTGAGGATGAAGTTCGCGCCAGATCATGGAAATCCAGCCGAGTAGAACATGAGCCCCTGGACAAAAGGGTGAAGTGGAAAGCCCAGTCCATGGAGGAAGTGGGAAAGAAAGACGACCTCTCATGGGGCCCGGGTGGGGATGAGCTGCCCTCGCCGGGCAGCCGATGCGTGATGTTGCCGGAAGGTATCCGCGCCACAGAAGCTTTGGCGATTTGTTCTTCCTTAACGGTGGAGGCCAACCATTTGTTTCCCGCCCCGACATGGCCGGAGAAGATTGAGACGAGATGCGCGAACTTGGGCGCTGGAGCTCGAAAAGGGAGATGGATAAGCAAAGGAGGAAGAAGGCGAGGTGAGAAGGTGAACCTTATCCCTTATATGGGCGGGCGGTCTCACGCGCCCCCACCGCCCGGTAAAACTCGCTATCTCCTGAAGCGCCACCATCAATGACACGGTTGGGTTACCCACGCCTGCATTGATGAGAATCCTGGATTAAGGGAAACACGATCTCGCTCGACAAGACGTGCTATGAAACCGCTTCGCTAAATGCGCCGAGGTGGTAAAGTAAAAACAATTCGAGTAATGGCTTGGTAGTGGTGTGACGCCATGCCACGGAAAACGCCAAGAGATTGAACTTGTGTATATATTATTATTCTCTACGGTGGAATGTGGAATTTATTTTGCAGAGCCGACACTATCCCGGTGTTCCCAATCTTCTATCATTTGAGGAGGAACCCGCTTTGCAATGCCAAGCAGCTGTACACGCCGACTTATCATCATTGAAGCCTGGTTCAGGCTACCGAGGAGTCCTCGATTAGGGGTGCCCGGATAGCCGCATTACCATCATCAGCCAACTATCATTTGCCGGACTATCATCATCGACCGGACTCCAAGACTACGAAGATACAAGATTGAAGACTTCCCGTGTCCGGATGGGACTTTCCTTGGCGTGGAAGGCAAGCTTGGCGATACGGATATGTAGATCTCCTACCATTGTAACCGACTCTATGTAACCCTAGCCTCTCTCGTGTCTATATAAACTGGATGGCTTTAGTCCGTAGGACAACAATCACAACAGCCCTTACAATCATACCATAGGCTAGCTTCTAGGGTTTAGCCTCCTTGATCTCGTAGATCCACTCTTGTAAACATCCACAATATCAATATCAATCAAGCAGACGAGGGTTTACCTCCATCAAGAGGGCCCAACTGGGTAAACATCATGTCCCTTGTCTCCTGTTACCATCCACCTAAGACGATAGTTCGGGACCCCTACCCGAGATCCGCTGTTTTGACACCGACAACGCTTGGTGGAGCATCAGCCCACGAGGCAGGGGCGTGCCTGGGGGCGCCTCCACCTCGTGACCGCCTGCACTTCTTGGAGTAGGGTCCAAGTCTCCGGATCACGCTCGGCGAGAAGATCACCTTCCCAAGGTTTCATTCCGCTTGACTCGCTTGATATTCCGCTTTTCAAAACATCAAATAGGCAAAACAACAATTCTGGCTGGGCCTCCGTGTTAATAGGTTAGTCCCAAAAGTAATATAAAAGTGGAAAATAAAGCCCAATATAGTCCAAAACAGTAGATAAAGTAGCATGGAGCAATAAAAATTATAGATACGTTGGAGACGATCGCATCCCCAAGCTTAATTCCGTCGCCCCGAGTAGGTAAATGATAAAAGAGAATTTTGATGCGGAGGATACTTTGGCATAATTTGAATGTAAATCTTCTTAATCATGGTATGAATATTCAGATCCGAAAGACTCAAGACAAAAGTTCATATTGACATAAAAATAATAATACTTCAAGCATACTAACTAAGCAATTATGTCATCTCAAAATAACATGGCCAAAGAAAGGTCATCCCTACAAAATCATATGGTTAGGCTATGCTTCATTTTCACACACAAAGATGTTCCCAACTTCTATACCCCGATGACAAGCCAAGCAATTGTTTCATACTCAAATAATCTCAAACTTTTCACCCTTTACGCAATACATGAGCGCGAGCCATGGGTATAGCACTATGGGTGGAATAGAAATATGATGATGGGATTGTGGAGAAGACAAAAAGGAAAGTCTCACATCGACGAGGATAATCAATGGCTATGGAGATGCCCATCAATTGATGTCAACATGAGGAGTAGGGATTGCCATGCAACGGATGCACTAGAGCTATAAGTATATGAAAGCTCTACAAAAGAAACTAAGTGGGTGTGCATCCAACTTGCTTGCTCACGAAGACCTAGGGCACTTTGAGGAAGCCCATCATTGAATATACAAGCCAAGTTCTATAATGAAAATTCCACTAGTATATGAAAGTGACAAAATGAGAGAATCTCTATTATGAAGATCTTAGTGCTACTTTGAAGCACAATATATGAGACTCACTACATGAAGAACAAGGTGCTACTTTGAAGCACAATATATGAGACTCACTACATGAAGAACAAGGTGCTACTTTGAAGCACAAGTGTGGTAAAAGGATAGTAGCATTGTCCCTTCTCTCTTTTTCTCTCATTTTTTTAATTTGGGCCTTTTCTCTCTCTTTCTTTATGGCCTCTTTTTTTTCGTCCGGAGTCTCATCCCGACTTATGGGGGAATCATAGTCTCCATCATCCTTTCCTCACTTGGGACAATGCTCTAATAATGATGATCATCACACTTTTATTTCTATTACAACTCAACAATTACAACTCGAAACTTAGAACAAAATATGACTCTATATGAATGCCTCCGGTGGTGTACCGGGATGGTGCAATGAATCAAGAGTGACATGTATGGAAAATAATGCATGGTGGCTTTGCCACAAATACGATGTCAGCTACATGATCATGCAATGGCAATATGACAAAAAGTAATGTATGTCCTAATAATGATGATGGAAGTTGCATGGCAATATATCTCGGAATGGCTATGGAAATGCCATGATAGGTAGGTATGGTGGCTGTTTTGAGGAAGATATAAGGAGGTTTATGTGTGAAAGAGTGTATCATATCACGAGGTTTGGATGCACCGGCAAAGTTTGCACCAACTCTCAAGGTGAGAAAGGGCAATGCACGGTACTGAAGAGGCTAGCAAGTGCGGAAAGATAAAAGTGCGTATAATCCATGGGCTCAACATTAGTCAAAAGAACTCATATACTTATTGCAAAAATTTAGAAGCCATCAAAAATCAAGTACTACACACAATGCCCCTAGGGGATAGATTGGTAGGAAAAGACCATCGTCATTCCCCGACCGCCACTCATAAGGATGCACAAGCCAGTACACTTCATGTTTCAAATTTGTTACACAACTTTACCCATACGTGCATGCTACGGGACTTGCAAACTTCAACACAAGTATTTCTCAAATTCACGATTATCAACTAGCACGACTTTGATATTATTACCTCCATATCTCAAAACAATTATTAAGCATTAAATTTATCTTAGTATTCAATTCACTCAAAAGAAAGTTTCACATATCTTGAACACCAAGTATATTAACATTAAGCAAATTACCATGCTATTAACGACTCTCAAAATAATCTAAGTGAAGCATGAGAGATCAAGTTTCTTTAAAACAAATCCAGATGGATAAGCAAAGGAGGAAGAAGGCGAGGGAGAAGGTGAACCTTATCCCTTATATGGGCGGGCGGCTTACGGCCCCCCACCGCCGGTAAAACTCGCTTATCTCCGCGCCACCATCAATGACACGTTGGGTTACCCGATTGATGAGAATCCGGATTAAGGGAAACACGATCTCCGCTCGACAAGACGTCAGAAACCGCCAAAATGCCCGAGGTGGTAAAGAAAAAAACGAGTAATGGTTTAGTGGTGTGACGCATGCCACGGAAAACGCCGCAGATTGAACTTGTGTATATTATTATTCTTTACGGTGGAATGTGGAATTTATTTTGCAGCGACACTATCCCGGTGTTCCCAATCTTCTATCATTTGAGGAGGAACCCGCTTGCAATGCCAAGCAAAGGTACACGGGATTATCATCATTGAAGCCTGGTTCGGCTACCGAGGAGTCCCGATTAGGGGTGCCCGGAAGCCGATACCATCATCAAACTATCATTTGCCGGACTATCATCATCGACCGGACTCCAAGACTACAAGATACAAGATTGAAGACTTCCCTGTCCGGATGGGACTTTTCGTGGAAGGCAAGTTCGAACGGATATGTAGATCTCCTACCATTTAAATCATTAATACCCTCCCGTGTCTATATAAACGATGGCTTTAGTCCAGGACAACAATCACAACACCCTTACAATCATACCATAGGCTAGCTTCTAGGTTTAGCCTTTGATCTCGGTAGATCCACTTTGTAAACATCCACAATATCAATATCAATCAAGGGACGTAGGGTTTTACTCCATCAAGAGGGCCCAACCAAACATCATGTCCCTTGTCTCCCGTTACCATCCACCTAAGACGATAGTTCGGGACCCCTACCCGAGATCCGCTGGTTTGACACCAAACGTTTGGGAGCATCGGGGCCCACGAGGGGGGCGTGCCGGGGGCCCCACCTCGTGACCGCCGCACTTCTTGGAGTAGGGTCCAAGTCTCCATCACGCTCCCAAGAAGATCACCTTCCCAAGGTTTCATTCCGCTTGACTCGCTTGATATTCCGCTTTTCAAAACACCAAATAGGCAAAAACAAACCGGGTGGGCCTCCTTAATAGGTTAGTCCCAAAAGTAATATAAAAGTGGAAAATAAAGCCCAATATAGTCCAAAACAGTAGATAAAGTAGCATGGAGCAATAAAAATTATAGATACTTGGAGACGACGCATCCCCAAGCTTAACCCTCGCCGTAGGTAAATGATAAAAGAAATTTTGACGGAGGATACTTTGGCATAATTTGAATGTAAATCTTCTTAATCATGGTATGAATATTCAGATCCAAAGACTCAAGACAAAAGTTCATATTGACATAAAATAATAATACTTCAAGCATACTAACTAAGCAATTATGTCATCTCAAAATAACATGGCCAAAGAAAGGTCATCCCCAAAATCATATGGTTAGGCTATGCTTCATTTTCCCACACAAAGATGTTCCCAACTTTATACCCCGATGACAAGCCAAGCAATTGTTTCATACTCAAATAATCTCAAACTTTTCACCTTTACGAATACATGAGCGAGCCATGGGTATAGCACTATGGGTGGAAGAAATATGATGATGGGATTTGTGGAGAAGACAAAAAAGGAAAGTCTCACATCGACGAGGATAATCAATGGCTATGGAGATGCCCATCAATTGATGTCAACATGAGGAGTAGGGATTGCCATGCAACGGATGCACTAGAGCTATAAGTATATGAAAGCTCTACAAAAGAAACTAAGTGGGTGTGCATCCAACTTGCTTGCTCACGAAGACCTAGGGCACTTTGAGGAAGCCCATCATTGAATATACAAGCCAAGTTCTATAATGAAAATTCCACTAGTATATGAAAGTGACAAAATGAGAGAATTTATTATGAAGATCTTAGTGCTACTTTGAAGCACAATATATGAGACTCCACATGAAGAACAAGGTGTACTTTGAAGCACAATATATGAGACTACTACATGGAAAAGGTGCTACTTTAAGCACAAGTGTGGTAAAAGGATAGTAGCATTGTCCTTCTTCTTTTTTCTCATTTTTTTAATTTTTTTCTCTCTTTTTTATGGCCCTTTTTTCGTCCGAGTCTCATCCCGACTTATGGGGAATCATAGTTCCATCATCCTTTCCTCACTTGGGACAATGCTCTAATAATGATGATCATCCACTTTTATTTTATTACAACTCAACAATTACAACTCAAACTTAGAACAAAATATGACTTATATGAATGCCCCATGGATGGTGCAATGAATCAAGAGTGACAATGGAAAATAATGCATGGTTTTCCACAAATACGATGTCCTACATGATCATGCAATGGCAATATGACAAAAAGTAATGTATGTCCTAATAATGATGATGGAAGTTGCATGGCAATATATCTTGAATGGCTATGGAAATGCCATGATAGGTAGGTATGGTGGCTGTTTTGAGGAAGATATAAGGAGGTTTATGTGTGAAAGAGTGTATCATATCACGAGGTTTGATGCACCGCAAAGTTTGCACCAACTCTCAAGGTGAGAAAGGGCAATGCACGCATCAAGAGGCTAGCAAGTGCGGAAAGATAAAAGTGCGATAATCCATGGGCTCAACATTAGTCAAAAGAACTCATATACTTATTGCAAAATTTAGAAGCCATCAAAATCAAGTACTACACACAATGCCCCTAGGGGATAGATTGTAGGAAAAGACCATCGCCTCCCCGACCGCCACTCATAAGGATGCACAAGCCTGCACACTTCATGTTTCAAATTTGTTACACAACTTTACCCATACGGCATGCTACGGACTTGCAAACTTCAACACAAGTATTTCTCAAATTCACGATTATCAACTAGCACGACTTTGATATTATTACTCCATATCTCAAAACAATTATTAAGCATTAAATTTATCTTAGTATTCAATTCACTCAAAAGAAAGTTTCACATATCTTGAACACCAAGTATATTAACATTAAGCAAATTACCATGCTATTAACGACTCTCAAAATAATCTAAGTGAAGCATGAGAGATCAAGTTTCTTTAAAACAAATCCACAACCGTGCTCTAAAATATCTAAGTGAAGCACTAGAGCAAAAATTAACACGCTCAAAAGATATAAGTGAAGCACAACGAGCAAAACTATCAAGCTCAAAAGATATAAGTGAAGCACATAGAGTATTCTAACAAATTCCAAATCATGTATGGCTCTCACAAAAGGTGTGTACAGCAAGGATGATTGTGGTAAACTAACAAGCAAAGACTCAAATAATACAAGACGCTCCAAGCAAAACACATATCATGTTGGTGAATAAAATATAGCTCTAAGTAAATTACCGATGGAAGTAGATTTAAAGAGGGATGCCTTCCGGCATCCCCAAGCTTTGATTTTTGGTGTCCTGGATTATCTTGGGGTGCTATGGGCATTACCAAGCTTAGGCTCTTTCCACCTTTGTTCCATAATCCATCAAAAGAATTCACCCAAAACTTGAAAACTTCACAACACAAAACTCAATAGAAATCTTGTGAGTCTGCTAGAGAAAGAAAACAAAAGACTAGTTTAAGGTACTGTAATGAACTCATTCTTTATTTGTATTGGTGTTAAACCTACTGTATTCCAACTTCTATGGATTATAAACTATTTTACTAGCCATAGATTCATAAAAATAAGCAAACAACACACGCAAAACAGAATCTGTCAAAACAGAACAGTCTGTAGTAATCTGTAACTAACACAAACTTCTGAACCCAAAAATTCTACCAAAATTAGACGACCTGGAAAATTTGTTTATTGATCAGAAGCAATTGGAATCACTATTTTATCACGTTCTGGTGATTTTAGCAATTCGGCACTGAGCGCAAAGATTCTGGAAATTACAGCAAGATCAAATAACTATCTCCCAAGAAGATCTAATAGGTTTAACTTGGCACAAACACTAATTAAAAGATAAAACTACATCTAAACATAGGCTAGATGGATTATTTATTCCTAAACATAAGCAAAAACTAAAACTAATAAAATTGGGTTGCCTCCCAACAAGCGCTATCGCTTAACGCCCTAGCTAGGCATAAAAGCAAGGATAGATCTAGGTATTGCCATCTTTGGTAGGCAATCCATAAGTGGCTCTCATGATATATTCATATGGTAATTTTATTTTCTTTCTAGGAAAGTGTTCCATGCCCTTCTTTAAGGGAATTGAATCTAATATTTCTTCCTTCATGTCAATAATTGCACCAATCGCTCTAAGGAAAGGTCTACCAAGAATAATAGGACATGAAGGATTGCAATCTATATCAAGAACGATAAAATCTACGGGCACATAATTCATTTGCAAGAATAAGAACATCATTAATTCTTCCCATAGGCTTTTTAATAGTGGAACGCAAGATGCAAGTTTAGAGAGCAATCATCAAAATCACGGAAATCTAGCAAATCACATAAAGGGGAATAGTAGAACTAGCCCCAAATCCCACAAAGCATGAAACACATAAT